>CM035416.1:24129199-24131699 GCA_020310875.1 Ceratopteris richardii | reverse complement strand
TGCTGTCTCATAGATGAGCAGGTTTATGCATTGCCTAGCTGTCAAGAATTGGTTGGTGGTTAGGCACACCTTTCGCTACTTGAGTGGTACCCGAGTACTTGGATTGTTTTATCCCAAGGGGGGATCACTACTCCTAGATTTAAATGCTTTTTCTAACTCTGAGTTGACTGGTTGCTATGACACTCATGTGTCCAGAAGTGGTTTTGGCTCCATGCTTGGGAGCTCATGCATATCTTGGTTGAGTAAGAAGTAGTCTAGTGTGGCCAGTTCTAGTTATGAGGCTGATTATAAGGACACCTTTCACAATGACTGTTGAGTGTGTGTGGCTCAAATGCCTCATGGATGATTTTGGTGTGGATCACTCCTCTGCCACCATCATCTTCACTGACAGTCAGAGCACATTGACACTTGTGAAGAACCCTATGTTCCATGCTCACACTAAGCACATTGAGGTGCACTATCATTATGTCAAGGAGAGGTTCTCTACTAGAGAGATCAGTTTGGCATATGTGCCCACACAAGAGAACATTGCAAAAATTTTCATAAAGGCTCTGCCTAGGGAGAGGTTTGAAGCTTTGGACAAAGCTTTTGGCTTACTTTCTTTTGTGGATTAATTCCACATAGCTTCACACGTCCTTATACATGAGTGTCAGCTCCTCATTCACCGCAACACTCCTAGGGGGGATTTGTTGATATATTTAAGTAGTGATGTGTGTGAACAATCTAGGACCATTAGAGTACTTTCTTCCCTCTTTAGGAGGTTTTTTCCATCAGCTTGCATATATGCCTATAGTGTTGGAGTTAGACGTCTACGGAAGCACGCGAACAACACAAGGAAGAAGAAGAAGCTTGGAGCACAACACACAATACTGAATGTATTACTAGGAATGTACAAAGATTAGTAGCCCATTAGGGCAATAGGCGTATATACAATCCGGAGGGAAAAAACCTCCTAAAGAGGGAAAAAAGTGCCCTGGTAGTCCTAGTGTGTTCACACACATCACTACCTAAATATATCAACAAATCCCCCCTGGAAGTGATGCGGTGAACAAGGAGCTAGCACTCATGTATAAGGAAGTGCCAAGCTATGTGGAAATCACTCCACAAGAGGAAACAAGCCCAAAGCTTTGCGGAAAGCTTCAAACTTCTCCCTAGGCAGAGCCTTCGTGAAAAGGTCTGCAATGTTCTCCTGCGTGGGCACATATGCCAAGCTGATCTCCCTAGTAGAGAACCTCTCCCTAACATAGTCATAATGCATCTCAATGTGCTTAGTGCAAGCATGGAACACAAGATTCCTCGCAACTGCCAATGCCCTCTGACTATTAGTGAAGATGGTGGTGGCAGAAGTCTGACCAACACCCAAATCAACCATAAGGCGTCTATGCCACACACACTCAACAATCGCTGTGAAAGCTGCCCTATACTCAGCCTCACAACTGGAAGTGGCCACAGTATGATGCTTCTTGCTCAACCAAGATATACATGAGCTACCAAGCCATGCAGCCATAGCATAGCAATCTGATGCAAAAGAGGCACTATGAGAGCCTAAATGAGTACGATATGACAGAGGTGCATCTAATTTGCTGTCACGCAAAGTCTGCACCAACCATTTTGGCATAGTTTTTGCCTACTCAATATTAGCTCTCTCATCAACTAGTGCATCATGTAAATCTACATCAGAAATGGAATGATCTGCATCATCGCATGAAACCTGCAAAGGTTGAGAAGTTGCCTCATTGGGACCAGCACTAGACTGTCCACCTGTAAAAAGAGGCAGCAAAGTATCATACATGTCTTTGGAGCTAACATATGTCTCCTTAGTACATGAAAGCAATGGCTGAATAGCATCTTCCACAAAAACAACATCACGGCTAACGAGAATGCATTTAGTTTGTGGATGATAGAGACAATAGCCTTTACTTTTAGAACTATACCCAACAAAAATACTTTCTACTGCTTTATCATCCAATTTTTTGCGATGTTGTTCAGGCACTAATGCATATGCCAAACAACCAAAAACACGTAGATGAGCAACAGATGGCTTGCAATCATGCCAAGCCTCATATGGAGTGATGGACTGCAGCGCTTTAGTGGGACACATGTTCAGTACATATGCTGCACACATGACAGCCTCAAGCTAGAAAGTATGTGGTAAAGCCTGACTCTTAACCATACACCTCGCCATCTCCATGAGTGACCTGTTCTTTCGTTCATCAAATCCATGTTATTGAGGTGTATACGGCATTGTACACTGGTGTTTTATCCCACGTTCAGCCAGAAATGCATTAAAATCAGAAGACATATATTCCCCTCCTTGATCAGAATGGAGGGTGCCCATTTTACATGCTAACAGATTTTCAGCCAAAACCAAAAACTGTTTGAAGCACATGAACACTTCAGACTTTGCCTTCAATGGATATACCCATGCATGCCTGGAAAAATCATCGATGAAAGTGAGAAAGTAAAGATAATTCCCAAAAGAAGATGTCTGCATAGGACC
>CM035416.1:23996699-24124199 GCA_020310875.1 Ceratopteris richardii | reverse complement strand
GAGCTGTTGCTGCGCAATCTTATATAAGATTTCCTTGCGTGCAGTTATGGTCTCAATCTGTCGTCTCGCTTCCTCGTTCAATCTGATATACTACCCTCTTTATCGCATTTCATCAGGTATATGCAAGATCCTGTTACCCTGCTTGCTTGTTCCAAACTAGATCAGGCAGTGCTCCATGGCGGAAACGCCTTTGCCATGGTGCACGGCTCCGCCTTCTTTCCTTTTACGCAGCAGAACAAGACGTACGCTCAGACATTCAATAACGCCATGTCTGGCCACTCCCAACTTTTCATGATAAAGTTTCTTGATACGTACGGGGGATTGCAGACACTTCATAGCCTAGTTGACGTAGGTGGAGGGAACGGTGATTGTCTGAGGAGCATCACTACGAGGTACCCACATATCAGGGGAATCAACCTTGAACTTCCTCATGTCGTCGAAAAAGCTCCTTCTTATCCAGGTAAGTATAGAGAGAGACAGAGAAGCGTGTCTCCCTTAAGCAGCATTGAAGTTTTTTTTTTTGTTTTTCTTTTTGAGAGTACAATGAATTCGAAAGACACACACCCAACCTCGTAAAGTAGAGGCACTCATCTTGGGGAACTTTGAAGCATCCAGCCCCGGGAGAGACTTGAACCTTGGCCATCTGCCTAGGAGTACAAGGCACATCCGTTAAACCACGCCCGTTTGATGCAACATTGAAGTATTGTTCCTACAGAGCTGTTCGTGTGGGAGCCCATGTGTGTAGAAACATAAGGAATGGGTTCTCATGTCCATCATCAAGTAGCATCAATGCAAGATTTCCTTTTCCTTAAGCTCTATTTTGTTCTAAAATATGGTCATTCAAGGCATGTATGAGAAAGAGAAAGAATCTCACTATTGCTCCCATTGTAGCTCATAAACTCTATGTCCATGACCATCTCCCTATGGTGTCTACACATATCCTTCGTCTGAGCAAAACTGCTATGAAGTTATCCGAGAATACAAACATAAATAAATAAAATAAATAAAATATTAATAAGAATAAAATAATTATATGAAATTTAGTAATACTTACAAAAGCATTTGGATGATCTTGCATATACTCACTTATATGTCCATATCCACAATGTGTAGCAAAATCTATTTTCTTTTTCATAGGATATCGATCATAATCTCGTTGTTGCATTTAAATAAATAAAAAAGATTAATAATTAGTATTTTAGTTATATGCTTTCAATAATAAATATACTTACAAATATAGCTACAAGACCAAGATGGCCCATTTGGCCAAAATACGATGTATGACCTGACTCAACTCTCTTCTTTGCAATACCTTGCATTTATTTAATGAAACAAAAATACATAGATTAAATATAAAACATGTATAAAATATATAATAACTATAAGTTATAGTAATATAAACTATTAATTTGTATATCTTCTGTTGAGGAAATGATTCTTGAAGACATAGTTGTGTGCAATAAAACTAGCACCTCTCAGTGGTATGTTAGGTCTTGTCTTATTTTGTTCTACCATACAATATCTCTTGTTATTTTAATCTAAAACAAGAAAAAAGATCAGAATATTAGAAAACTTTAAATTTATAAATATGCATAACAAACACACATACATACACTTATACATATATACTTACACTTATACATATATACTTACATATGCACACGCATACATGCATACACATACACATATACATACAGTTACACATACATACATACACTTATAAATACATATAAATACTTTCACATACATACATACATACATACATACATACATACATACACACACATACTTGCATACACATACACATATATCGAGAGTTCAAAGCAAAGATCAAGTTAAATCTTGTACCAATCTTTAAGCATCAACAAGCTTTCTTAGAGAGTGTTGATGATACTAAGACGTCATACGTTGTGCTTTCTAAGAGGAATCGATCACATGGTGTTCATATGAGAAACAACAAAGAGTGGATAAGTGTGTTTTACGAAGCATGGAGATTCATAAGAGAAAGGTGGATCAATGCTTTCAGATATTGAGTAGAGGTGAGGAAGAAGGTGATAGATCTATTGATATGAAGAAGAAAGAGGCGGATGAGATTATACAACTTGAAGGGAAAATAGAGTCATTATGGGTGCAAGCTTAGGATTTACATGGAGTTAACACATCGAATCTCATTGAATCTATTCGATGTGTTAACTCCATATCAATCCTAAGCTTTCATCCATAATGACTCTATTTTTCTTCAAGTTGTACAATCTCATCCGCCTATTTTTTCTTCATATCAATAGGCCTATCATGTTCTTTCTCACCTCTATTCAATTTCTAAAAGCATTGATCCACCTTTCTCTTGTGAATCTCAATGCTTTCTAAAATACACTGATGCACCCTTTGTTGTTTCTCGTAGGATCCATCATGTGATCCTCTCCTCTTAGGAAGCACAATATCTCAGTATTATCATCGGCACTCTTCAAGAGGAACTTTTTTAGAGATAAAAATTAACTTGTCGAGATAATAGCATCGAAAATGACTTGTTATGGCTAAGTTTTGATAGAAATCAACTTATGCACCTGCTCCTTGGATACTTATGATAAACAATTTTACTTTTTATAGGTTATTTTGAAGGTTGATTGATATCAAGTTGAGCATGAAGGTCTCTATTTCCCATTAGAAAGCGATCATTATCGATTGATAACTTGAATCATTTGAATGGGTATAAGACAATAGGTTCTCCTTTACTCTACAAGAATATAGGTGAATCCTACCATAGAGATGAAAACATGTTCTTTTAAGTTACAACATGAAGCTCCGGGATATGCTAAAAATTTTATATATAGCTCTATTTTCGAGGACGAAATTTCTCTCATTTATGTATATATGTGTATATATATGTATATGTATTCATGTGTTATATATATATATATATATATATATATATATATATATATATATATATATATATATATATATATATATATATATATATATATATATATGTGTGTGTGTGTGTGTGTGTGTGTGTGTGTGTGTATGTGTGTGTCTGTATGTGTGTGTGTCTGTGCTAGTATGCATATATGTGTGTCTCATATGTATGTATGTATATGCATGTGTATGATATATGTATGCATGTGTTAGTATACACATGTGTATGTATGCATGTGCATTTGTGTGATATATGCAAAGTGTGTTTATAAATGTGTATCCATGTATATGTATATATGTGTGCATGTAGGCATGTATGTGTGATGTGTATGTAATTAAATATATGTTTTATATATATATGTGTGTATATACATGATCTATATATATCTTTATATGTATTATGGTCCTCATTGATTCGAGTAGCTATATATAGAGGCATAAGGTTGGGAGGAGAGACATCTCTCAAGTAGGTGGTGGGGGGACTAGATGCAATGTGTATATATACTTCAGTCATATGGCCAACACGACAAATGCAAGTCTCTAGTTGATTTACTATGTTCTATGTGTTATTTATATACATACACACATAAATATAACAAATAAAAGCAATGCATACCATGCATTATCATGGTGATGTGCAATAACTATCCGCATCTCTTTCAAACACCATTTATGTGACCACCTAGTGCCAAATTCTATCTCCAATAAACTAACTGCATACTTTTTATCTCTCTCATCAGACTCACTACAAAAGAAAAAAAATACTATAAGTAAAACATAAAATATTTTATCTCAATTCATATGTAAACTTATACTTACTTCCATTTCAATTGAACAAAATGTAGGTACGAGGCACATAAATCTCTCATTCTTCTTTTAACTCCAATCCATGCCTGATATATACTATATTTCCCTCAGGTTCTATGTCGCACTCCAGTCCTAGGCTACCTATGCATGTCCTCATAGGCACCTCTACTATGCTGGGATGAGCTAGCATTGGTATAGGTGTGGTGAAAATAAATAAATAAAAATGAATAAAAACATGCATTATAATATCATTAAAAATATTAATTTATGAAGAAAACATACCTATGGGCAGGTAAATCTCTTTCTGCAAATGGAGCCATAGAGGAACCTTCCTATGGGTGTTGGGTAAACATCTATATGGTAAAATGTAATTCCTCATCGGGTATGTCTACATACTCATGCATGACAACCCCTAAGGAACCAAACGGAACTTTCCCTCTCATAAGACTCTTTATGAGAGAAAGTTTCACCTTTCTCTCTCTATGACGATCCATAATATCTATACATATAAAACAAATGGATTATATATATATATATGTGTGTGTGTGTATGTGTGTGTGTATGCATGTGTATGTATGTATGCATATGTGTATGTATGTGTGTATGCATTTGTCTATGTATGTGTATGTGCATGTATGTATATTTTTGAGTATGTATATTTTTGTGTATGTATATAGATGTAAGTATATGTGTGTGTATGTGTATCTAGATGTGTATGTATGTGTATGTGTGTGTATGTATGTGTATGTGTATGTATGTATGCATGTGAGTGTATGTGTGTGTATATGGGCATGTGTGTGTGTATGTTCATGTGTGTGCATGCATGTGTGTATGTATGCATATGCATGTGTATGCATGTGTGTGTATGTATGCATATGAGTGTATGTATGCATGTCAGTGTATGTGTGTGTCTATGTGTGTGTACGTGTGTATGTATATGTATGTCTATGTATGTGTATGTGTATATGTGTGTATGCATATAAGTGTATGTATGCATGTGATTGTATATATGTATCTATGTGTGTGTATATATGTGTATGTGTATATATGTATGTGTGTGTATGTGCTTGTGTTTATGAGTGTATGTATGTATACATATGCATGTGTGTGTACGAATGCATGGGAGTATGTATGCACATGTGTGTATGTATGCACATGTGTATATGTATGCACGTGTGTATGTATGCACATGTGCATATGCATATGTGTGTGTATGTGCATGTGTGTGTATACATGTGTCTATTTATGTATGGATATGCATGTGTATGCATATGTGTGTATGTATGCATGTGAGTGTATGTGTGTGTGTTTTTTTGAGTGTATGTGTGTGTGTCTTTTTGAGTGTATATGTGTGTAGATATATGTGTATGTGTATATATATGTGCAAGTACGTGTATGTGTATTTGTGTGTATGCATATGTGTGGATTTTTAAATGTGTGTGTATGCATGTCATATACTTGTGCATTTGTGTATGTTTGTATATGTGTGTATGTATGTGTGTGTATATGTGTGTATGTGTATGTATGTGTGTGTATGCATATGTTTGTGTGTATGTGCATGTGTGTGTATGTGCGTGTGTGTGTATGTGCATGTGTGTGTATGCATGGTCTATGTATGTATTCATATGTATGTGTATGCGTGTGTGTGTATGTATGCAGGTGAGTGCAAGGGTATGTGTATCTGTGTGTAGATCTATGTGCAAGAATCTATATGTGTATGCGTGTGTATGCATATGTGTGCATTTATGTATGTGTTTGTATGTGTGTATGTATGTATGTATGTATGTGTGTGTATACATATCTATGTATGTATGTGCATGTGTTTGTCTATGTGTGTATGCATGTGTGTGTGTATGTATGCATGTGAGTGTATGTGTGTGTATATGTGCATATGTGTGTGTATGTGCATGTTTGTGTATGCATGTGTGTATGTATGTATGCATATGTATGCATGTGTGTGTATGTATGCATATGAGTGTATTTATGCATGTGAGTGTGTGTCTATGTGTGTGTATGTATGTGTATGTGTATATGTATATGCATGTCTATGTATGTGTATGCATGTATATGTATGCATGCATATAGGTGTATGTATGCATGTGAGTGTATATGTGTGTTTATGTGTGTGTATATATGTGTATGTGTATATAAGTATGTGCATGTATACATATGTGTGTGTATGTGCTTGTGTTTATGTACATATAAATATGCATGTGTGCATATATGTAGACATATACATATGTGTATACGAATGTATGCGAGTATGTACACGCATGTGTGTATGTATGCACATGTGTGTGTATGCATATGTGTGTGTGTGCATGTGCATGTGTGTGTATATATGTGTCTATGTATGTATGCATATGCATGTGTATATATGTGTGTATGTATGCATGTGAGTGTATGTGTGTGTTTTTGTGAGTTTAAGTGTGTGTATGTATATGTGTATTTGTATATGTGTATATGTGCATGTACCTATATGTGTATGCGCGTGTATGATTTTGTGTGTATATGTGTATATGTATGTGTGTTTATATGTGTGCATGTGTGTGTATGCATATGTGTGTATGTATATGCATGTGTGTGTATGCATGTGTGTGTATGCATATGTGTGTATGTATGTGCATGTACCTTTGCTTGTCTGGTTGCTTCTTTGCTCATTTGCTCTCGTTCGTTCATTTGCTCTCGCTCTCTCACTTGATCAGGGCACAATGTGCCGGGAGAAATCATTTTTTTTCAAATTTGGGGAGCATTGCTTATGCAACACTATATCATCACATCCAATGTGCAATCATCGCTAAAATAGTCTCCAAAAGTTGATGCAGATAGTGATGAATAATATATGCATCACTTATGGGATGCTCATCGTCGCTTATTTGACACAAAAGTTTTATTTTCTTTCTCTCATGTAGTGTTGTATATGTGATGCTTTATGACATCATCGTCGCATAGGTGATGCTTCCCACTTTTTTTTTCAATTAAAGGTATTGCTACACGGCCTTTATTCTTGAAGTGCCTCAATCTTTCATTTTTCTACCTAGACCGTAATGCATTGAAGCATGTAGTCTAATATATCCTTATGAGTTCTAGACTAGTAAAACTGCCCCTTAACAAGATCATATGTTTTCTTAACTCTTGAATGTCCCATCCTAGGGGTTCTATAAAATTCATACCGAACTTCTTGTTTCATTTGTAAATATGTAGGGATACACCTTACCTTAGTATAAGAGATATTCATTAGTGGTTTTGTAACTTCTCTACTTGATTCCTCTTTGAATACCCCTATATACTCCATCCTCATTCAAAAAAACCCATGAACCTACAACTCTTTTCTTAATTGTTTCTCGTATGTCAAAACATGAATGGTCAAATCTATATCTTTTCTTGAATAGAATCAACCACCACACTAGTGATCTAAGTAAAACTCAATCCGTTGATCTTAGATGTGCAGATAAGCAAATCAACCACCAAATTAGACTTTTTATTTATATAATAAGCTCATAATCAAAATATTGAAGACTATTTATGGATCTAGCTTACTTCCTTTAAGGTATGTATGATTAGATAGCTATTTAATGTTCTCTTGATCAAACGGTATTGTGACTTTGGAACCATATTATAACTACATATAATTCTTTATATACAAGTATTTCTTGGAGTGAGCTCTACGTTTTTGCTCTCAAACAAAGTAGACACTCATAGTAAACAAAAACTACTTATATACCAAAATCACTCACACAAGTCTCAACCGCAAAGTATCGATTGGATTTACAATATGGAACAATAAAGCGATATAATTTTTTTTCCTCTATTAATTCCATAATTTTCCTTTGCTCATATGCCCAATGAAAAGCTTTCCCTTTCTTTTTATTTAGTCCTATAAGAAATAATAGCAAAGTAGAATAGTCCAATGGACAAAGTTGAGAGAAAAATGGAGAGAAAGATAAACATAGATTGAGAGATACATAACTCAAATTATGAACTTGCCAAGAGTAATGCAACTACAACAATGGTGTTGTCCACATGTGCACTCCCAATGTGGAGTTTAGATGGGGATCTAGAGAGACTCTAGATGAAGGGTTTACTAGTGCGCAATGTTCTATAAAGCTACACATGGGCTATGCTTATATAGCTTTGAAAAGGGGAGTCAGTATATATAATCATAATTAGGAGATACAAAACAACCGACAAAATATACAATCTGACAATATCTCGATGACTAGAAGTCTTAGCATTTCTACCATGCAAGCTGGTGGGATAGGTCCCACGGACCTTGCAAAAGGGGGAAAGCCCCCTTCTGCACTCCCCCCATTAACATTCTATGGGGAAAATTCTCATCATCACGAGGGATTTATTTTTTCCTTGAATAGAAACCTAATGGTGTGTAAGTTTATGCCCTACCTAACGTAATGGTGAGGCTCAAAAAGATCATCTATTACCATTAATGATCACACATAGATCTCATGTTTCTAGGAAGTTAGGGTACCATAAATGTTTGGGATCTCACAATCGCTTTTCTTCATTATGGGTGCCTTATAACTTAGAGCTTCATGGATCATTTGTAGTCACTTGAGGGCAGAGAAGTGAGTATATCTAAGAGTTCCATCATCATCGGCAAATCTATCTTAGCATAGCTCTTAATGGGCCCTCTATGAACTCCTTATAATCCTAGAAAGTTTTTAGGCTCTTCTTGGCTCTTGGGATGTGTGCATTCCTTGATATCCCATGCTTTTTTAGGATCCATATGGATTAAGATTTTAGGAGGTGATATGCTTTATTTTGAATAATTCACACTTTGACTCCTTCATGAAGAATGAATTCACTAACAGCATTTGGGATAATTTTTTTAAGTATTTCAAATCTAGTTTTTCTAATGTGTTTTAGAGAAGTTTTTCATAAGAAACTAGAGCCCCAACACTCATGAGATTCATGAATATGGCAAGAGTATGGTTGAGACAAAATGGATAACCAAAAACTCGTAGTGTGCATACCTAGCCCTAAAGAAGGTTTGAAGAACATCTTTCCACTTTATAGTTTGATCATATAAAATGTAGTAAAGTAATAACTAAACAAATAGTTCATCCAATCATGGAATTAAATCCTTATTCTAAATCATTATCTTCTTTAATGTTCTATACTTGATATAGAGTATCTTAGATTTTTCCTTTTCCAATGTCTTCTAGGTTGTTGTTGTTTTTCTGCAAGAGGCATTTGATACGAGGAAAACTTTTACACGAACAATCTCAAATCTTCTCTTTCCCAACCTCAAACCTTATATTGATTCAATTATGCTCAAAACCCAATCCCATCATTTTGGCATGGATATTTGACATCCAAAATCTTAAACACTTGATTTGAAGCCATCTTCTTGCATCCTTGATTGATGATGAAGTATGCACTTTAAACATATTTTTCGAATGATTAATCTTGGATCCCAAGACAATAGAATGTTTCCAGACATTGTAAAAGATGTTAGTACAAATAGCATCATTTCAAAGAAGTTCATTAGTATCATTAATGAAAAATCTTAGAATGAATTTTTTCTTCACTAGGAGTAAAGTTCCATAAATAAAACCCATATAAACTTGTTATTCAACAATGCAAATTTGACCATTACACTCCATTCCAACTAGAGGATGTGCAATAGAACAACATTCTCTAAATGAATTGTGGACCGGAAGAAGAAAATCTTTTACTCTTGATGTTGATGCTAGGTGGAAAATTACCCAAGGTGTAGGGCATTTTAATAATTTTTGCAAAGTGAATATCCTTTATGGACTATAAAATAAATACCCATTACAATTTGCTATAGGGCTTATCCAATTCAATCTTTAAGAAGATGAGGTCTTGACTGGACTCTTCCGCGTGCTCCACACCCTCACAAATGCCAAAAATGACTTTTGAAATGGTTCTACAGTTGAAAAGATCTTATTCATTTTTTTAATCGAATGTCTATGGTACTCCATGATCTTATTGGCCAACAATTTGAGTATAATATTGTAGCATGTTTGAAATATTATCATGGGCCTCAATTGAGACAATAAGGCAAAACCCCAAGTCCTAGGGATACTTTCCACACCTTGATAACGTGCTCCATAAGGATGTCCTATGGAGAAGACATTGGGGATATCAAGAGGGAATTAACTACATATTCCAAGTTATAGGTGTTGAAATGCTTGTGCATCTAGCTCACACTAACTTTGGGGATCATGTGGCTTCTAACTTTAGACAAAATAGTGATTCAATGTCAATTTTGTAATTTTTCTATAATACTAAAGATTCATTTTTGCAAGCAAAGAATGTCACGTTTTATGGCCATAGAAACACATATAGATTTGCAATATCAATTCATCTAAGAAGTACTTCAAGTTGGTCTTATTAGATTGGTAAAGGTCAACACATGGAAGAATCCTATAAATGCTTCTACCAAGTGCTTACCAAAGGTAGAGCTATGGATATAGATGGCGTGGGTCACTTATCTTAAAGGAGCCTCCATTGTCCTTCAAGTGGATTTTTGTTGGGAACATAGGCCCCAATGTGTCCAATCATGTCAATTGCTAATGTTCCTCATCACGTCCTAATGAGGCAACTTCTAAGCCATTGCAGGTTTCATGTGATGATGTAGATCATTCCATTTTTGATGCAGATTTGCATGATGCACTTGTTGATGAGGGAGCTGATATTGAGGAGGAAAAAACTATGCCAAGAAGCTTTGGAACAAAGGATTCAAAAATTGGAAACACCTCTGGAAACATGACACCAACAACTGGATCAACTTCGAGGATATTGACCCTCGCATAAACATTTCCTACGAAGAATGGAACACCTTGCAAAGCAGATGCCTCGCTTGGGATCGCCACAAGACGCGCCTTCTCATGGGACACGATTCACCGAACCCGCTTGGTCTCAAATGGCACAACGGAAATAGCCTTCTCAAAATCCCGAACATCAAAGAAACGGTTGACCTCCAGATCAGCCTCAACAAGAAGTGGTGCCTGTCTTGGACGCGGCTTCGGTGGGACATGAAATTCATGAGTATCTGGCACCCCCTTATTGAGATTAAGAAGTCTGTCCTCTTATGGCAAATTCTTCATCGAGGAATTTGGACCAACCACAAGGCTAACAAATTTTGTGGGATCCCGCCTTGGTGCAAACGCTGCCACCGTGCTATTGAAGATGTCCCACACATCTTCCTCACTTGCCCCAACTCCTACAGAATCTGGCAGACGGTTGGAATGAAAATCAGACTTCAAAAACAGCTTAGTTGGAAACAAGTCCTTTTGGGAGAAGCGATCGGCTGCTCTGCGACACTCTGGAACGCCATCAGAGGGGAAGTCCTGTGGAAAATTTGGCGGGAGAGGTGTGCTCTAAACTTCGGCGATCCCCCCAGGGAGTGGTCGATTGAGAAATCACTATTCCTCTTGGGCAAAAGGATTTTCAACAGCAAGAAGTCCCCCCCATTCAGACACCATCAAGTTCTCCAGTTGATCAACAACAAGCTTAAACCCAAGTGGGCCCCGCATGAGGGCGATGAGAGGGTGATTAACCTTCTCTGTAATGCAACCTAGGATTCAATCAAGCTTCCCCTGCTTTGTGGGATTTGGGGGGTCCCGTGGGCACTAGTCCCCTTCTATTGTACCTTTGTTTCTTAATTTAATTCAAGTCCGGGAGAGTAGGCCAATGCCGAACTTCCTTTATGATAAAAAAAAACTATGCCAAAATGGCTAGTGCAGACTTTGCATCACAACAAATTAGATGCACCTCTGTCATATAGTACTTGTTCAAGCTCTCATAGTGCCTCTTTTGCATCATATTGCTATGCTATGGCTGCCTCTAGTCTCTATGATGAGATTGAGCCTGTTTCGTTTGGAGAAGCACAAAATTCTAAACATTGGATGGTTGCAATGCAATCTGAATATGATGCTATCATGAAAAATGGTACATCATCTTTATGTGACTTGCCTCCTGGCAAGAAGGCCATTGGCACTAAGTGGGTATACAAGCTGAAGCATAAACCTGATGGAATAGTTGACAGGTATAAGGTTAGGCTTTTTGCTAAGGGTTATGCACAAGAAAGAGGCTTTGATTTTGATGAAACCTTTAAAGCTACATGCCGAATGACTATGGTTCGTAACATCTCTGCACTTGGAGCTCATCATGATTGGAATGTACATCAATTGGACATTAAAACAACATTTGTGAATGGTGACTTGCATGAAAAAGTGTATGTTTTTCAGCCCAATGGCTTTGTGTAGAAAGGGCATGAAAACCAGGTGTGCAGGTTAAAGAAGGCATTATATGGTTTAAAGCAAGCATCACGTGCTTGGTATGAAAAGATACATGCCTATGTGATTGCACACGGTTTTGAGAAGATTCCAATTGAAAGCACCTTATATGTTGAACATGCACCATTCTTCATAGTCCACTCTCTTAACCGAGTCAATGTCCTCAAATCTAATCCATTGGCATGTTTCTTGATTCTAGAGGTGTTTCCACAAGCGAAAACCTTTGTTCCAAAGCTTCCTAGCTTTTTGGAGGCTCGAAGGTTCAACACCTCTAATGACCTTGATAGGGAACCAGACCCAATCACTTTGTCTAATACGAGTATCCCATTTCCAATCTTCATTGATCTTCATAAAGTGTTTCACCTTGTTCCAATTCTTTCATAGGGCCTTCAAGGGCGGAAGGGTCTTGATCTTATCATCTGTTATTTTTTTCTTCTAAATGTACTTAATGTCAATAAATGGAGAGGTTTATGAATATGGAAAAGATAATACTTATTGTGAAACATAGACTTGTTTTATTCAAGTAAATCAATGTAAAATTTCACATTTTCATATTCTTAGAGAAGGAATATTTTTTTTTTTGTCAGAAAATACTTTTTATGCTTCCATTAAAAAAACGCAAAGGATTGATAGTGTTTTTATAGCCCATATGTTAGTTAGTTATATTGTCTAGTTTTGATAATATAGTTTCTCATAATTAAAAATCGTCAGAGAAGTAAGTTGCGTGATTAAATACATGTATTATCTCTTTAAATCATCTTTTGATGTAGATAATTCTTTCCATACATAAGAATACTTTTTTTAAAATAAGTCATCTATATTTAAAGAGATATTCAGTTCACGTGAAGTTGTGAACACAATTCATCATTAAGTTATGAATTTATCTCCTACCAGGTGTGGAGCATGTAGCAGGAGACATGTTTGTAGATATTCCAAAAGCAGATGCTATCTTCATGAAGGTATCCAAATCTTCTCTCATATTTAACAGTAGTAAATTTCATAATTATGTTCTCAACTTATCTAATTATTCATTTTTTGACATGTATTATACAATCAAAAAGTGGATCATCCACGATTGGGATGACGAGAGTTGTTTAAAGATCTTAAAGAATTGTCATCGCTCACTTCCACCCCATGGAAAAGTAATTTTGGTAGAGTTCATTCTTCCTGATATTGTGCAAGAGAGTTCAGATGATCGGTTGGCATACTATTTAGACATTAACATGCTTGGCTTTGCCCCTGGTGGAATGGAAAGGACTAAAGGACAATTTGAGACTCTATCATTAGCATCTGGGTTCTCAAAACTTGACATAATTTGTAAATTTTATGGAATGAGTGTGATGGAAATCTTAAAATGATAATCTTGTAACATGATGACTATATGTATCAACCTTTATTTTTCTATTTCTATGGTATTTATTGAGAAACTAGAACTATGGATTTGGAAATTTCTTAATCTATACATAATTATCATGTGGTAATGTCATTGTAGTAGTTAATATTTTAATATAAACAGAAAAAGAGTCGAGAAAATCAATATGCTCGACATTTTCAGATGTTATTGGCATAATTCTATTTTCGTTTCAAGTTTACAAGTGAAAACATTATTCAGTTATATTTTGACTTCCTTTATTTGTCACCAAAGAGATACAAAATTATGTAAGAAAAAAAAAATATTACTGAACAACTCACGGTTTAAATGAAAATGATAATTTGTATTTAAATGTGAATCCAAAGGTTGGGAATAATTTCTTCCCTTTTTTTTTTTGTTTTTTAGATGCCACAATAGCCGTTAGAGTTACTCCCAAACATTATCTACTCGATAAAAATTAGTGACTTGATAATGAATGCACATTGAATCATGAATAAACCTTGTTTATTGCTTTTCTCGTAGATGATTTCTTTTTCGATCCCCTAAGGAATCTTCGTCGGGGGAGTCCCTAGCTTCATCTTCAAGTGCTTCTCTTTTTCTTCCCTAGAGGTTTCTCCTTAGTTTTCCATTTCGTTCATAGGATAAAGGTTTATCTGGCTGCTTTGTGAAGCTCATTGGGGCATTGTGAGTGCCAGCTTTGAGCTTCTACATGAGCATCACATGTTCTCAAGTGGTTTAGCATTAGCTTCAAAAGATCTTAATTACAGACTTTGCTTGGCAATAAAATGGACATCCGCTTGGCATTTGTATAAGGACTCTCCATTTAATTTTTCCAAAGTGGAAAAGGGGTTGCAATCTCTGGTTGTAGTCGCCAGGGGGACGTTATCTCTCCACTTCGATTATTTGGACTTTTTTGCAAGGCATGGTGACCATCCCTTGTGTTAAGCAATATTGGTCCTAAGTTGAGGAGAAAGAAAGCGCCTTTTGGCCCTTGTGCACTCTTTGATTCAATCATCCAATGGACTCACAAATTTGGTAGTCATTTCACACTACCTAAGAATTATTTAAGTGGGTTCTAGAGTTCATCCCCAACACATTAAATCCCTTGAAGTATCCTCTCTCAATGGATCTCCTAAACCTCCCATTCTACCTCTATGGATTTATTAGGGATATTTTGGCCCTTATTAGCTAACCTTTGACCTCAAAAGGAAAATAATACATGGGAGGATGCAACCCACTCCTTTAGTGCTATGTGACAGGCCATCACCGATGGTGAAGATCACCTCAATAAAAAGCTCCCCTCCAAGATCAATATGAAAATAGGTGAACTTGACCTTTCGGAGAAAGATTTGATTTTCAAGATTTTATGGAATGCACAACTTCATTGTAGAGTGTAGGGACATAGGATTAAAAATTTCTACTTGAGACTGAGACAAAGAACTCAGAAAGATAAACAAGGTGGAGTGAGAGTGGTGACTGGGCTAGTTGTGGAAGTATATCCTAAGGAGAAAGAACTTGTCTAGAAAAGTATACTTTGAATATTGAGAGGATCAAAGGCACCCAAATTTCAAAACATGATTCTAACGACATCATAAAGGTTTGATTAATCAATGGAGAAGTCCCAAAGGCTCTAGCGATGTGGATCCTTCTGAATGCAATCATAATTTTGAAGAAAGAAGTAATTGTAGGTTCGAAAAAGACATTAATCTCTTGCACTATATATGAGGGATAATCAAAACTAAAGATTCAAACAAGCAGGATAAGAAAGAGGAGTATACCACTAGCAAAGAAGAAACCCTAGATAGTGAACTCGATCATAAGGCCCACACTTCTAAATGCCTACGGTAAAAGAGAAAATTATCATAAAGCCATGATCCTTGTCGAGTTCCCATGGAAGAGAAAGTTCCACTCCCGTTGTGCTCTAGAAAAAAAGAGAAAATAAGAAGAGATTAATAAAAAAAAAATTAGGGGGGAAACTTTAATAAGAAGGGAAAACATGATCATCAACGATAGTGCTTGCACCTACCAAAAAGACCAACCCAATCATAAGTGATTGTACTTTCTTTCAACATGTTAAGACTCAAAAAACCCCTCTCAAGTAGGTTATATGGTCCAATGTCTTTTAGAAGATGTTAATTGAGACTTTATCATTCTTCAAGGGTTCAAAGTTGATGATGAAAAACTTTTAAAAAGATTGCAAAGTATTTTCAATCTTCATTCTTGGCTCATCATCCACTACCCTCATGGCAGTGGTAGCACCATCATTGGCTTCAATTCCTTGTTGTACTCAATGTTAGAGGAATCATCGGTCGAATCGCACCATAGATGGATTCTCAACTCATTTAGTAGTTCTCATGCGTTTTACATTACTCAATATCCACCCTAGATAATGACTTTGAAAGAGTAGATAGTTGGGATTCGCATGAGTCCTTTCCCTTAAATATCATCCTTTATGTTGACTTTGACATGGTCAAAGATCTTTTGGATAGGTGGGATTACAGGGTTTGGGTTACCCATGGATTGGTAAATGATTCTTGGGATATGTTGAAGCTTTATCATCAATTGGTTGAGGTTAATGACTCAAAGGGAGCTTCTTGGCGCAACCTCCACTCTAGTGCTCATCTACCCAAATCTAGACTTGTAGATACTATGTTTCCTAGCGTATCGTTGAGGACTTGGGGGTCCCCTCACCAGCCTTCCAAAACATGGATATTGTTGGTTCTATAACGTTTGAGTAATTTTAGCATTTATTTCCTTAAGTAAGATTAGGCAAGATCTAGGTTGCATGCTAATCCCATGCTCTTGTCACTAACTTTGGTTCATCAAGATGTTTCTATTGCTCAAAAACAAGCATTCAATGAATTCTATTCTCCTTCAAGAATTTGGGCTAGATCTTTTAGTTAGATGCATGTCAAATTGCACAAACTCAAAAGAAGATCCATAATATATGGAGGTTTAGGAGAGAGAATTTCTATAGAAGGCCGTGTTGTCTAAATCCTGAAGTTAACAAAGGTAATTCACACGTGCAAAAATGAAATCAATAGTAAGAATCTCTCATTGTACTTCAACGACCCATGGGTAGGCGGATTGACAAGTAAAGGAGGTGGTGCTTACGCTTGAGCTACACCACATGCTCATGGGGAATGCTTCGAATCGGATTAACATTAACTACAATCTTTTTCCACCTTTGTACCTTGAACAATCTCATTAGGCAAGGTTTCTTGCTTATCCTCGTGTTGTTGGATATCATTGATGATGTGGTTAGTTTCCTTATTGACAATCATGTCCAATTGAGGTATTTTTAGGGTCTCTCACTCTCCCATAGTCAGGATACTATGGCTCTTAGAATATTCAATGATGACACCAATGTGTTTCTACAAAATGACATATAGTGTGTTTCAAGATTATGGAATTCCTTGGATACTTTTTGTTTGGCCTTTGGTTCAAGAATCAACCACTTGATGATTTATGTACAAGTCCTTGGGAGGACCTCCCTTGAAATTTCTATGGATTCAAGATAGTAAGGAGTTTCCTTGCCATCAAGTCTTCCATTTTCTTGGCATCCTAGTTGGTTTTTGGATTTCTATGGATCAAAGATAAGGTTGGATTCTTTCCAATCTTGAAAACAAATTTGAGTACTAGAAGGGTATGCAACTTAATGTTGCTTGGCGGGCTATCGAAACCAACATGTTCTTTATCCCCACTATCATCTAATTTTGGGGTGTTGGAGACCTTGCAAGAAGGAGATGTTGAAGTTCAAAATGATTTGTATAAACTTCCTTTGGATGGGCGATCAAAAGCGAAGATGTGTTCTAAAGACTAAATGAGAAATATTCTCTAGCACAAAGGAGGAAAGTGTTCTAGCTATTCTGGATGTGCGAGCCATGGTCAACATGATGGTGGCGGAATGGATGATTAAATCATGGAATAATGGTGAAATATCTTGGGACAAGGTGATCTTCAAAAATACTGAACACCATTCTCTTGCAAAGATCTCAAGGTGAAAAGGGCTCAAATTATTACCCATTATTAGGTTTTAGATGGTGAAAAGAATGTGAATGAGGTATGAGGACCTCCAAAAATCTATGCGAATCTCGAATAAAGCTTTCCGAATGCAGGAGCACCTCTATGAATAAGGTAGAAGGATTTATATCAAGATTGAAGAATTTGATTTGAGTCACAGAATTGACTTTAAACCTTGGTGTTTATTAAGACACATAATCAACACTTGGAATCTCTCTAAGTTCCCCATCATGGGCTAGGTGGCCCTCACCCCATTAGAGGTTCTAAAGTGGTAGAGTGGCAAAACGATAGAGGATATTCCAAGAATCAAACGAAATCAATATTTTCATCACTCTCTTAGCAAGAAGTGGTATGTGAATGGAACATGGATTTTATGGGGATTCAGATTCTAGGATTTGTGGCACTTGATTATCAAGAATATGAGAGCAGTGTAAATGTGGTATATTTTGCATAAGAAGATATGGACCAATGTAGTTTTTGGTGCGCTTCCTTCCTATAAAAAGATGTATGAGTGGTAAGGGAAGACTTGTGGTATCTTTTCTTTTCATATCCTAGGAGCATGCCATCTTAGTAATGCCTCAGCAAGGATCTCATAGTCTACTAAAGGAGAGTCAATGGTATATGCAATGTTAAGTGACCTTAAAAATAAGGGCCATGTAGTCGCATCGCCAATGAGAAAGCAGGTTAGAAATACCAAAAACTTGAGTGAAGTGATTGAAAATAGAAGTATAGTTCTCACCATCAGAATTTCGTATAGCACCTTTATTGTGGATCATTCTTTAAAGTAGGAATTCCATATTATGCTTCCTCCTCAGGAGCTTCCATATTTTATTCTAGTGGTTTACAAGCCTTTGTAGCCCACTAGACTTAAAAGAACAAATGAAGCCTCTTCTTTCTAACTTCCTCTTCATATTTAAGAAGCCTTCAAATATTTAGAACTCGCTTTTGTAAATGGGATTTACCTTTGTTAACTTTGGTCTCAAGAGAATGAAGCCTTTTGTCAAGTTTCTCCCTTCTTTTCCTATAAATTGTTTGGATATCCTTTTGAGTCGTGCACAAAATGAACTGCTAAGTGACAACATTAATCCAACTCCTCTAGGGGAGGAATGAATGTGAAAGGCTTTCCTCTAGGTGACACTGATTTCTTGTCTTATAAGGAGATGTGAGGACACAAATGGATCAACATCGAACCACAAAGCTTTCCTACTAGCGGTGGTCGTTTCATAGAAACAAACAATCATAGATTGTAATATCAATTCTTTGATAGAGGGAGGGTAGACCCAAGTGACTGATGATGTTGTAGGAGACGCACCATCTATCAAGTCTATATTTGCAATACCAGACTGAAGGTTTGACCAAGAATATCTACTAGAGTCCTTAACTTTAGTTAGATCTTGATGAAGCTTCAAATATTTTGAATTTTTTTCAAACCTTGAATCACATGATCTTTCTGATCCCACCTATTAGATAGCACTTGATGCATGTTAAATTTATGTCATGTTACAAGTCCTTGCGTGGGAATACTCTTTAGGATGAGGTGGCTCAAATTGCCACATTGCACCTTGTGGTGCATTTTCCATATGGGTAGAGAGAAGAGAAGAGTGGGAGTTCATGAATTCTCACTCTACGTTCTCTCTTTCTTTAACCATTTGGGAAAAGCACTTAATCATTCCATGTGGAAATTTTGGCCACATTATCCTAAAGGATGTTGCCACCGAAGGATTTCTAATGTGACATCTTTTAATACTCCATGATAGAGAGCTCTCACAACAGTCCCAAAACATACAAAAATGATTCATCCCAGTCATTCAACTAGCTTCCTCTAAGGAGATTCACGATTCCCCACTATAATCTCTCTCTCTCTCTCTCTCTCTCTCTCTCTCTCTCTCTCTCTCTCTCTCTCTCTCTCCCCCCCCCAGATCCATTTGGCAAATGCACCCTATGGTGCGAAGTGGAAATTTGGGCCACTTGATCCCAAAGGGTGTTCCCACCCAAGGATCTGTAATTTGACAGGTCAGCACACAAGATGATGCCCGATGTCAATGTGTGGGGAGATTGACATATGCTAATTCTATCAAGTTCTTGGTTGGGGACAAACATAGATGGTGACGGTATAAGGACCCATCAACGATGCGGAAATCCTACTATGCAGACCGTTAATGGAGCACCCAAGAAAGTTGGTAGCCCATCGTATATAGAAACCTAAACGAGTATCTTGCAACTTGAAGAATGATCGATCGAGATCCAAGAATGTAGAGATGACATAGTCTACAAGCGATTATTGAGGTCAATTCCATTAATTTCAACTTACTGAACACAAAAAATATGAATGTTTATTTTTTTTTCTTCAGCCATTAGCCAATAATAGCCGCTCTAGAGGGGTCCAAAAGTCCCTAAATTTTGAAGCAAATCACAATCACTTCCATAGAATGGTCTTCGCGAACATGGTTTTGTCTCAAACTTTTTTTTCATATCTTGTTTCTTCATCATGCCCATAGCATATTATAGAGGGAACTTCCTTTGATGGGACTCTTTCGTGTGAACTTCATTGGAAGCTTCCCTTCAAGCCACATGGCTTCTTGGCATATGTCTTTAATAGTAGACCTAATGATAGAATTATTGCTATTAGGATTACAAAGATTTGTGTCAAAGAGGACCAAACTCGAAGGGTGAATTTTGAAAGATATCCCTTGTAAAAGCTCACTAAAGGGTAGAATATTGTCTTCAGACCTTTGTACTGGAGAAGAGGAGATGAAGAGAAAAACAAGAAAAAGATGGAAAAGATCAAATCCATAAAAAATGATAGTCCTTTATTTCAACATTCAAAGGCTTTCTAATCCCTCAAGACACACCCTTTATTTGGGGAATGCTTTTGAGATAAGAGCACCAACCTAGACTCTATCTTTCTCCAAGAGATCAAAATCAAAGGTGAAGGCCTATCAAAAAGGAATAATAGAATTTTGTCATATCATGTGTGGTTAATCACTTCACACCTACCGGAATGTGGTGGCTCAACCATTGGTATCAAGCATCTTTGGCATCCTATCCTTGTGCAGAGTCGCTTGCATATAAAAACCATATAAAGTAGATTGTTTCATCTGTTAAAGCCCCTATAGTTCACCATTATTTCAGTTTATGCACCCAATATCCACATGAGTAGATAGGTAACCTCATAATCATTCGATTCTTTAACCTCGCATGTTATTGTTCGTGGGCACTTTAATATGATGCATGCTCATTTCAATAGATCGTGGGAACAAAGAGGGTGCATTATCAAAACCTTGAGAAGGACATCTAGGAGTAGGTGGAGCTTGACAACGATCTAATAGATTTCAAAGAGAGGTTAGGCTTCTCTCTTTCAAAGTTCTTGACGAGTGCTCATTTGCAGAAAGAAAGTCTAGATAGAAGCTATGTGATGCATAATATCATTGATAAGTTGGATCCCCATCTTGTTGACGGCATGATTTTTTCTACCTCATTTCCATTTGTATCCACATGAGTGCGTCTCCATTTTGTATCGAGGAGACACTCCATTTTATTTCATTTTATATTGTATCTCATTGAATCTCGATACCTTGCCATTTGCTTCTACCATTGTATTCATTCTCCTTCAAGGGGAATTATCCCATATATTATGTACTTTGGGGAACCTCCTCAAACTCTACATAAGGAGGGCCTCTCTCCCACTTTATAATTGATTAGAAGCTTGTAGAGCATACTCCATGATTTTGGAAAATCTCATTTCTAATCCATGTGAATTTACCCATTTCTTGGTCTATTCATTTTGAGTCTCTCACACTCTTTCATTTTGCAGGTACACTCTTCTTTTAATTTTTCTTCCATGTCGGTATTTTATACGTGGTATTAATGTAGGAGGTTGAGGCCTTAGTGGTCCTTTGATGGTGATTTTTGAAGCCTTGGTGGTGGTATGCTTGAGTTTGATGGTGTGCCTTTCTCCTCACTAAAAGAAGCCACTCTATTTTACATCATTCTATGATGTTTGGGTCATTGTTTGCCAATTTGTCCACATTCCCACCTCTTTCTATTTTTTCCACCCTCCCGCCCTCTTCATGCAGTCATTGTGACATTTTTCTTCATTTGGAAGGTATTTATGCAGAGTTCATAGTGGCTCTCATAGGTAATATTTTTATAAGTACTTTTTTGCATTCCTTATGGTGGTGCTTTTGATTACTTTTGGTGTTCATGCATAGAATGCTTGTAGTATGCATGCACACTAACTCTCATTGGCTACCTTCCATTTGAAGTGTTCATAGACACTTTGAATGAAGTTTCTTTACAAAACTCCTTGCCCATGTGGCATTTCATCAACAAATTTAAGGGTTGTAAACGAGATGTGCCATCAATCACGTATAACCTCTTTATTTCCTTGTTGCTCTCATTATTTTCTATAGCTCTCTTTGTCAGAAGCGTGAGAGAGTAGAGGAGGCATATATATGTGTATGGCTATCATATTCAGAGAAGCTATATGAGATTCAACAATCGATTAGGGTAGTTGAATGAAAAGTTCCATATAGAGCTAGGAGGACCTTAGAGTGATGAAGAAGGAGTCCTTATAGAAAGCATATACCTATTTGCCTACACGTAGATCGTGAGCAAGAGACATTCTTCCTAGCTGCCATCGATAATCCCAATCTTGAGTTTGCATGTTTTAGCAAAATCACTTTTATCAGTGTTCAAGATCACCTACTTGTGTTCTTCATGCTTAGAGATCATATCTTCATCCTAATGCTTAGATAATGGAACAAAGAATCCTTCATCTACATTGAATCCCTTGTCTCCCTCATGGAAAAGATAATGCTCCGGCTTTTGCTCCTATGCTTCCTCTCTATCAAGATCTTTTGAGTAGTGTTTCCTCATAGTAGGGGTTTTGTGGAGCGGGTGGAGGAGATGCTTGGAAGTTCATGGAGGATAATCAATAGGAGTTGGCATTTCTTGTCCCTTATATTTAGTGTCCTTCATTCTAAGTGTCTGAAATAGGTCACATCTCCTCAAAGCTATAGAGGATTCCAACCGTATTGGAGCTTCAATGGTAGGAGACTAGTCAAATTCATGCACACCCTCATTTCATTGGTAGAAACGCCCAAATGAAGAAAAAGGCTTGAGGGGATCATAGATATATCTAGCATTTAGATTATTGTTCCCTTTGTAGAGGCAGGAAGAGATCCACATACCCCTTCTAAAGCGAGGTGATGCCTGGATTTGGGCAACAAGCAATATATGAAAAGCACAATCCTACATTATAGAACAAGGATTAGATGTGATCTAATAGATCTCAAAGAGAGAGAGAGAGAGAGAGAGAGAGAGAGAGAGAGAGAGAGAGCATCTCAAAGTTCATATGAAAGAAAGCACTTGCACTCAAATTTCTTATCTCTCTCATCACTATCATGTTTGAAGAAGAGATAGGCAAAAGACAAAAGCACTCGGATTTTTAATATGTCATTGTTGTGGCATAGAGATACTTATTTCTTTTTGTTTTATTTACTAATGAGTATTGGACCAGCCACATGGGCATCAAAGTGATTGAGATCATCAATGATGTCAAACATCATCTAGAATACTTTTCCAACCTTACAAGTTGCCTCTAACTCTAAAAAGCCCACATGAAACAGATTGTATTCAAGAGAAAAATGTGTGATTTACTGTATTCAACCTCATACGCAAAGCTTGCTATATTTTTCTCATTCATATGGAAGGAATATTTAATTTTTTATCACTCCAATTTCCGGTTGTGCATCTTTGAAATTCTCACTTAGGGGCTATTTGGAGCTTTTCCAAGGGCATTTTCAAAGATTCCCCCCCTCCCCCTGCCCATTGTAATCTTCAAAAAAAATTTATAATTCTTGCATCGTAGACCTTAAGGGTTCAACGCTCCTTTTGGGCATTCCTTTTTAGCACACCAAAGATCTAAGGGATCTATTCTATAATTTCCAAAGGTACTTCAACCCTTATTGTGTAAACCACATTGGCCTTCCTTTTCAACTATTATAATCTTCACTTAAAGCACTCAAGTGCCCAAATTATGAAGGGTTATATTATATTCTCCCAAGGGTTTTCGCCCTCAATTTGGGGCTGCAATTAGCAATGAGTTCCCTACCCTTGTAACTACAAGCCATAAAATGAATGATCTTCTGTGTTGTCTGATCTAGGAGGCTACTCTAAGACCTCAAATCATGTCTCTAAGTACATTTGGGGCTACGCTAAGGCCACCAAGGTGTCAACAATTGCTCTAAAGCCCCTTCCATATCTCAACTTTTGATGAGTGACTCCATTTTGCAAGTTTTTGGAGTATTTGGCAGTGACACATTTGTACATGTGCCAAAGGAAGATCAACATAAGTTACAATCAATGTCCAAGAAACATCTATTTATGGGCTATGATGAATAGTCTACGGCATACAATCAGTATGATCCTAAGAACCACTTCATAAACATTTTAGAAGATGTCATCTTCGATGAAACTTCAAAGTGCTCAACCAAAAATCCAAGTTCAAGTTTGATTCCACCCATCTACTCTTTTCACGCGGACATGGTTATTTCTAAAAAAAAGTAAGAATTACTTCCCACTAACCTAATCAAGGAGAAACAAGGCTAATCAAGGAGAAACAACATGAACGAAGCTACTATGTTAATTATTCACTTATCCACTAGCTTCAAGAGATTCCAAAGCCTTCCAATTTCAAAGAAGCTGAAGGTCAATCTCAGTGGGAAGAAGCCATGCAGATAGTGATGGATGCAAATGAAAAGAACAACGCTTGGATACTCATTCCAAAAACCTAATCATCCTCAAGTTATTAGATTTAACTGGCTACACAAAATCAAGTATAAATCAAATGGTACCTTTGCCAAGTAGATAGCAACATTTGTAGCTAATGGTCATAAGCAAAATAATACCATTGATTATGAAGAAACCTTGCCCCTATTGCAAGTCTTACAATTATAAAAGTCATTCATGCACTAATTTCACACTTCAAATGGCCTATTTACCAACTCGACATCAAAAGTGCTTTCTTCAATAGGGATCTTAAGGTAGAAGTATACATCAAACAACTTGAAAGTTTCAAGATCAAAGGAAAAGAAGATCATGTATAAAAACTTCACAATGCATATTATGGACTTAAGCAAGCTCCTAAGGCCTAGTATAAAAAGATCCATAAGCTCTTCAAAGCTAAAGGATTTCGAGAGAGCAACAATGATGCTCACTTATACAAATATAAAAATGAGTCCTTAATAATCATCCTCTATGTGAGTGATTTGATCTTTTTACGCTTTGGTGATGACACATCGAATTCATCATCACAAAAATTCACCTTGGGTACTTGATGAAAAATCTTAGTCTACTTCACTACTAATTAGGCATGGAAGTGTGGCAAACAAAAGAAAGTGTATTCCTCTTGCAGAAGAAGTAATGCTTTGATTTTCTTTCCAAATATAAGATGGACTAATGTTGCTCAATATCTACACCACTTGATACAAACATCAAGCTTACACTAAAGGAATCCTCTTCATTAGTGGATGTGCATACTTATCAAGTGCTTGTTGGCTCCTTACTTTACCTAACAGATATGAAACCAAAGATTGTCTATGCAATCGGTATAATCAATTACTTTTCACATTAGCCTTGCCAAACACATTGGATTTTTGCTCAGAGATGAGTATGATACCTTGCCCTCACTTGACATCATGGTCTTTGGTACCAAGGGAAAATTTAACTTATCCAATATTCCAATTCCAGTCAGGCTCATGATCTTGATTCCTCATGATCTACGTTTAGATACATAGTCTTGCTTGGCTTAGTACCTATCCCTTCTACAAGTAAGAATCGACCTATATTTGCTCTATCATTAACTGAGGCCAAGTACTAAGCATCCATCTTTGCACCATGTTAGGCCATTTGACCTGGATATTTATTAGTTCACATTGGTATTTTGTAGGATAGTCTAACATGCATCTACACTCACATCCAATCAACCTTCACCATCTCTAAGAATATAGTGTTTTATGCTCAGACAAAGTACATCGAGGTCGAGTTCCATTTTATTCATTAGAAGATTACATCACATGAGATTGCTCTCTAGTAGTGTACCTCATAGGAGAACCTGGCACATATGTTCACAAAGGCTTTACCTCTAGTTCTGCTTCAACACTTGGTTGACCTCTACAACATTGAGGTGCTCCATAATTGAGTTGTAGAGAGGGTCTTGATGACATGCATTCTTCTACCTCATTTCCATTTGTATCGAGATGAGTGCATCTCCATTTTGTGTCCAAGAGACACTCCATTTTTTATCATTTTAAATTGTATGTCATTGTATTTGGATACCTCGCCATTTTCTTCTACAAATGTATTCATTCTCCTTCACGGGAAATTAACCCACATACGATATACTTTGGAGAGCCTTCTATAATTCAATATAACTAAAGAAGAATATGTTGCTGATTTTTTATTCTCCTTTCACTCACACAGAGATTTTAAAAGCAATTGATTCTCTTACTAATGGTAAAAGCCCTAGTCTTAATAGTTCCACTAGCGATTTCTTCATGTCCTTTGAATAGGTTTTGGTGACTCTCTTATGATTGTTTTGGCATGAGACCTTGCACTTTGGTGTGTTGCCTCACTATCTTAATGATGATGTAATTAAGTTTATTCCCACAAAAAAGGTTGTAGACATAGGATTGAAAACTGGAAGCCAATGATGATGATACAAATGGGGTAGATGATCTTTGTTAAGGTACTAGCTATAAGCAATGATCATGGATCAATGAGGATAAAAAAGTTTCATTAAAGTTAGGCCCATCCTTGAGGAAATTATGGATGTTTGGGAAAGACTTATCTTTGAAGAGCAGTATTCTCAATATGTTCTCTTTTTCAAAATCAAATTCAGTAAAGCTTATGATAGACTCAAGTGGGAATTCATACTTCAATTGTTGAAAGACCTTGAATGCCATCCAAAGTTTATCACAAGGATCTTGATGATGCTAAAAAATGTCTCAATTCACATTAACATTGATGGAAACTCTCACAATCAATTATATTAAAGCATAAGAAAAAAAGAGAGAGGGGGGGCTCATATTTGTTCATGATGTCTGGGAGCTCACATGGTTTTATTGGAGGGTCATAAATTTTTTTATTATTGATTCATTGGCCTTGCCCTTAATACAGCTTTTGGGTCTCTACCTTTGGGTTGCTTTCAAAAGTTTTTGTGAACCTTTGTTCAGGCATTTATGGCTAATTGCAGAACCCATTCCTTCATAGGTAGTTAGCAATTCGGGTCTGGCTTTGGAGGACAAGGTCATTGCTACCTCTCTTGGTCTTTTTTAACTTAATCCATCGATTGTCTCCCTTCCTAAAGAGATCATTATTGCTAAGCAAGAAGAGCTTAAGAAGGTTTTCCTCATTAGATAGCTATTTGCTTTAAAACCACCTTTTGAATCCCTCCAACAATGGTTTCAAAAGGAGTGATTTCCTCATAGTTTGGTGGGTTGAAAGTGTCAATCCTTGCTGGAAAACTTTGTGGTAATAGTTTTCAAGAATGAGGAAATGGCCTTCCAAGAAGTGCAAATTGTCTCTTGGCAAGTGTGGCACACTACATTATGCGTCTTCAAGTGGTTCCCAAAATTCATCTCGAGAAAGTCCAAACAACCTCACTTTCCATTCTAGGTGGAGGTCCCTAAAATTCCCTATTTTCTTTATGAATTTATTAGGGAGATCTTCACACCAATTGGTAGGCCATCGGCCTCCAAGGAAGATGTCCTCGGTCTGATCTATGAAGGCACATTCCACTCTTTCAACACTAGATGACACCCATAGATTTGTGTTGAAGTGGACCTTAACTTGGATCTTCCCACCAAAATTGGTGAAAGACTTCTTCTGAAACAACAGTAATTTTACAAGAATTCACTCAATGCTTGCTTCCACTACAGGGTGCAAGGCCATAGGATCAAAGAATGCCCTCTAAGATAGAAATCAGGGTCGTCAGATAAGATAAGGAAACTATCCAAGTTAAGGGAAGGTTTGAGGTTTCAGTTAAGATCACTTTAAAACTTAAGGATCATTCCCTAGAATAAGATCATTCCCTATAAGCACAAAAACTTAAAGGAACCCTACTTGAGGACCATAATTCAAAGGCCTTCATGGAAGTAAGACATTGAAGGAGAAGATTCACAAATGAGGTGGTGGGTTGTGTCCCAATCCCCTAGTCCCTGCAACTAATAATATAATCTATAACTTAGAGAAGGACATAAATGTCTTAGACTACCCTAGTGCATGGAATCAATAGATGAATGAAGAGGAAACACCAAAGAATCATTCCACAAGCAAGAAAGGTAACCAAGAAGGAGACACATCTAGCAAAGAGAATGTTCTCACCTCCAACAAAGAAGATATGAAACCTCATAGTGAAAGTTTACTTATCGGTTCCATGTTTGGCATAGACTTGCAAAAAGCTACACTTGATAGGAGTTATATCGTGTAGAACATCATTTACAAGCAAGTTCCTCTACATTTTCTCAATGTGTGTTGATCCCTCAATCCTATCCCTTCCTTTGGTTCAATAGGTAATTTGTGTGGCCTAGAGTGAGGCCTTTCACTACTACAACTCTCCTGAGTTGTGGAAATTAGGTGTCAAGAAGTCCCAAGTTCTCCTTTACAAGGCCTAAAAAGAGATTCTTAACATTCGGCGTGTAAGAAGGGAGAAGATATATCATTGGCTTTGGCACCTTCAAATAGAAGTAAACAATGGAAATTCCCACCTTGCAACTAAGAGTGCAAAATATTAGAAGCAAGCTCAGATTCAAAGAGGAAATTCAAAGAATAATTTGTACATTTATATTAAAGATTGGTGGGCAGGTAAATTAGATAAATGGATGAAAGATATGTGCTAAATCCTAAAGAAGAACCAGCACAAGGAAGAGGTTCCCTACATGATAGACAACGATGAAGTCCAATGCACTTCTACAAAAGAGAATATTAAATTAATTGCCAACCATTTCACTCAACTCCTAGGGGTGTCCTCACCACTCACTTCTTAGAGAGAGGATTTCATGGAACCCATCCATAAAATTAGATTAAAAAAAATTTCTCAAAACATCATGCATCTTCTCGAATCGCCTATCACAAATAGAGAGATTTTAGAAGTTATTGATGCTCTGCCTAATGGTAAAATTGTATGTATGAATGGCCTCACCAATGAGTTCTTCAAGACTTTCAAGAGTTTCTTAGTGAAACCCTTACTTTTGGTGTGGTAAGAGGCCTTGAAGTTTGGCACTCTTCATGAGTTTCTTTATGAAGGAATGATGGCATCAATTCTTAAAAAGATAGAAAAATAGAATTGGAAATTGGAGACCCATCACTATGCTCCAAACTGGCTATAACATCTTAGTGAAGGCTCTTTCGAATCACATTATCTCCTGGCTATAACATCTTAGTGAAGGCTCTTTCGAATCACATTATCTCCCATCTGTGTGCTTGGATCAATAAGAATCAAAAGTGTTTCATAAAATGAAGATCCTTCTTGGGAGCCATTATTGATGTGTAGCAATGCTTGGAATGAGAATCTTCTCAAGATGTCATCTTTTTTAAGATCGAATTCGACAAAGCATATGACCATCTAGCGTGGAACTTCATTCTACAATCCTTCATGGATATCCATTGTGGTGTCAAATTCATCAACATGATCTCTATGCTAATGGGGAATGGCTTAGCTCATATTAATATCAATGGTCACCTCTCATAGGGAATCAAGTTAAAATTCTCTGTTACACAGTGGTGTCCTCTAACTCCACTCCTTTTTGCCATTGCCCCCGATGGCCTAAGGTGCTTGGTTAACCAATAGGTGCATCTTGGAAAGATCCAACTAATTTGGATCCCTCATAGCTACAACCAAATGCTTTTGAGAATATTCACCAATGATACAAATGCTTTTGTGCATAACGACCCCAATGATATCAACAACTTTTGGCCATGTTAAAATTTTTTTTGCAATGTGTATAGTTCTAAATTAAATCACTCCAAAATTGCTTTCAAAAGGCAATTATTTGGCCCCTTCCATAATTTTTGTTTAAAAAAGGATGTAAGGAGCTTAATAGTAGACAAATCTTCGGCTTCTCAATATCCGGATGGGCTTTGAAGTTTCGATGGGCTAGCATTGGAACTCGGTTCTTGCCAAACTTGATGCTAAATTTGCCTATTGTAAGGGCATGTAGCTCAACCTAGTGAGGCATGCAATGGTGATTAAAACTTTCCTCATTTCATATATTATCTATTTCCTTGCATGTTGGAGATTGAAAGACAAACAATTAGTGAAGCTTGAAAGAATTTACAAAAAATTCCTCTAGACAGGTGATTCCAACAACAAGGGCTTCGCCAAAATCATGTGGGCCTTGTGTGCTAACCACAAAGATTCTGGTGGGTTGGGCACTCTAGACATGGGAGGTATGGCTGATAAACTAGCAGTCAAAGTGGTTGATCCAACCATGGTGCAACATAAAAGTTTCATGGGCTTAACTAATTCTCAAAAACAAATCCTCTTATATGCTTATAGGAATCCCTAAATGGAAGGATCTCGATCTTCTCACGTTGATGTTTTCTCAACATCTAGTGACTTTGAAAGGATCAAAACTTGTTTCCTCCGTATGGAAGACTTGGAACAAGATGAAACCATATATCATGTTAATGAAGATTGGAAGGGGAAGCTAGGATTCGGAAAAATGATTCTATCTGGTTTCCTATTAAGTGTATCAGAGAAGTAAACTCAGAGAACATCCAAAAAAATGAAGCTATGTAAAAAAGGATTTAGTAAATGTAAACATCTCTTGAACTAGGAGACTCGTCATTCGATAAGATTTGAGGACCTGGACCCTATTAGAAGAGTTGATAATGATGATTGGTGCCTTCTTAGACATAGAATCAATGCTTGGGATAACTCAAAGACTCGTCTCTTCTCGAGAATTAATCACCCTAGATTGAAGGGTTAAGATGAACCAATGGTGATAAATTGGATAAAACAATGAGGATTTAGAAGCACCTTGATGGAATATCTCCCTGAATAGGAGATGGTGCATAAACTGATCTAGCATGAGATTGAAACTTAAGTGAGGAGACCTTTGATGTCCTTTGATTGAGAACAAAAAATTGGTTCTTATGTGGAAAATCGTTCATCATGGAATTTGGACCAATGAACCTTGGCCATCTCTTCTTCTTGTGCCCAAGAAGCCACATGTTATGGCAATCTCTTACTAGGATCTTGATCTTACAAATGAAAATCAACTCGAAACAAGCATAACTTGGTTAAAAAAATGGATGCTCTTTTGCCTTGTGGAATGCCATAAGAGGGAAGAATTATGAAAGATATGGAAAGAAAGATGTGTAGTCAATTTTGATGCCCATTTGAAAGAATAGTTGATATAAGAATACCTATGCTTGTTAGGGAGAAGAATATGTAATTATAAAAATTCTCTGCCTTTCAGACACTAGAGGATGCTTGTCTTGGAAAACAACAAGATTAAAAGTGAGTGATTTGTTCATGAGGGTGATGATTTCTTAGTAACTGAATTTATACCCTTAGACTCCCGCCAAATCTCTATGTCTGCTTTCAATTTTAGATCATCATAGCTTTTTGCCTTCGGGCCATCCTACCCTACTTTGTAGGATATAGGGGATCCCAAAGGGCACTTTGGTCATTCGCTATATGATGTTTCTTTTATTCATTCAAGCAAGGGAGATTACTCTTTGATCAAACTTTCATTTTGGAACGAGCGACGGACGCAGCAACTCCAGCGACGGACGCAGCAACTCCAGGCTCCATCGTTGCTACTCCAGGCTCCGTCGTCACATCAACTCCAGGCACCTTGAACTATTATTGTGAAGTGAACTCCAGCGCAATCATGGCTCTCCAGCGACGGCCGCAGCAACTCCAGGCTCCGTGACACTTTAGAGTTAGCCACTGCACCGACGTACGCGCCGCGCCCTACGTGAAGCATCAACAGAACACCATTAGAGCTTGTCGTAAAGTCAAGGCGGTAATGGACAGCTCTGGAGAAGAGAAACTTCTATCGTTAGCAGCGTTTCCGTCGACGTGAAGGTCTTGTCGGAAAGTCAAGGCGGTAATGGACAGCTCTGGGTGCGGCGATCGACATCACTGGTCTTTTGCGGTCCTCGTCTATCGTCTATCGTGCTCTGGGTGCGGTGAATCGCGATAGACAGCACTGGTCTATCGTGCACGGGGAACCGTCCATCTGGCTATCTATCGTGCACGGGGAACCGTCCATCTGGCTATCTATCGTGCGCGGTTCTCGTCTATCATGCTCTCCGTCTATCGTGCTCTGGGTGCGGTGAATCGCGATAGACAGCACTGGTCTATCGTGCACGGGGAACCGTCTGGATTGAATCGTACCAGCTTGTACACGTGGATCGTGAAGTGCAACGTGGCTTCAATCTGCTGTTGGTACTCAGAGGCGAGAACCAATCACTCTGTCTCGTCTTTGTTTCGGATCTTACGAATGTGCTGCAACATCATATGGTGACATATTAAGGAATTGAAGTATCTCATGCGCGAAGGAGAAGTCAATTGCTTACAGTCTACAGAGTATAGATTCGAAGTGAAACTCGTACCGATTGATAGAAAGTGAAGCACTATGTAATACCACAAAAGCCTTTTTCTTTTTTTACGCTGAGCTTGGCCTTACATTTTTTTCTTCATCCCGCTAGACCTATCGCTTTGAAGAAAAAAGAGTGTTAGCCCTTCGAAAAAGAGAAAAAAAAAAAAAAAAAGAAGAAAAGAGAAAAAAAAAAGAAGAGAAAAAAAAAAAGGGAAAAGAAAAGAGAAGAAAAAGAAAAAGAGGAAAAAAGAAAAAGAGTTGAGGGCTTCTTTTATTGTGGCTTTATTTTCCTTAGGGGAGGTTTTCATTAACCTTTTGCTTGCTCGTGGTCTTCAATTCCTTCAAGTTAATCTTCGGTTTGGCCTCTCCTAGTCTTCCCGCTAGTGGGTTGAAGTTTCTCTTTGCAAAGTAAGTTCACGAAGCAAGGTGGGTGCTGGCTCCTTTTGGCCATGGATGTGGCTTCATCCTCTCTCGTCAAAAGTAATCGGGCCCCTCCCCCTAGGGAGACCGATTTCCTGGCCGCTCTGCTGGAGGGGGGGTCGTGTGCCGCCCCTGGGACATCCGAAAGTGTTGAATCCCCCATTGTTTCCCTCAGTAGACCCGCAGTTCTGTCGGCTCAGGAGGAGCTCAAGAAAGTTTGCCTCGTCAGCCAAGTGTTTGGCCCTAGGCCCCCGATCGAAACTGTGCGACAATGGCTTCAAAAAGAGTGGTTCCCTCGAGGACTAATTGTTAGCAAATGTCAGTTCTTACCAGCGAACCACATGCTGCTAGTCTTTGAAAATGAAGAGATGGCGTTCCAAGCCCTTAGCGTTGGCACCTGGCAGTTAGGTCGGGCGACCCTGTGCCTATTCAGATGGTCCCCGGATTTTACTCCCGACAAATCGAAGTCGCTTCGGTACCCTCTTTGGGTCGAGCTCCCTAACCTTCCTTACTTCTTGTACAACTTCGTGTGGGACATTGTCTCTCCTATCGGCAAGCCGCTGGCTTCACGCGAAGACGTTGGTGGTCTCATCTATGAAGGTGCAAGACACTCGTTCAATGCTAGGTGGCACCCCCAAATCTGTGTCGAGGCCGACCTCAGTTTGCCGCTTCCTTCAATGATCAAAGTGGACATGGGCGAAGGAGATGTTTGGGAACAGGACGTCACATACAAAAACCTTCCCAACGCGTGCTTTCGTTGTGGCCAGCAAGGTCACAGGATTAAAGATTGCCCTCTCAGGCAAAAAAACAAGCGCTTTCAAGAAGCCCCCAAAACCGCCCAAGACAACATTGGCGATTTGACCCACTCGACCAAGGAGGGGGAAGGCAAGGGCCTCCTTAATCCGCTAACTGATGCTGATGGCTTTATTGAAGTTAGAAGAAGAAGGAAAAGAAGCCCTAGGGCCAACGGTGAGAGAAACAACATGCCGCTTACCCCCTACAGCAATTTGTATTGCAATCTAGAAAAGGAGATTAATGAGCTTGACTACCCAGGTGGGAAGCTACTTGAGATAGACACCCATGACAAAGCCCTAGAGATCCCTGACAATAAAGAAACCCCCCAGGAGGGTTACACTACAAGCAAAGAAGATGGTTTCACCACTAGTAACGAAGACAACATGGATAGTGAAAGTTCCATCAAGTCTCCCCAGCAAGGGGCATCCCGCAAAAGAAAACAGCCTATGGAGTTACCCTGGAAAAGCCCCCACAAGAACCGACTTCTAAGTCGGGATCAGATCCCAGCGAAAAAGAAAGACGAAGTCAAGAGAAGAAAGGACAAAGCTCCCTCCCGCAAAGAGGGATTAATGCAAAAATGATTGTCATCTCGCTGAATGCTCGAGGGCTAACCGACCCCTCAAGAGCGACCATCATCGGTCAATGGCTTCGCGACATTAGCTTAAACCCAGACTTTATATGTATTCAAGAGATTAAAATTGACGGAGAAGACCTCCAGAAGCGGCTCAGACAGATCTCCTCGGCCCATGTGTGGATCCCTACTAAGCACCAGCGGGGGTCTGGAGGAACGGTTATCGGCGTTAAACAACTCTGGTTTGAAAAGCTTAAGAACTCCATTGAAGATCTAAGTCACCGTTGGATTGCTGTCTCTTTTGGTGATCCTCTCTGTGTTACTTTGGTTTCTTTGTACGCCCCTAACGGGGATGTGGAGAGACTGAACACTTGGGCTTCCTTAGACTCGCTTCCCCACAACGTGCTTATTTGTGGAGACTTCAACATGGTGGAAGACCCTATGGACAGATGGATGGGCAAGGGCAGGGTCATCGACAGTCGGGAGAAAGACACGTGGGACATGACCAAATTCCACTTGGATTTGATTGAGTTCAAAGACTCGAGTGGCTTTTCTTGGTCGAATCTCCAAGCGGGCGAGGACCTGAGGAAAGCTAGACTCGATAGATGCTACATCTCTCAGAGTTTTACTCAACAGTGGGGCCACCCCACCATCACGCAACGCACTGACCTCACTATCTCTGATCACTACCCGATCGTTATCACTTTTCAACCTTCCAACAAAACCCGCAAGGCTCCGTGGTTCCATGCCAACACTTCCACCTTCTCTCTCCCTTCTGTCCACCAAGAAATTGCCGATGTGTGGAAAGTGGCGTTCGCCTCTGGCTTGGCCCCTGCCAAGTGCTGGAGAAGTGCGGTCGACAAGTCTCGTAAGATCATGATCAGAACTAAGAAGATGCTCGAGACTGTGCGGCGGGCTCGTAGGGAAGCCCTTTACCACAGACTCTGGCGGCTCGAGGAGGAAGTGAACAAAGGAAAACAACAAGCCCAGAAAGGCCTCAGAAAAATCAGAGCAGTGTTGAGATACGAGGAAGAAATACAAAGGAAAAACTTGCAGATCTTCTTCAAGGAGTGGTGGGCTGGCAAAGCCGACAAACCCACCAAAGAGATGTGTCGTATCCTTAAAAGGAAACACAACAGAGAGTCGATCCCCCTACTGCTAGACCCACATGGCAATGTATGCAATTCGGAAGAAGATAATTTTGGCATCATCGAGGGGCACTTCACGAGACTCTTGGGAACCTCGAACCCCCTTTCCCACCATAGAAGGGATTGTATGGCTGCCATTTCTAGGGTTTCCCCTCGGAGGATACCACCCAACCTCCACTCCCTGCTTCATGCCCCTATCTCGGAATCAGAAATCATTGAGGTCATTGATGCCCTCCCTCTCGGTAAAAGCCCGGGACCCGACGGACTCACTAACGAGTTCTTTAAATCCTTCAAGCTGGTGGTTGCCACCCCTCTTCGGATGGTTTGGCAAGAAGCGCTAAAGTTTGGTGCTCTTCCTTCTTGTCTAAATAATGGAATTATCAAGTTGATATACAAGAAGGGGGAAAAGAATAGAATCGAGAACTGGCGGCCTATTACGATGCTCCAAACAGGATACAAGATCATCGCCAAAGTCATTGCCAACAGACTCTCGTGCCACCTGAGATCTTGGCTTAGTGAGGATCAAAAAGGTTTCATCAAAGGCAGGTCTATCCTGGAAACCATTATGGATATTTGGGAAGGTGTTCAATTTGCAAATGAGTCTAATCAAGATGTGGTTTTCCTCAAGATCGACTTTGACAAAGCCTACGACAGGCTAGAATGGGACTATATTCTGCAGTCGCTCAAAGATCTCGGACTTAGTCAGAAATTCACCAAGATGGTCGCGACCCTTTTTGTGAAGAGAGATGGTGGATGCAATCCAAAGATGAGTAGGTGCCGCTACAACCAGCTTCACACCAGCCAACTGAGACTTCAGAGTTGATTAGTAGACCCTTTGAGCTTCCTAAATCCACCAAAATATCAGCCAAGTACTTTGGAACATGTATCCCAAAAGTTTAAGTCAAGACCGACAAGTTGCGAAATGACTAGCTCCCAAAACTTGCTATTTTTGGACATACACCTGCTGGAAAAAATGAACAGTGCTCTCAACCTGGAAGGAATTAGAAAAATTCCTTTTGGGCATAGCAAATAGACTTAGCAAGCTTCCTATTCCAAGTTAAAACACTTCAAATGATGGACTGAGCACTGAGAACAAGTTTCATCAAGTTCTGGAACATTCCCACAATTCTCGGGGCTCTGCAGAGATAGACCAGTAAGCAGTAAAATGCAGATATCTCCAAAAGTATAAATCCAATGACCTTGAAAATTTATAGGTAGAAACTAGACAGTGAGAGCTATCCAATGCACTTTAAAACGCTGAAAAAGGTTCAGTAAAACTCGAGATATGACCTTCTGAAGTTACTGCTCTGAGTGAGTATAGCAGAGAACAAAACAGAGAGGTAGATGATAATAAATGTATAGATTCACATATGATTACAACCACATTGGCAATGAATCTTTGCACAATGGGAGTAGAATGATAGAGCTATGGAGTAAGCTCTTCAATCTCTACAAAATGACATGAAGTGGTCACGTACAAGGCTTGCTAATCGCCTCTTCCTTCTTGCTCCTTTTATACCTATTCTTGGAGGGAGTTTTGAATTCGAATTCGAATGGCTCCACCTAAAAGTGATCCCCAAAGTTAGGAGAGATTCCCTCAGCTCAAAAATTCGTGATTTTGGTAGTTGGAGCCACGAATTTGCTTTTACATCATGGATGAGGTAAGCCATCCTTTTACTTTTTTCTTTTTCCATTTACAAGAGATAAAATGTACTCTTTTACAAGAGGTGTTCACATGACTACTCATGTGACTTACAAATGAGGATAATATCAAGCATATCAAGCATGTAGGCTTGGGCAAAATGCACCAACACTTTTCGGAAACGCAACGACCCAAATTAACGTTAACGGCAAACTTTCGAAGGCGATCCATCTTAGAAGATCGATTAGACAAGGGTGCCCTCTGGCCCCCCTTCTTTTTGCCATCGCCACTGAGGGGCTGAGCAGACTTGTGGCTCATCATGTGGAGGCTGGCAATATCAAAGGCCTCCGGCTGCCTCACGACCACAGTCAAATCATCATGAGACTTTTTGCTGATGATATGAACGCGTTCGTCCACAATGATAATACCAGCCTGGAGACTTTCTGGAGGTGTCTTGCTATCTTTTGTGATGCCTCTGGATCCAAAATCAACCACTCCAAGACCGCCTTTAGGGCTGTCGTGGGACAGCATCCTGGCCTTCTCACTGATCATGGCTGTCAAATCATTCCGCAGGGCCAAATCCTTCGACTTCTTGGAATCCCCTTGGGGTTTGGCGTCTCTATGGAGCAGCGATGGAACTGGGTGCTGGCTAAACTCGAAAACAAACTTAACTATTGGAAAGGTATGCAAATCAATCTCGCCGGGCGTGCGATGGTTATCAACACGTTCCTCCTCTCTTCTACCATCTATTTCCTTTCTTGTTGGAGACCGAGTGAGCAAGGCTTGTCCAAACTGAATAGTATTTGTAGAAACTTTCTTTGGACGGGCGATCATAACAGAAGGGGGGTGCCTAAAATCAAATGGGCCATCTGCACTAGCCCTAGAGATAGCGGGGGGCTTGGTATCCTGGACATTGGGTGTATGGCTAACAAACTGGCAGCTAAATGGATGATTAAAGCTTGGTGCAATAGGGAGGCCTCGTGGGCCAAGCTGATCTTTAGAAACAAGAATGAGTTGGCCCTCACGGGGTTCCCGAACTGGAAGAATCTTGACATCATGACCCTGCTTTTCTCCCCGATCCCCGTCTTCCCGAAAGGCTCCAATCTCGTGTGCTCCCTTTGGAAGGGCTGGAATAAAGTCAAAAGCTTCACAAGAATTAGTGAGGACTGGAAGTGGGCGGCCGGAATCAGACAAAATGACTCTATCTGGTTTCCGATACATGGCATCCGGAGTGTGGAGTCGTGGAACATTCAAAATGCCAAGAAGCTATGGAACAAAGGATTCAAAAAATGGAAACATCTCTGGAAACATGACACCAACAACTGGATCAACTTCGAGGACATTGACCCTCGCATAAACATCTCCTACGAAGAATGGAACACCTTGCAAAGCAGATGCCTCGCTTGGGATCGTCACAAGACTCGCCTTCTCATGGGACACGACACACCGAACTCGCTTGGTCTCAAATGGCACAATGGAAATAGCCTACTCAAAATCCCGAACATCAAAGAAACGGCTGACCTCCAGATCAGCCTCAACAAGAAGTGGTGCCTGTCTTGGACGTGACTTCGGTGGGACATGAAATTCATGGGTATCTGGCACCCCCTTATTGAGATTAAGAAGTCTGTCCTCTTATGGCAAATTCTTCATCGAGGAATTTGGACCAACCATAAGGCTAGCAAACTTTGTGGGATCCCTCCTTGGTGCAAATGCTGCCACCGCGCTATCGAAGATGTCCCACACATCTTCCTTACTTGCCCCAACTCCTCCAGAATCTGGCAGACGGTTGGAATGAAAATCAGACTTCAAAAACAGCTTAGTTGGAAACAAGTCCTTTTGGGAGAAGCGATCGGCTGCTCTGCGACACTCTAGAACGCCATCAGAGGGGAAGTCCTGTGGAAAATTTGGCGGGAGAGGTGTGCTCTCAACTTCGGCGATCCCCCCAGGGAGTGGTCGATTGAGAAATCACTATTCCTCCTGGGCAAAAGGATCGTTAACAGTAAGAAGTCCCCCCCCCTTCAGGCACCATCAAGTCCTCCTTTTGATCAACAACAAGCTCAAACCCAAGTGGGCCCCGCATGAGGGCGATGAGAGGGTGATTAACCTTCTCTGTAATGCAACCTAGGATTCAGCCAAGCTTCCCCTGCTTTGTGGGATTTGGGGGGTCCCGTGGGCACTAGTCCCCTTCTATTGTACCTTTGTTTCTTAATTTAATTCAAGTCCGGGAGAGTAGGCTATTGCCGAACTTCCTTTATATTAAAAAAAAAACTTTCATTTTGGTAAAAAATAAATTATATTAAAATGCTCATTCATACTACGCTTCTCCTAGCTATGCTATTGTTTGTTATTGGTGTCGATGGCCTTTGTTGCTTCGCTAACCATCATGCCCATATTTGAAAAATCCAAGGGCTTCTACAATTTCAAAGCTAAGACTAGATTCTCTCGAGAATATTTTTGATGACTCAAATGCTTTCTTACATAAGGATCTGGACACCGCCAACATCTTTTGGCACTATCTTAATACCCTGTCTACTCTCAGTTAATCTAAAATAGACCACTTAAATACCACATTCAAGTCTTTCACTTGGAATTGCTACATAACTCAAGGGTTTGTAAGGCTGAATATATAGACTCAAAAGGTTAGAATACGATTTATATTTGCCTTCGTTTGACCCTTGATTCACCCTTGGAATATGCTTGAACCTTTGGGTTGATCTCTTGGTTTTAACCCTTGGGGTATCTATTCATATGAGCTCCCAATTGATTGGCTTTTAACCTTAGGCTTGATTTATCCTAAGGTGTGGGAACCTTAGTCTTGGGATATGCTTCTCGTAGTGCCACCTCAGGGTGTATGTGAGACAAGAATCCTTATTTGATTTAGAAGGCATGTGATGAATGGTTAAGATGCTCACTCATAATAGGCTTCCCTTGGCTATTTTAAGTCTATCACTGGGAATTGTTACATAATTCAAGGTTTTCTAAGGCTTAATATATGGACTCAAAAGGTTAGAATATGACTTATATTTTCCTTGGTTTAACCCTTGATTTACCCTTGGAATATGCTTGAACTTTTGGGTTGAGCTATTGGTTTTCACCCTTGGGTTATCTATTCATATGAGCTCCCAATTGAATGGCCTTAAACCTTAGGCTTGATTTATCCTAAGGTGTGGGACTCTTAGCGTTGGGAGAAGCTTCTGTTGGTGCCACCTTGGGGTGTATGTGAAAGAAGAATCCTCATTTGATTTATAAAGGATGTGACAGATGGTTAAAACACTCATTCATATTAGGCTTCTCTTGGCTACACTACTCTTTGCCATTGGTGTCAATGTTTGTAGTTGCTTCCCTAAACATCATGGCTAGATTTGCAAAATCCAAGGGCTTCTTCGACTTCAATGCGGAGACTAGATTCTCATGAGTATTTTTTGATGACTCAAATGCTTTCTTACATCAGGATCTAGAGACTATCACCATCTTTTGGCACTATCTAAATACCCTTTTTATCTCATTGGATCTAAAATAGACCACTCAAATACCACATTCAAGCCTATCAGTGGCATTGTTCAACAATTCTAGGGTTTGCAAGGTTTAATATATGGATTCAAAAGGTTAGAATATGATTTATATTTGCCTTGTTTTAGCCTTGGAACATGCTTGAAATTTTGGGTTGAGCTCTTGGTTTTACCCCTTGGGGTATCTATTCATATGAACTCCCAATTGAATGGCTTTGAGCCTTAAGCTTGATTTATCCTAAGGTGTGGGAACCTTAGTCTTGGGAGAAGCTTCTTAGTGCCACCTTGGGGTGTACGTGAGAGAAGAATCCTCATTTGATTTAGAAGGCATGTAATGGGCCTTGGGAAATTAGAAGGCATGTGATCACCCGCGAAAAAGGAAGGGCAGTTGGCCAAATTCAACGGCATGCACTCCCTTGGTCTAGAGGTATATGTATGGGTAGAGTTGGGTGGTTGAAATGTGCTCCCTCTTGCCATGGTGGACTTTGCTAGATAGTTTGAGTAGTTAGTTTTATAGAAGAGTGTAGACTTTACAACATTGGTATTTGCTTGTTGTTGTAATTCTTTGACGTGTTGATTGCCGCCGACTGATCTATTAGAGAGCTTCTTTAGGGGTTCTTTTAGGAGTATAAAAATATATTTTTGTGACCCCCTTGCCCCTGAAGGGGAGGCCAATGGGCAGGTCATGGACAGCATGTGAGCAGGGAGTGCCGTGAGCATTCTTCAATAAGAACATGAAGAGTTGTATCTCGCGAGCAAGCAACCCCTTCTCCATCTTTGTTTTAGGGTAAAACCTCTTTTTGCTCTTATAACATTTTTATCTCTTGTTTTGCAAGCTATGATGGATATGTTTTCCCATTTGTGAGCAAACATCAGCCAAAAGGTGCAATCTAACCGAGGATGAAGGCACTTGGTTTCTCCCTATCTCTTAACTTGTTCAATGGAGGTTTTTCGTCTTAGTTATGTATACATGTGAAACAGAGTTTAGCGTGGCATATCGGATAAAAGAAGGGCACCCAATGCGCCATCACTTTTCCTATGTTCTCGTCTCGAGATCCATATGAAATTTGTGCAACCCTCTTGACCTTCCTTCGTCTTGTCCAAGTAGAGATTTTCATCCAAGGAGTATTAAGAGATAAGCATTGGTTCTATTCTTTTGGACCATTAGAAAAGATCAATCCAACAACCCTCTTTAAGAATCCTAATGGAGAATCAATGGATTACGTATAGGTATGCATGCATACATACCTAAAACTCTAGGGATAGATATTACTTTGGGCATCAAGTAAGTATGTAAATTGTTTAAGGAAGGACAAACAAAGTCTGGCAAGGTCGCATGACCCAAAGATCGAAGTATCCAAATGGATATGCATTTTCATACAAGGAACCCAAAAATGGATGAAGCTAAAGGAGCTAAATACTATTTTTCATTTGCATTGTTTCTCATAGTAAATTTATGCATGAAAGAATGCATTTTGAATGGAGTAGGTGAGATTCACATGCACTTATGACTTTGCTCATTTAAGTGTTGCACTTAAGGTATACATAAAGAGAATAAGTTTTTCCACTAGCATGAAATGTATTCAGCTCATAAAGATCAAAAGGAATGGTCCCAAAATGGCCATCATAGTATGGCGTGAACAAGAATAAAGAATATGTTGAGTGTGGACTCAAGTATAAAATGGAGTCCCAAGTGTTCATGCTTCAAATAGGGGTTCAATTTTTAATCCTTATGCATGTGGAATTTCTTTAAGAAAAGGTCTATATGAACTTTGTCCTACTCTAGGTATATCATTGAATTGAATCATGTATGCATGGGTTCAAGTTTTAAGATATGAAAATATTTTTTTATATAAAGTCAAAAGCATGAATTTGTAATGGTATATTGATTGTATGTAGCTTGCTAGCCATTATAATTTTATGCTTTTTACATGTTGGCTTAATCCAAATGCAAATAAAGATTAATATAAATAGAAAACCCTTACCGTTGAAGTCGTTTTTATGAATGCTCAAGATCCATAAAACCCATGGCATGCGTGATGAGAAAATCCAAGGACTTAAGATATAGTCATATGACATATTTCTTCTTATTAACCATACGTTAGTGGTAATAAGAATCTGGTTTAGAAAATTTTCAAAAGAGAAACTAAAGGTTATATGAGACCGTACACAAAACAATCAGTGAATTTTTCATAATCATGAAAGATTTCATGAACTTCAAAGTTTTTAAGAGCTTCAACATTTGATCATTGAGGACAATGATCAACCAACGGGGGAATAAAATATAAAAAAGTGAGATGTTGGAATAGGATGTGGTGGAACCATGTCATCTTTCTTGAATTCTTTTACTCTCCAATACGTTTCTCTCTTTTTGAATAAGAGGAATGATCCATTTGGAGCTTTAGAAGAGTTGCCTCAAGAGGAAAGAGTTCTAACTCTTTAATGCATATTTGGAGAAAAGGAAAAACAAAGGCTTGAAAGAAAATTTGAATACTACTTCTATAGAATACGTTAAGTTTATGATTTACACATCACTATATCCTTTGAAAAAAAAATCATCTATGTATGTCAACACATAATATCTACTAAGAGAATACTAGATCTATTAGGGAATTACATAAACATAGATACCTTTGATTGCATCTAGTCAAAGAGATAGTTCACTGAAGGATCAAGATTCACACTCTTTTGAAGATTTAAGCAAGAATTGTTAAGGATATAACTTACAAGGATAAACTGCACTTGATTAGACTAAAGATGAAAATTTTCTTAGTAAGCAATCCCTGAGTAAGAGCAAAAATGATGCTAAGTTGAGAGTGTAAACTAGACGGTATGGGACATCTGTATTTACACTATCACTAAAGTGGATCCGGTGTTATGGAAAACTCGATTTGAAGATAATGGAAACTTCAATGCATGAAAATTAGAAAAAAAATTCATTCATTTTACAAGAAAAGAAGAATGAGTATTAATAAATCTTTGATTGAGCTAAGGAAATTGGATGCGCATCAATTTCAATAGAACCCATAGTTTTCCAAAAGATGCAAACTCTTTAAGGAGGAAAGAAGGTATCATTGATATGGTGTTTCTAATCAAAAGATGCATTCCTTAACTTTTTTATGAAATTGAAGGAGTATATTTGATATTATTAGAGTGGTGAGTACACCTACCACTAGTGCACCAAAAGTAAACGTCACACTTTCTCCTACATTCTACATAGGAATTTCAAGCCCAATATGAAAAGTGTTCAATGCATTTATGATGCCCAAAAAATGCATATAAGTTTATCACTTACAAAGCTAGATGATGTTCTAAATCATTAGGATGGGCATCAAATACTAGAATCTCCTCTATTGGATTGGAATACAAGGTAAATCCCACCACAGAGCTAAAAACATGTTTTTTTAGGTTAGAACATGATGGTCACATGTATGCCTACTGTTTTATATATGGCTCTATTTTTTAGGACAAAAATCTTTCGCATGTGTGTATACATGTGTATGTGCATTTATATATGTAAGAACATGCATGTGTGTGATATATGTCTATGTAGATGTGTGTGTGATATATCCATATGTATGAATGCATGTGTGTATGCATGTGTTAGTATGTATACATGTGTGTTTGATGTGTATGTATGTGTGCACATGTGTGTGATATATAGATGGGAAGGTGTGTAAGCATGTGTGTATGTATGTGTCTCATCTATATGTAGTTGCATGTGTGTTTGATATATGTGTGCATGCGCATGCCTTTACAAATGTGTATTCATGTATATGTGTGCATGTATGTTTGATATATATATGTGTGTATTTTTATGATGTGTACGTATATATATGTGTATTATGATCCTCACTAATTCAATTAGCTATATATAAGGCATAAGATTGGGAGGTGAGTCATCACTATAGTAGTGGTGGTCCTAATAGTTTAGTTTTTTACACTTTTCCTATATATTTGTATATATGTATATGTATGTATGTATGTATATGCCTATATATATATATATATATATGTGTGTGTGTGTGTATGTATATGTATATGTATATGTATATGTATATGTATATGTATATGTGTATGTATATGTATATGTATATGTGTATGTATATGTATATGTATATGTGTATGTATATGTATATGTATATGTATATGTATATGTATATGTATATGTGTATGTATATGTATATGTATATGTATATGTGTATTATATGTATATGTATATGTATATGTATATGTATATGTATATGTATATGTATATGTATATGTATAGGTGTTGACAGGATGCGGGAAGAAGCAAGTATGGACACACATGCAGATCTAGCACTGAGGCAACCCTTCATTTTTTTCAAAAACCCTCACATCATTTTAAAGTGATTCTCATCACTACAAACCCTTGTAAATATCATTTCACCTTTTTGTAGCTCCATTTTGTACAAGCCGAGGAGTCCTCGAGCTTGGGGAGCCTTAGATGTAGTCGCCTGTCAATTTTCATAATTTTTAGATCTCGTTTGGGCCCTCAAACAAGCCCCGGGACCTAATTTTTAACTAGGCCGGACACTACGTCTGGACAGGGCCAAAGCTAGTCAAAAACTATAAATAGAGCTAGAGAGCTCATTTTTGGGGTTAGCTTCTTGTAGTTTGAGCTTGTATGAGAACTTTCTTGCAATAGAAGTGATTCCATTGTCTACTCTCTTTGTTCTTACTGTGTGTGCGCGTGTGTGTGTGTATGTGTGTGCATGTTTGTGTGCTTCTCACTCACGCACTTGTGCCGCCACTTGCTCGAGGTCTTCATACCATCCTCACGTCTTCCCGGATTGACAATTAAAGGAGGTGCTACTCATCACTGAGCTACACCAAATTTTGGCGCCGTTGCCGGGGATCGAGCTTTGAGGACGAGCGTGTGATGGTAAGACGTAGAGAGGACGCGTTGGAATGGTAAGTAGTAGGTAAATTTCTGATTTTTTTCCATCTCCATCTTCATCTCCACCTCCACCTCCTTCTCCACTACAAATTCCCTCTTCCTTATCATTCCCTCATTTGTTGTGTGCGAGTTTGAGAGAGAGCGATTGTGCGTGCTTGTATTTGTGTGTTTTTTGCATGTTTCTTGCAGGTGGCAGCTCCATCATCATCTCCAGCAAGCTCAGCAGGTACAGAAATTGTCTGCACAGTCCCCGAGGCATTGAGCTCGAGCTATCGCGACACTCCGAAAATTTCACCCAATCACGATTCTGAGTGCACCACGACACTGCGCAGGCCTAGAGCTCCCAGGAACACTAGATAGAACAGAAAAATTCACCATATCTCGAGCTATCGCGACACTCCGAGGTATCGCGACACCCCACGACCTATCGCGACACTCCGAGGTATCGCGACACTCCGAGGTATCGCGACACTCCGAGGTATCGCGACACTCCGAGCTATCGCGACACTCCGAGCTATCGCGACACTCCGAGCTATCGTGACGCTCCGAGCTATCGCGATACTCCGAGCTATCGCGACACTCCGAGCTATCGCGACACTCCGAGGTATCGCGACACCCCACGACCTATCCCGACACTTCGAGGTATCGCGACACTCCGAGGTATCGCGACACTTCCCACCTATCGCGACACTTCGAGCTATCGCGACACTCCGAGCTATCGCGACACTCCGAGCTATCGCGACACTCCGAGCTATCGCGACACTTCCCACCTATCGCGACACTTCGAGCTATCGCGACACTTCGACCCGACCTATCGCGATACACGGCCTTTAACGCATAAAAATTGAGGGTTAATTTTTTTAGTGATTGGAAGGGTAGTTGAGCTTAATTTTAGGCACCTTGGTATAACTTTAGAACCTTGGAAGTGGGTAAAAGGCCGAGAAACCAAAGAGGGATCTCTTGAACCCTGAGTGCCTGTTTTGACCCTTTAGTGCCTGTATGGTCATAACTTGACCATACGAACTCCGATTGATGAGATTTTGGTCTCGTTGGGAAGCTCGTTGAGAATCCCACGTGGACCTCGACTGGTTTTTGTAAGAATCATATGCGGAGTTTTAGAACATGCATTTTTAAGTTGACCTTTAGGTGGAACTAAGTGGTTCTCAGATTCAGGGGGTACAGTAAACTACTCCAAGGGGGCTGAAATTATTGAAGTGTGTCTTTCAATTACTTGTGGCAATAGAGCTATACTAACAGGTGTGCTTTTGCAGGAACTTTGTGCGCGCTCAAGGCAATCCAAAGCAAGCTAGCAAGGGTGAGTACCAAGCTTGGGAGAAGGCTTCCTGGGCTTGTGTAGCAGTCTGGTCAACCAGCTAATTGAGGTTGGAAGATCTCTCAACCCTCCTTTGTCAATTCCTAGCCTAGGCTAAGTACGACTTAGGTGTGGTAATTAATTAGGGCAACGTTAGGCACGAATCAAGTCCAAGAACATTAATCAACAAAGTGCAAGAAGTAAATAGGTCTTAAGTGCGAAAACCCTAAAGGACAAAAGGTAAACTGGAGTCGATCACTTATCAAGTGAGGAAATTCACTTAAATACTCCTGACGACGCGATTTCAGACAAGACCATAAACATAATATTCAACTAAAAAGAACAAAGTGATTGGTGCAAAATCAACCTGCAACAAGAGTGTGCTTGGGTTCCAGGGGATAAATAAATCAGGCTTATGAACCTTAGATCAGGCAGACACTTAGGCCGAGACAGACAGAGCCTCAGATCTTCTGAAGCTAGTGTCAATCACACTGCCGGGTCTTGGGCCCAACAGTTGAGTGATTATCCATACATTCCCAGATCAGAAACAAGTGATTCTGAGATGTCCTATCACATGGAGAGACCAGTAGGTAGTTCAGGGTTGGCTTATCTAGAAAAGCCAGAGGGACCTTACAAGACTCAGCTGGAATACATCAGGACGAATCGTCTAGGTGCTCGCATCTACGAAGACGGACTGAGAAGATCGGTGGTCCAGATTAAGAACCCCGATCAACCCCATGGATTAGACCATCCGGTAGTCAAGTTTGAGAATGGAGCCTACCTCGATAAAGAAGGGACTATATATGTAGTCACCACTCTCCCTGATAGAACTGATGAATTTGGAAATGTGATTGCGGAGACCGACATGGGTGATATAGAGCAAGGGAACTTAGAGAGAGAGCCAAGAACTCCCCGTGGTAAATCTGTCTTGACCAGAATCATGACTCCAGAGTGGATTCCACAGGATAATAAAAGCATAGATCTGCTTTTAAACCGAGAAACCGATGAGGTTTTTTGGAGATATAAATCTCCTCAATCTCAGGAAGTGAGTGCCCTCACAATCTATGAGTTTAAAGACCCTGATAGCCCAGGTCAAGTAACCTACCTAGACAATGCATCAGAGAGACTCTTTGTGGTCACTGAGCTTGGCAGACATGCTTACACATGGAAGGGTGAATTGGTCTTTTCCCAACCAAGGTCTAATGTGTCCTTTGGTCACCAAGGAGCTGGGACCTCCCAAGTTTATGGGGCTCAGAGAGATAGAAGTAGAGACAAGCCTGAGGTAAGTTTCGCCAACTCCCCAGGAAGAGAAAGAACGGGAACAGAAAGGAACAGAGTGGAACCTGAGAGACATAGAACCCCATGGAATCACAGGGACATTGAGGGTTTTCCTTTGCCAAGGCCGAGAGAACACACTAGGACCCTGCGACCAACTCAACTGGTGAAGTCCATGAAGAATTATTTCGATGGCACGGGAGACCCCTATGACCATGTGGCAGAATTTCGACAAGTGTTGAAAGCTGAACAGGTGGAGGACCTATTCACACAATATAATGCTTTCGGTCTAACCCTTAGGAACACTGCCCTTACGTGGTTCCAACCACTGAATGAGAGGCATTTCAGAAACATAGACCAACTCTTAGAGGCATTTATTGTTGAGTTTTCTAAGAGTGGAATCAGGCATAACACCTCCTCACTAATTCATAGCTTCAAACAAACACCTCAAGAGACGGTCAGACTAGCTGGAAGAAGATTTAGACAGTACCTGGAGAGATGCCCTATGCCGGAGTTACCCACACCAGCCAAACAAGTGGCCTTGTTCCTAGACGGATTGTTGAGCACTAAGCTCAGGTCATATGTGTACTTGAAGGACCCTAGAACGATAGAGGAGTGCGTGCGCATGTGCATAGACATTGAGGACAATCTAGGTGAGGAGTTAGAACTATCAAAAATCTATAAGGATTCTGATAGCTCCAGCAAACAGACATCTGGTCAATCCACATCCATCGAGGAACTTGCAGAGAAGGTAGCCCCAAAACTAGGTGTTTCTAGCAAGCAAATTCCGAGATTTGCCCCAGTTAAGCGGTGTTACAATTGTGGCGGCGAACATATGGCAAGTGTATGCCCCATTATGGCCCAACCACAGGCGAATCCTAGTAGCCAGTACTGCACCATAGAGCGCAGATACACCAACCACACTGCACAAGACTGCCCATATAACAAGCAAACTGTTAGGCAAAATTATCCTCAGCCATATCCACAACATGGTAGATACCAGAATCAGTACCCATCACCACAATACAATAGACCACAACAAACTTATCAGCCACCTTATCAAGGGCAGCAGAGACCTCAACCAGTCCTAGTGCAGCAACCCCCTGCTCCAACCAATGTGATCCCAGTGAAATATGCATCTACTGAAGAAAATCCGAATAGAGCCATAGTCCCTGTCACCCCATTACTATCAGACAGTGATCCAAGTGACCACAGTTTTGACTCCACACATATTGATAGCCCCCAGGCTTACTACATGCAATCACCCGAGCATAACGAGTCATACTATTATGAGGACCCAAGTGAAAATAGTGGGGAACCTGAGTATTCTAATGTCATGTACACAAACCCCAACTCTAGACCTCAACCTAGGCAGGTACGACCCCCATTTCCTAGAGGGCCATGTTTCAGATGTCAGGGAGATCACTTTGTACGTGAGTGTCCACTACCTGTCCCTACACAACCTCAACCAGTAACCATTCAGGGCTTCTGTCAAGATTGCGGGAAAGAGCATCTCCTACGAGATTGCCCGAAAAACCCTAATAACATGCCTAAAATCACTCCTATCAATGTTGTTGGGTTAGTTGTAGACTCCACAGGGAGTGTGACTTCCACTGCACCTGTGCAGGTGATCACAAGAGCCCAGGCACTTCAACAACACCAAGGTGTTGGTGCCGAAAAGAGCCCCGAGGTGAGTGAAACAGAGAGCATACCCAAAAAGAGAACTAGCGCCTGGAAGGATAGTCGTGAAAGAATGAAGAGGCAATGGGCAAAAAAGATAAACGAACTTGAAGAAAGCGTGAGAGAAACCAAGGCAAAAATCACAGAGATCACATCTCAACCGCACTCCCACACACTTCCACCACTACCATCCCCATCACCCTCCATTTCTCCACCCTCTAATACACCCCTCGTAACCCACCCACCACCCCGAGTAGGATCAGTATTAGCTGACCCCACTCCTGAAGGCTTGGACATGATGTTCAAGGCCTACCAGGCTCGACTTCAAGAAGGGCCAACAGCTGCAAACCTAGACAAGAGTTACCCTAGAGCAGATTTAGAGATTGAACGGATGAAAATGTGCATGAAAATGGTAGAACAAGCTCAAGCTATACTTGAGACTAGTCAAAAGTTCAATCAGACAAACTCTGTCAAGCCGGATTTGCATTTCCAAGGCTTACTAGAAAGATTAGAGCAATTGGTAAACAAATCACAAGTTTCTTTACCTCCACAGGCTCAACCAGTTGTTGAAAGAGGAAGCTCACCACCAAAGGGAGCTTATGTTCCTAATTCCACGGATGCTGGAATACCTCCTTCAATTCAACAGTACTCTCAAGAGTTCTTGCGAGAAATACAAGAAGAGAAATGGGCGAAGGAGAAGGGTAATTCCCCTCCTATTCCTGAGATTGATGATCTTCATGATCAATTTCCCCAAGACATTCCGTCTATCTATGGAGATCAAACAGAGCAACAAGAGGATGAGAGATTAGATTTTGAATCTAATTCTTTACAGGAGTTGCCTCATTTCACAGGCCCATGGGAATCTGAATCTCTCCAGATCAGAGCCCCCACAATATTGGTAAGAAATGAAGACTCAGTGATTCCAAGAAACACTGATGTTGTGAAGAACGCTAAGGTTCAATGTCATCTCACTGTAGAGGAGCTGCTCAAGGCAAAACCGGAGCTCTGGAATCATGTGAAGGATCAGGTTCCAGAACTTGAATCCAATACACCAAAAGTAGGCTCTAAGAAAAAAGTACCAGAGATACCTCTCGACAAGATAGGAGACATGAGCGAAGGTGAAGAAGGTAACACTTATCTTCTGATCACCTATCAAGGTTACACAACCAAAGCAATTGTGGATTCGGGTGCTGGTGTTGCTATTGCGACCACTTCCTTGTGGAAGCGATGGGGCAAACCCACCTTAAGACCAACGAGGATGAAACTTCAAATGGCAGATGGTCATTTTGAAAGGCCTCTCGGATTGCTTGAAGGGATAACTCTAACCACTTGTGGTGTAGAGTTTGAACATACATTTGCTATATGTGACTTTGAGAAGAATAATGTTTACGAGATGATCCTAGGAAGACCTTTCCTACGACAATTGCAAATAGTACAGGATTGGGGAACCAACTCCTTGTACTTACAGCACTTAGGGGTCACCACCAAGGTCAATCTGAAGGATCACACCTTCAGAGATGTACCACCCCTACAGTGGAATCCTATCCACAAAGTGAAAGAGGACTCTATCTCCGTGCATTCTGGAAGTTCACCTGAACCATCTTGGTTGCATGAAGATACTCACTTGTGGATGTGCAAGGTCGCAGAGGAAGAGGAAAAGCGCCTAAAAGCGAGAGAAGAAGGAACTCCCCCAGGAGATAGACCAATAAAAGACCCAGCCTATACACCAATGATATTTCCAGATGAGGAATTTGAGCCTCATGGTTGGGCAGAAATCTTAGCTACCATGGACATTGCAGTCAATGAGGAACAATGGACACCCCATTGTGATGAGGAGGGTTATGATATTTCAGTGTTCATGTGTCAGCCCTTGTTGGAAGAGTGTGATCCTAGTGAGTTCATAGAAGAAGAAGAGAATGACGATGATCTAGAATCCATTGTGATGGATACTTACTTTGACTCAGAGGAACACTACTTAGAAGACATAGGAGTGTTAACCCAAAAAGAAGAAGAACCCCTTGCGAGTATTAAAACGATAAGTTCAAAGAAAGGAAGTGAAGGAGGTCAAAAGAAAAAGAAAAGGAAAGCAGTGAGACAAGAAGAGGAAGAATCATTGTTTGAAGTACCAGAAAATTTCAAGAAATATGAAGTGGAAGACCGGAAAATTTTGGTACGAATGCCTAAGAGAGAGGCCATTATAGGAGAAGCATATGACAATAAAGAAAAGACCAAAAAAATTGTAGTGACCATTGAAGGGCACGAAGAGCGATGTACGTACATAGGAGACGACCTAAGTGCAAAAGAAGAAGCAGAGCTTGTAGCGCTATTAAGGGAATATAGGGATGTGTTCGCATGGCACTATAGAGACTTGAAAGGAGTAGATCCAGAGATTTGCTCTCATACGATTCCAATGACCGCTGAGGCCAAGCCCACCAAACAAAAGCCCTACACATATAATGACAATTATGCAGCCAAAATAAAAGAGGAAATTGACAGGCTGATTGAAGCCGGATTCATCTATGAGATTGAGCACACTGAATGGGTGTCCCCCATTGTAGTGGTGCCCAAGAAGAATGGGAAATTGCGAGTGTGCATTAACCTTAAAAAAGTCAATGCCGCTATGATCAGAGATAGCTATCCACTTCCAATCACTGAACATCTTTTGGAGCGTGTTGCAGGCAAGGAAGTTTACAGCTTCCTTGGTGGATTTTCAGGTTACAACCAAGTAGCCATTGCCCCCGAAGATCAACACAAAACGGCCTTTGCCACAGAATGGGGAATCTTTGCATTTCGTGTGATGCCATTTGGGCTCACCAATGCACCTGCAACATTCCAAAGACTCATGTGTCATGTCTTCAAAGAGTTCTTGCGGAAGAGCTTAGAAGTATATGTGGATGATTTATGCGCCCATTCCCAAGAAAGAAGTTACCACATCCCTGAGCTCAGGCAAATCTTCAACAAGTGTAGAGATTATCGAGTGTGTCTGAATCCAGAGAAGTGTGTGTTCATGGTACGACAAGGTAAGATCTTAGGTCACATCGTTTCTAAGAATGGAATTTCAACAGATGAAGACAAAGTGAGAGCAATAGCAGAGTTGCCCAGACCAAGGAATGTTAAAGAGGTACAAGCCTTTATGGGCCATTGTGGATATTACCGTAGGTTTATCCACATGTATGCCATCATAGCTAAACCTCTTTATGGGTTGTTAACAAACTTTGAGTGGAACGAGGAATGCAAGAATTCTTTCAACGAGCTGAAAAGACGTTTGTGCACAGCACCAATATTGACTACTCCGGATTGGAGCAAACCCTTTCACGTCCATGTAGATGCCTCCAATCATGCAATAGGATGTGTGCTAGCACAACCCACAGGTGAAGGAAACCTAGATTTACCGATAGCATATGCTAGTAGGCAACTAAATGCAGCTGAACGAAATTATACCACAACGGAAAGAGAAGGCCTAGGTATGGTATATGCTGTGAAGAAGTTTAGACACTATCTATTGGCCAATAAGTTCAAGTTTTTCACTGATCATCAAGCTTTACTATATTTGGTCAATAAACCTTGCAATACAGGCCGCTTAGTAAGATGGTTCCTCTTACTAATGGAATACGACTTTGAAGTTGTTGTCAGGAAAGGTAGAACCCATCTTAGGGCAGACCATCTTTCTCGCATCACTTCAGGAGAGCCACCGCAAGGAGTGTCTGATGAATTGCCCGATGCTTATCTGTTCAATTTAGAAGTTGTTCCTAAATGGGCAAATAAGTTGGTACCAGTCCTAACCTTCGGGCCTGCAAATAAAAATGTTAAGACAAGCAAAGAGGAAATTGTAAAATCGCTAAAGTATCAAATATTAGCCGGAAGTATGTACAAGCAAGATAACGAGGGCGTATTAGCTTGTTGTGTCGAGGATGATGAACATGCTAGTTGGCTGCAACAAGCCCATGAGGGACTGCTAGGGAATCACTACTCTAAACAACGAACCTTGCAGAATCTAAAACGCTTAGGAGTGTATTGGCCTAGCATGGACAAAGAAATACAAGAGTGGATCCAGAGCTGTCCAGGGTGCCAGGAGAGACCCCCAGTGGATCATGCCACTCTTTATCACATGTCATTAATCCCAGATTGGTGTGCTCCACTGGTCGAGTTCATGAGAACAGGAACATTACCCAATCAGGCTAGTGTTGCAAGAAAACGGAGCATGGAGCAAGAGGCTCAAGACTATGCTTTAGTAGGAGACAACCTGTATCGAAGAGGCAAGGATGGTTACCTAAGACTGTGCGTACATGAATCAGACTACTTGAAAGTCTTAGAAACGGCACACAGCGGTGCTGCAGGTGGACACTTTGGGCCTGACAGAGTGATTAAGACTATTCTATTCTCAGGACTGTGGTGGCCCACTCTTCATATGGATGCACATACTTATGTGAAGAGTTGCGACACATGCCAACGTACCCAATATCCGATAAGAAAAGATGAAATGCCATTAAGACCAATGATGGGAGGACGTGCGTTTTCAAAGTGGGGTATAGACTTTGTCGGTCCCATCAACCCCCCAGCTAGGAACTCCCATGCAGAATACATTATTGTAGCCACAGATTACCTTACGAAGTGGGTGGAAGTAAAGGCCACGACAAAGAATGATGCTCAAACAACGGCTAAGTTCTTATTCGAAAATGTGTTCACTAGATATGGGTTACCAATAGAGTTAGTTAGTGATAGAGGTACACACTTCTTGAATGAGGTCATTGAAAATCTCCTTCAAGAATTCATGGTGGTACATAAAAAGTCTGCACCCTATCACCCACAAGCTAACGGACAAGCCGAGAGCACGAATAAGATCCTGTGTAACGTATTGACGAAACTGGTCAATAATAAACGCTCTGATTGGGACAAACAACTTCACCATGCTGTTTGGGCATACCGAGTTGCCTACAAAATGGTACTCAATGCCACCCCATTTCAGATGGTCTTCGGACAGAATGCAGTGTTACCACTAGATTTCCTAATCCCAGCTTTAAGAGTAGCACAAGAGCATGAGTGGAATGGACATGAGTTGTCCTCTAGGATCTTAGATCTAGAGCGTTTAGGTGAGACGAGGCTACGAGCAGCAGCAGGTGTCTATGCTGCAAAGAAACGGCAAAAGGCATACTTTGATGCCCATGTGAAGGATAAGGGCTTGAAGGCAGGAGATCTAGTGTTAGTCTACACATTGAAACAACACGCAAGAAAGCTAGAAAAGAGAGGCTACGGACCTATGATCATTAATAGGATCTCCACGAGTGGAGCAGTACAACTAGCCACTTTAGAGGGGGAGGTCCTCCCAAACTATATTAGCGGATGCAGAGTCAAGCTGTATCAGGAACCCCTCACGGAGGAGATGCTAAGCCGACTCAATATTGCTAAGCAACGTAAAGAGGAGGAAAAACGAATTCGAGAAGAGGCACAGGCAGAGGCCTTAGAGCGTATCAAACGAATGAAGTTGAGAAGACAAGGAAGGGACCAGCCTCACACTGAAGAGTCTCCAGGCTATCACATGGCCATGTGTGAGGCTTCAGGTGAACGTATCCATAAGATAGTGGACCAACGACCTTTTGTGACCCTAGAAATAGGACAAAGAGACAGCACAACAAGTGTGAGGGCTTTAATTGATTCAGGAGCAGCCACAAGTGTAGTTCGGCTTTCTTATTGCCAGCAGCTGCAATTGGAGGTAAAACCCATAGAAGCCTATCTGATAGGATTAGGAGGTGTTGAAACCCCCTGCATGGGAGAGGTGGATCTTCCCCTCTACATACAAGAGGTCCTCATGCCAGTAAAAGTGCTAGTGTGTGAAGACGAGGATCTGACCGAACCGCTTATCTTGGGCCAAGACTGGATCTATGATCACGCAGTCAACCTGAACCTAAGAAGTGGACTTCTTCAGGCTTGGGTAGGCCAAAGTCGTCTCACGATTGAATTAGAAAATCAAGCACTCAAACCAATAGAACAGGCACCAACTCCTGGTCCCTCTAGGAATCCACACGAAGATAACCACGTTGTGCTTGTCCAAACTTCTATGGTGCAGAGGAATGTCAATCTTACTGAAGGTTCAGGAGCCAAGAAGGAGTTCCTAATTGATCCAAAGAAGATTCTAAACGAACGGACCGAACATCACTCTATACGAAGGAGACCGCTGATCAAGAGGGAGGAGCGCCAACCCGCGCAACATGGAGCATCTCGTGGCGTGAAGCAGATCTGGATACGCAAGGATGGGAGACCCACAGCTCCAATAGCAGATTCTCAAGGAGACAAGAAACGAGCCTCACCATCAAGGAACAAAGCTAAGAAGCCCCCTAGGATAACCCCTAGGCACACCATTTCTATTTGGGTTCCTAAGCGGTCAATGAAGGCCACCCCTAATGCTAGACAGATATGGGTGCCCAAGGCTAGCTTACAAGCCCAAATTACTTCACCTTTAGGCACTAGGATGAAGCAGCTTTCACAAGCACTCTTGGCCAACAACTCAGAATGTGACAAGATACCTACACCTCTCACTGTCCCCACTCCCATCAACCCTAGGAATGTCTGGAAATGGGTGCCCACAAGGTCCCAAATACATCACACTCTCAAACCGAAATCTTCACGTGTCCTTAGCTCTAAGAGCTACTACTTACCTATCAAAGTGTGGAGAATTAAACTGTGTACTAAACCCCCTGACCCTAATCTGTAAATCCGTCCACACTAACACAAAGCATTCCGAGCCCATTGCATCACCAAAGTATGCATCTAGGACGACAATGACCTCTAATCACCACTCACACATATCATAAACACCTCACCACTAACCACTGACCTCCGGAATTGTCATGTTAGTATTGTGAAGGGAACACCATTACATCTTGTTTCCTATGCAACACTAATGTGCCTTTCGTCTTCCAGCAGATAAGCAACCTACTCTCATGGCAACAGCGGCAGGCACAAGCTCTCAGGCAGGATCTGGTGCTCCTATCAATTGGGATGCCATGCCAGTGGAAGCTCCACCAACAGCTAGGCCTGAAGAATTCTTGAATGTGCGAAGGATTCCTATTCCAGATCCACCCAGTGGACTAACCGAAAGAGTAAAAGGGCACTCCCATTGGTTCAATGAAATGCCAGGGGATTTGGGAGACGCAGATCACATATGGGAGTCCAAGATGGAGTGTGGAGGGGTTTGGTGGACCTTCCAATTCTTTTCAAGAGAATTTGAGACCTTACAGAATGCAGCTCCACTTCAAGATATCTGGCAAAAGGCAGGACTACAAGCTTACTTCAGTGCAGCTCTACCTAAACCTGACTTCCTCAGGTGCTACTACTTGATTGCTACGTTGAAACCTACCGGGGATAAAGATCATTCAGGCACATTCTGGGTGCCCTCCTTATCCAATCTAGAGGAGATGAGGAAGTTTGAATTAAATGTAACGTTAATCATGGAAGCCCTTCAAATGTATGGAACTCATGTGCCTTCAGATCGCGACCCTTTGATACCAGAATCAATGAAAAGCAATAGAGTCAAGAAGCTCAAAGAAATGTGCGCCCTCACCCCCAACATCGCCATACCTCTGCGGATGTGCCTCCAGCACTTCGCATTTCCCGCTCAGGACCGTTTCACTCAGCCTCACAAGAAGATATGGTACGGGTTGTATTTAGCAGAGACCGGAAGCTTGCCCATCAAGATGCCGGTATGGATCTTAGATCAGGTGTATGAGGCAGGCAAGCGGGGGGTGAGGAAGCCCACTTTACATGGGTGTTGTGCGTTGACGAGAATCGTCTACAGATGTCTGGCATATGATGTGCCAGTTGCTCGAGCCCTAAAATATGCACACCTGGAGCTGTTCAAAGGGTGAAAGTCAGGGAGTCAGCCTGCAAAAAGAATGCGTGGATCCCTTTCACAGGTCCTGATCCCTCCAGTAACCACCGCCGAAGTCTCCACTAGAGAGGAAGCCCAGGTGGCACCTATCACAATCCATCTCCAGGAGTCTCAACCAAGAGAGGTGGTACAGCCCACTCCTTCTGCCCCTCCGCTACCTACCGATGCAGAATTTGCAGCGATGGCCACCTTCACCGAGGACCCAAATTTTGATTTTGAAACATTTCTGCAAACGGCTCATCTATCAGACAGTGAAGGTTGCCCTGACAATGTCGATCCGGGGGCATCAACCCAAAGAGAACATGCACGAGGCGAGACAAGCAGTGTACAGGAGATAGGAGTGGCACAACTTCCTCGAAGACTAAGCACACAAGCTCAGGAGAAGGCACCAAGAGATAACCCGGAAGAGAGTGAAGACGAAGCCCCTGCATATACGGCACAGCTCAAACGACTATACCAAACAATCAAGCAGGTACAACGACGCCATAAAATGTCAGAAGAAGCAAATAGGGCCCTAGTAAACCAGATGTTACACTCAGAGCATATCGACCCCCAGTTTGTAGAATCGCTAAATCTTTTGGCGGACACCTGTGGCATCAGTGAAGCAATGAGAACCTTGGTCTATCAAGAGAACCCTGCTTATGATCAAAGAAGAATTGATACACGGCCGCGACAAGGAAAGATGATTCAGATGGAAGTATCTACCGCGTTAGCTACGTCCACATCAGAAGATGTTCACATAATTAGCCCTAGGCCCAATGATGAACCGGAGGACATTACGCATGCACCATCCCCCCCATCTTCTCCTATCCCACCCTCAGAGCCTCTCTCCACGTGTCTTTCTACACAACCATTCTCCTCCTATAGTGAGACCATTGTACACACCCCCGTGTCCACTTTCCTTCCTTCACCCTCATCCATCTCTGTCACTCAGATTTTTGAACCCCAATTAGGTCACCCTTCCTTCCCCCATGCCTTTGGACAACCATCTGTCACTAGTCAGACTCTTTCCATATCTTTACCCTCCACCCCTCCATTTCCTCCCTCCCAAACTCTACCTACCCCATCCCTTGTAACTGCCTCGGGCACCACACTAATCACCCAACCCTCCTTCTGGACCCAACTTGTAAACATTCTTCAACAGGTTGATGAACATAAGAAAAAGTCCCTTCCCCAAATTCACTTCCCCACATTCACAGCCACCACTATCACACCACCCACCATCCCGGTGTTCACATTTCACGAATCACACTCTCTCATGTCCGATCCCATGGACATCTCACCATCCGTTGGGTCACCCACTACCACTGTTCTCACAACACCATCACAGGTTATTACACTCACATCACCACTTCCACACACGATAGGCACAACATCCACTTTTCCCATTCCCACTTCCCAACCCCCTGCATCTTCCATCCTTACCCCCGCATCCACCTCATTTAGTCTTGCACTCGACACGATGCTCGAAGCTGCCACTCAGCTTAAGCAGGAATATACATTATTGGAAGAAAATAACAAAGAGCTTTGCACCCTCTCAGCAACTCTCCAAGAGCGTGTCAATGCTTTGGAGTTCAATCATACGGAGTCACAAAGCAAGATATCCGACCTCGAACAGGCAATTGCGCAACTCGAAGCGAGGCATATGGAAGAGAGCAAAGCCATGGAGGAACAGCTGCGAGATCAAATGGGCCGCAATGCAAGGCTTCAACGAAACATGGCTTTGCTACGACGACATCTGGCAGCAGCGCAAGAAGAGAACAGACGGCTTCAACAACAAAACCAAGAGAACCTCGAGGCGGCCATGGAGAACACCCCGGGAGCACCCATAGACCCGGTTAAATTGTTGTTAGTTGTTGAAATATTTAGAGTTAACTACAATTTCCTCTATCTTAGCCATTGCTTATATCTTTATGGCCACCCGTTCATCATGTGTTCGGCTAATCTCTTCAGCATGTTTGAGCCACGAGGTCTTAGTGCTTCAAAGGTCTCTTGGCCCTCTTCGGCAACGTGACCACCAAGTACCAAATGTGGTTCATATGCCTCTTTAGATGTTTCTTCCATTGGGATCTTCAATGTTTCATCCAGTTCCGGTACATCGGGCGGTGACGATGGTCATTCATATTGGAGAAATCCAGCTTGAAATTCTTCGACTTGCTTTAGTACTCCACAAGTTCACTCGGTTATGCAATGGTTATAGTGTGATCTAGCACTCATTGAGAGGGCATTGCCTATAGTTGTCATATTTGATCCACTTTCTGAGACAATTTAACATGTGATTCTAACAGATTGGCATACTCTTCTACAATGTGTTAGACGGCCGCCGAACAAAGGACAATTGTACTTAGACAGAGGTTTTTAATGTAGAAAGAACCCTTCTGAAAGTACGCGGTAAAGAAAGATTCGCGTAAAGCCTTGTAACAAAACTCTATTTAAAGCAATGAAAAGGGACGAGAGGGCATCAGAGAGAGTCCCCGTTTTTTGGGAAGTTGCGAGTATATTGTGAGAGTTCCCGTTTTTTGGGTTACTTCTTCTACTGTGTGTAAACGAGTAGAGTGTCTTGGTTCTGTCCTGTTCTGTGCGCCTTCTCTGTGTAATCATTTGACTACGTATGTGTGATACACTGTGGTGTTACGAGTCGGTACTACGATTGTGAGATTCTGTTCGGTAACGAGTTGAGGTGTCTTGATTATGCGTAAGGTGTTAGAGTGTTGTCTATTTGCGATTCCTACGGTGGAATAAGTAAGTGTGAAGGATGGACATGAGTTGGTATGATTCTCTGTAAGTGACTGAGTTGGTATCGTAGTCTGTGTTCAAGGTAACGCCGGTAATATCTAAGTACGCGTAGAATGGTAACACGGTTGCGATGCGTCTTACGATATTACGGATTGAAAGGTAGACACCCGGTAAGTCTGTGAACTGATAAGAAGAATTGTGTGTTAAGTTACTAAAAGTGTTGGACTGCAATCTCGGACTACTGCTCAACTACTATGGCAGAAACAGCCTGAGAACTCTGAGTCCAGTACGTTGGTCTAATTGAAGTTGTTCAGGAGCAAAAACTGAGCTAAGACGGAAAAGCCACAACTACGGTTGAGTGAGAAGTTGGGAAAATAGTACAGGGCCTCTGTTTAACAGACCCCTACCACTCCCAAGGACCCACGTGGCTCGAGTCAGTTTATTTTCTACGATAAGATTGAATACAGAGAAAAAAGGAGAGACTCGGAAATATCTGGTACGCAGGTGTGGAACCAGATTCTGGAGTCTCCGAAGGGTTGTTGTGTTGAATTAGTAATTAACGTCCGCGGTAGGCAATTAACAGTTACGTTAATAGTAAACGACGAATATAACCTTTAACATTTGGCGCCGTCTGTGGGAAAGTGGCATCCGATTGCCAGTTCTCTGACCCGTTGTATGTGGAAAGTGGCAACTGATTACCAGTCTCTGCGGTAAAGTAGCATTTGATTACGAGTCACTTGTGAGACAGTGGCATTAAAGTGCTAACGGTTTGTAAGAAGCAAACACCCAGCAACATTTTGCTTCACTGACAGTAGCAACAGATCCAGATTGTTGCGAACTGCTCAGATAGTATCACTGGGCAATGATACATGCCGGTCACTCGATCGGGCGAAACATATCCTAAGAATCGTCAGACTGAAGCACGAAAATCACAAAAGATAGCCTCGGAAGAAGTAGGCATAACTAGATCTGACCAATTGGTCAAGAAAAGTGGAAACGTTACAACTGATTCCGGTCATATTCCGGTAAAACGGTCAACGCCTTTGAGACATTCTGATGCTACTTCGACCCAGCATATCGAAGATATAGCAAGTCCAGACTCTATCAAAACGCCGTTGGAACCTAGTTTAACAATATCAGATAAAGATTTAGAGTTATCCACGGTCAGAAATACGTTAGAAAAATTCGGTAAAAGTAGTAAAACAGGGCATTCTGGCCCAATTTCGGTTCATTCCGGTGAGATTCCGGTAATAGAATCACCGATCGCTGGCAAAGGTTTAGCCTTTTTTGCGGAATCATCAACTCGACCTTCATGTTTGGAAGAAAGATTTCGAATATTAGACATCCAGAAGGAAGGAAAGCTGTTCGAAACAGAGATCCGAAGCATCTTAAGTCGACACAGTCAACCGGAAAACGCACCATCCGGCGATACAAGTCCCGATAGTTCACCCGATCAATCCCGAGATATAGAAGGAAACCCTGAACCCTTCACAATGAGCGGGCAACACCAACAACAACACCATCAACAACAACAGCTAGGACCGCCAAGGCCACCTCCAACAGGAGTAACCTACGCGAAATTCGGTGGATTCCCAGGAGACGACCCAGACGCTCACGTACGAACGTTCGAGATAAGTTATGCAGTTCTTAACCACCCACCAGATCAGGCGTATAAGGCCATTGTTTTTCAATCGACACTGATCAATGAAGCGGCGAGATGGCTCACGGAATATGATATCAATCATTTCGGTACTTAGGATGCAGTACGAGACGCCTTCTTACAGCGATTCAGACTGAAGAAGAATCCCGCTGAAATCTTTGAGTATCTACAGAACAACAGACAGAAGGTAAATCAGACCGTCCAGGAGTACGCTACCCTCTTTAGAACACATTTACGGCAGATACCACAGGCTCACGCTAATCTACCTGACGATGTCATCTCTCAATGGTTTATCAATGGATTAACCCCACAACTAAAGCAGATCATGATCATAAGATGTGTCGGAGCTATGACCTTGGATGCCGTCATTACAATGGCTCTACAGCTAGAATCCAAGGTTGGTGGATTTTCGGAAGACTTGGAATGGTTAAAAACAAACAAAAATATGGCTGAAGATATCACCAGGCAAGTATATTGCACCACATGCAAAAATTCGGGGCATACAAGTGCCAACTGTGCACTGAACCAAGTGTTTTGCGCTATCTGCAACACTACCGGACACACCACCGGAAACTGTATCTACAACGCTAGAATACAGGGGACAGCAACCGTCAATGCAGTCATCCAAGAACATGTCCAACCAGTAAATCGCTATGTGTCTCCGCAACAGAGAAACAATCAACAACAAGGATATCGGAACTATCGAGGACAGAGAAACAACACTTATAATGCCAACCGATGGCAGAATGGACCACCACCGGAAAAACCCGAGTTACCACCTCCACGATGTCATTTCTGTGGCGAATTCGGCCACATTAGAAGGTTTTGTAAAGACGCAATAGAGTATGATCAAAGAAGGAAGGAACGCCAGAATCCAATGGCCAACATGGTAACAATTACACCGATTGAGACACAGACTGCTACAGTCCAGACCCGTTCCGGTAAACAACTTCAGTCGGCAGCAGAAATCTTTGAACCAGGGATACAAGAACAACGAAGGATGTATAACAAAGCTAGTCACTGGACCACAACAAAACCACCAGTGTTCCCCGAACCTATTCCGGTGACTCAGGCTTCTTCATCAAAGGACGACACAACACAAAAGGATGCATCAGTAGGGCCATCATCATCAGCAGAAACAACAGCAGACACTCCTGCCTCAGTAGAGACTGCAAGACCAAAAGAACAAGACAATCAAGCTCAACAGGCCTGGGAAATTTTGTCCAAGGCATCCATCACGCTACCTCTAGGCCAACTTCTGGCCTTAGTGCCTGGGATCCGACAACAGTTTCAGCAACATTTCAGTCCAGTACCTTCTTGCATTCCTACGACAGCCGCAGTTCAACCGGAACCTGATGCTGCGATTGACCACGCAGTGCCCTTGATCACAGTATGGTATAAGAACCAGAAGATCACGCAAGTATTGATTGATGGAGGCTCAGGCGTAAACATTGCAACCGTAGCCTTATGCAAAAAGCTAGGCTGGCCCGAAATTGAACCAGTGCAATTCTTTGTTCGAATGGCGGATCAATCGAGAGTCCATCCTGTAGGACTTGTGCGGAATGTACCAATCACTCTACAAGGTACAACTTTCAAGATGACTTTTGTCATACTAGATCTACCCGAATCCACTTTGGATTACAATCTTCTTTTCGGCCGACCTTGGCTGAAGCATGCGAAGGTGATACAGGACTGGTCTGCACAAGAGCTTACATTCAAGGATGCCCATCGTAAATATGTGGTGAAACTAGATGCTATGCAATCTTGCGAACCTCACGCCCGACCGTACTTTGCTGAACCAGTTCATATGTTAGATGGACTGTCAGATGATGAAGAAGAGCAATTTCTAAAGAGTAATGCCGATTTAATGACTCTAGGAACTGTTGACCTACAATCCGTCATAGATAACTGGAACACGTCAATATGTACAGTAGTAGCTATCACCGGAAATTCGGTCCAGGAAGATACTTCCTCAACCCATGACGACGAATCACAACCACTGTTCAAGCCAACAGATGATACAGAGAAACCTCAACAATTTTATGTTCGAGAAGACCAGCTGATCACGTACAATCTAGGAGATAGAGATCACCCACGACCTCTGAAGATAAGGCAGAACTTACCGGAAACATTTAAGGAGGATTTGATTAAACTTCTTCGCGAATTTGCAGACGTCTTTGCATGGGATTACAAAGACATGAAAGGATTAGATCCGCGCATCTATCAACACAGGGTCATGTTGAAACCGGAAGTGAAACCGAAAAGACAACCCAGCTACAGAATGAACCCCCATTATGCATCACAAGTAAAAGCCGAACTTGATAGACTACTAAAAGTCGGATTCATTGTACCAGTAGAACACGCTGAATGGATCTCGCCCATCGTGATCGTGCCAAAGAAAAACAAGCAGTTACGAATCTGTGTGGATTACCGGAAATTAAACGCAGCAACAGTACCAGATCCTTTCCCGATCCCTTTTTTGGATACCATGCTCGATAGAGTCGCAGGTCATGAAATGTATTCATTTTTAGATGGATACAGCGGGTACAACCAGGTTAGAATGGCTGAAGAAGATATACCAAAAACTGCCTTCATTACCAATTGGGGTGTTTTTGCCTGCACAGTAATGTGGTTCGGATTGAGAAATGCGCCAAGCACATTTCAAAGATGTATGCAGGAGATATTTTCTCCTTATCTCACTTCATTCATGCAAGTCTACCTCGACGACTTCTCAATCTTTGGGAAGATGATAGCCCATTTGTTTCATTTACGATGCTGTTTTCACAAGTGTAGAGAATATAGACTCTGCCTTAATCCCAACAAATCCGTGTTTGCCGTTTCGTGTGGCAAACTACTTGGGCATATTGTATCTGCTCAAGGTATTCGAGTGGACCCAGATAAGATTTCAGCGATTTTAGAAGCCCCGATACCCACAACTTCGAAGGAAGTAATGCGTTTTATGGGTCAAATACGGTGGCATGGCAGACACTTACGGTGGCTTGCTCACCTAGCAGTACCACTGAACAGACTAATCGCAAAGACTCCCAGACAGTTTGAATGGACTGAAGAAGGTCAAACTACATTTGATCGACTCAAATATCTCCTGACGCACGCTCCAATTTTACAACCACCGGACTGGGACAATCTGTTCCATGTGTTTGTCGACGCTTCAGATATTGCAATCGGAAGTATTCTGATGCAGCAAACAGATAAGTGGTTTCGCCCTGTTTATTACGCCAGTAGAAGACTTGCGCCTGCAGAAAAGAACTACTCCACCACGGAAAGAGAATGTCTAGGACTGATTTACTCAATCAAAAAGTTCAGACATTATCTACTAGGCCGAAAATTTACCTTTCATGTGGATCATGTTGCCCTTGTTTATCTAGTAAGACAACAGCACTTAGGAGGACGATTAGCACGATGGGTGCTACTATTACAAGAATTCGATTATGATATCATTCACCGACCCGGAAATGCACATGCCTTAGCAGATTTCTTATCACGCCTAGATTCCAGTGAAGCTCCGGTAGGGATAGATGACACGACTCCTGCGATTTATAATGCTGAACCACTACCTGATGAGTCGCCCAACTTACAAACACCACCTACATACTATGATCAGATTCTAACTTTCCTCACCGAAGGACGCTTTCCAGCCGAGACTGCCAAGGCAGTTCGAAGAAAAATCGCAGTTTTTAGCCGCCGATTTTGGTTAGTTGCTGGAGAACTGTATTATACAGATCATACCGGAATCCTACTTCGCTGTATTCCACCACATGAAGTTAACGCAGTTATCACTTTGGCTCACTCAATTCCTTCCGGTGGCCATTTTGCAGCAGACTTAACTCACCGGAAAATTCTGCAAGGAGGACTGTGGTGGCCAACTATGTACAGAGATATCTCACAGTTTGTTAAACAATGCGATGCTTGCCAAAGAACTGGTCAACCTTTTCAACGGCATCTTTTTCCCCTGCAACCCATCTTGCCATTAGAACCTTTTCAGAAATGGGGTTTAGATTTTATCGGGCCAATTACACCTCCAGCAGTATCCAGTAACAATCGATACATACTAACTTGCACAGATTACGCAACTAGATGGGCAGAAGCTTGGGCTTTGCGGTCTGCTACAGCAGTTACGGTAGCAAAATGTCTACTCACGAATGTCTTCCCACGATTTGGTTTACCACTGGAAATTGTCTCAGATCAAGGCACTCATTTTGTAAACAATTTAATGAAGGCTCTCACACAGTCCTTCCAAGTCACACATAAATTTAGCTCTCCTTATTATCCACGTGCCAATGGATTGGCTGAAAGTACAAACAAATCTCTGTTAAACATCCTCCGGAAATTGATCATGGAAGCACCGGAAAGATGGGATCAACTACTACCTGCGGTATTATGGGCATACCGAACCACATATAAAGTAACAACAGGCTTGACACCTTTCAAGCTAGCTTATGGCTTAGAAGCAATCGCTCCCATGGAAGTAGTCATCCCAAGTTTGCGGGTAGCAATCACTCAGAAGATGCTACCGGAATCTTCACTGACAGAACGAATGGACGCACTCAGAGAACTCGATGAGCACCGATGGCTCAGTTTTTTAACTATGCGTGAAGTTCAACTAAGGCAGGCTAAGACACACGATCGATATTTGAAGACGCCAATCTTTTTGGTAGGACAGCTTGTACTCTTCTATAACGCAAAATCGGACAGAGCAGCAGGAAAATTCAAACTACGATGGTTCGGCCCTTTCAAGATCTCAGCACAAGTAGGTCCGGCAACTTTTCGGTTGACTACGTTGACCGAAATTCCACTTCCAAAAGTAATTAATGGATCGAAGTTGCGGCCGTATTATCCCACTACCAGTACGCCTTAATTATTCGGCGACGAGCCACGTTTTTGTATAAATTTTTATGTTTTGCTTTTTAGTCGTCTTTTGTACAGATCTTTATGATACCAGCCGCCTCTCCCTACCGGTCACTCAGTACGCACGCCAGCATGCAAACCGTATCATTCTCGCACCACACAATGATCCTCACCTCCACACCGTGTTCTCCATATTTAAACCCCTGAGTTGCACCAAAAACCGCTATTGTGTTTTCGTGATTGTGTATTCTGTGTTTTCTGTAAGTGTGCACTGTGAACGCCATGGAAGCTCTAGCCAACTACGCTTCTTTCCGCGAAGGCATCCCTACAGACGTAGGCGAATACCTGAGATGCAGAGGGTTGGCCAACTTCGCTGAGTTGCCTTGGCACTCAGTGGAAACCCATCCCTTCTCCGCACAGATCATTCAAGCCATTGCCCAAAGCTCCGCCACCGAACGACAGTGGGCCTTCCTTTTCCTCCCACACAGAACCGTCATCACCTTCCAAGCCTTCGCCGACGCCTACCGCCTCACCCCGCAAGGTCGCGAAAATGGCCCTACCATCACTGTAGCCCGTATGACCGAACTCTTTCCCCGTTCCTCATCAAACGAATACGCCATTCTATGCTGCCCCGAACCCGAGCGATCCGCCCTCCAGTTCCTTATAGCCATCCTTAACCTGCAGAAACGAACTTATGGCATCTCTCGCCCCTTCTACTCCGCCTTAGATTTAGCTGCCCGCGAACCGGTAAATTTTGCCTCCTATTTCTTCCATAGAATCCATAAAGAATGTGTAGCTATCGTAAAACAGCTCCAAAAGGGTTCTACCCCCCGCTCTCGCCTTCCACACATCATCTCCTTCCTCTTCCCAACCATCCTCGCCGCACAACCCCCACCCGCAGGCCCCGCACTTCGACACGAAGAGTCCGCACAACCAATCGAGGACAGTGAAGAAGAAGACGAAGAAATTAATCAGCTCTTCCGTACCAAGCGAATTCGGATCAGCTCCTCGAAAAGTGAAGTCCAAGGATCCGCCGGAAAAGATCAGGACCAAGCCAGACGACCAAGAGGAAACGTACCACGACACCACCACACACATCGAAACATCGACGGAGCAACCAGACCAGCAGGATCAAGCAGAGACGGAACTAGTATCCACAGAAAAAGAATCGGAGCAGCACCAGGATGAACAGGAATCGGCCACCAAAGCCCTGGATCAACTCATCGACGCCATCAACCAGACAGAAACACTCACCAAGGTAAACCCCTCAGACACCGTCCTCCCTACACCACCTCCTGCCAAACCCCTACCCCCACCGGAACCACCCCTCCCACCCACCGATGAACCCACAACATCTTCCTCTTCCTCCCCTAACTACTCTCCACCAAACTCCCAGCAACTCCTCACCGACACATCCTCTCAACCTCGTCGTCCTCCACCACCACCGCCACAGAACGCATTCTCGGAACTTGCCGCCATGGGGCAGTACCTCATCCAGTTATCACACCAGCTACCGGCCCAATTTTCGGCAGCCACGGACCACCTGAAACTCGAATACCAGCACAAGGTAGACACCCTGGAAGCCGACATCGCCCCCCTCCAGGAAGAAATTGATGCCGTAAAGACCGAAAATCATCAACTCCGGGCACAGCTAGCAGAACTCGAAGCACGAGTTTCGACAGAACAGACGCTAGTACAACAACGAGATGCAGCCCTGGACCAGATAGCTGCTAAAGACAAACTCATACACGATGCACATGAGGAAATTCGGACACTGAAGGCCGCCCTTCAAGAACAAGAAAATATCAACGTCTCTCTTGAAGAACTGATCGCAGACACGAAGCGTCAATTACAAGAAACCACCCAGACGATGCAGGAGCAACAGAAAGAAGCTGCCGAAGTTCAAGAACGATTACGGCGAGCCGAAGAATGTGCCGACGCGGTCAACAGCATTCTCAAAAAACAATTAATAAAGGAAGGCCAATACCAAAAGGATATTGAAAGGACGCGCAGAGAACGAGATTCACTGCAGAAAAGTCTGGCATTCCAAAACCAACAGTTTGAACGCAACGACAACCAGATACGCAACCAGAAGGAGTGCATTAGAGAAATGCAGACCAAACTGGTGGAAATAACAACAGCCCGAGATGCGGCACTAGCCAACGACTTTTATCTCCAGGAGGCTTTTCTTCAAACCGAAGCCAAAATTTTGTTAAATCAAGCCATAGCCCTCAGTGCAGTCAGAACCGACGCCCAATTATTAGAACCTACCACCATAGTACAAATGTTAGAAACCCTCAAAAAGAAAATTACCCGAACATTTAGGCTTGCCAGAAGTATGTACTTAGAAGGTATAGTATCCGAACCGTAGGTACTTGCGAGTACGAGTCCCGAGGACCCGATAATACTAAGTCCGAAAGTTAGTAGTAAAAGTCATGATTTTTTGTGCATAATACTTTCACACATGTAAAAGACGTTCCAAGTCCAGCACCAATCTCTAGAATGATGATTCTTGATTCTAGAATCTCGGTAAGCAGCCTGAAATGTCATATCAGAATGGAATACCATCATTCTAGCGACTGGCAGCTCAAGGTCTAGCACTTATAAATACGAATAACCGGGAACGCACACTTACACCGAACCGTGTTGTGACTACAACCGATACTACATTACAGTGGCTTCGATCGAGCTGGCAAGCCACTAGGCTTGCGCTGTGTGACTTAGTGGGGAACAGGACTGAAAGACAACGCTCTTCATGGTGGCCGGAAAGGGTGATGAAGCAAGGTAGCGTCAAGGATGGTGCCGATGCAGACGAAAGCAAGACGGGGAGTGACGAAGTGCGAATACGACTTCGGGGAAGAATTGATCATTTCCCGCGACTCGGGAGAAGTGATCATTTCTAGCGATTCGGACGACGAAAGGCGAAACGAACAGGATAGTGACGAGGATTTGATGGAGAATGTCAAAGCAGAGAATGTGAGTGAGGATGTCAATGACGAAGATAACGCAAGAACCTCAACAAACATCACCAGAGGACCGGACTCCGACAGTTTGCTAAGTTACCCTGGAAACAGTGGACTTGTTCCGCCACTAGAACAAGTGCGATCAAAAAGGATTGGGGAGTTAATTCCTGGCATGGACCAATAGACACTATAAACGGATATCTCAGCCAGGTGGTGATAGGATACTGTATGGTTACATGACTTCTGCAGAAGACATGGATTCAACAGCACAGAGGGTACTTTGATTCCATACACAAAGCGCTTAAAGCACAAGATCAAGAAGGTGGGCCCAGGTAACAACGAAATCAAGAGTAGATTCTTATTATATGTATAAATCGACATGTTTTTCAGAAGGGCTTAGATGTTCAAAAAGCTATTTAAAGGAAGAGCTGCAGCTGAAGAATACGAGTATGTAAAGTATGAGTCTTTGAGGCAACTAGACCAGCTATACGAGTTTGAGGAAATTCTGGAGAAAGAGACAACCTATCACATACAGTGACACATTCGGGATTGAAAAATATTTACTGAATCATCAACAGAATATGGACATTATGAGCGATTAGCCTGCATCTTTCTGATGCATAGCCCCAGGCAAAAGGATATCACCTACAGTACTGCACTTGCGGGTTCGAGTCCACCGTGCGTGCCAGTGTTAGACGGCCGCCGAACAAAGGACAATTGTACTTAGACAGAGGTTTTTAATGTAGAAAGAACCCTTCTGAAAGTACGCGGTAAAGAAAGATTTGCGTAAAGCCTTGTAACAAAACTCTATTTAAAGCAATGAAAAGGGACGAGAGGGCATCAGAGAGAGTCCCGGTTTTTTGGGAAGTTGCGAGTATATTGTGAGAGTTCCCGTTTTTTGGGTTACTTCTTCTACTGTGTGTAAACGAGTAGAGTGTCTTGGTTCTGTCCTGTTCTGTGCGCCTTCTCTGTGTAATCATTTGACTGCGTATGTGTGATACACTGTGGTGTTACGAGTCGGTACTACGATTGTGAGATTCTGTTCGGTAACGAGTTGAGGTGTCTTGATTATGCGTAAGGTGTTAGAGTGTTGTCTATTTGCGATTCCTGCGGTGGAATAAGTAAGTGTGAAGGATGGACATGAGTTGGTATGATTCTCTGTAAGTGACTGAGTTGGTATCGTAGTCTGTGTTCAAGGTAACGCCGGTAATATCTAAGTACGCGTAGAATGATAACACGGTTGCGATGCGTCTTACGATATTACGGATTGAAAGGTAGACACCCGGTAAGTCTATGAACTGATAAGAAGAATTGTGTGTTAAGTTACTAAAAGTGTTGGACTGCAATCTCGGACTACTGCTCAACTACTATGGCAGAAACAGCCTGAGAACTCTGAGTCCAGTACGTTGGTCTAATTGAAGTTGTTCAGGAGCAAAAACTGAGCTAAGACGGAAAAGCCACAACTACGGTTGAGTGAGAAGTTGGGAAAATAGTACAGGGCCTCTGTCTAACAGACCCCTACCACTCCCAAGGACCCACGTGGCTCGAGTCAGTTTATTTTCTGCGGTAAGATTGAATACAGAGAAAAAAGGAGAGACTCGGAAATATCTGGTACGTAGGTGTGGAACCAGATTCTGGAGTCTCCGAAGGGTTGTTGTGTTGAATTAGTAATTAACGTCCGCGGTAGGCAATTAACAGTTACGTTAATAGTAAACGACGAATATAACCTTTAACATTTGGCACCGTCTATGGGAAAGTGGCATCCGATTGCCAGTTCTCTGACCCGTTGTATGTGGAAAGTGGCAACTGATTACCAGTCTCTGCGGTAAAGTAGCATTTGATTACGAGTCACTTGTGAGACAGTGGCATTAAAGTGCTAACGGTTTGTAAGAAGCAAACACCCAGCAACATTTTGCTTCACTGACAGTAGCAACAGATCCAGATTGTTGCGAACTGCTCAGATAGTATCACTGGGCAATGATACATGCCGGTCACTCGATCGGGCGAAACATATCCTAAGAATCGTCAGACTGAAGCACGAAAATCACAAAAGATAGCCTCGGAAGAAGTAGGCATAACTAGATCTGACCAATTGGTCAAGAAAAGTGGAAACGTTACAATTGATTCCGGTCATATTCCGGTAAAACGGTCAACGCCTTTGAGACATTCTGATGCTACTTCGACCCAGCATATCGAAGATATAGCAAGTCCAGACTCTATCAAAACGCCGTTGGAACCTAGTTTAACAATATCAGATAAAGATTTAGAGTTATCCACGGTCAGAAATACGTTAGAAAAATTCGGTAAAAGTAGTAAAACAGGGCATTCTGGCCCAATTTCGGTTCATTCCGGTGAGATTCCGGTAATAGAATCACCGATCGCTGGCAATGGTTTAGCCTTTTTTGCGGAATCATCAACTCGACCTTCGTGTTTGGAAGAAAGATTTCGAATATTAGACATCCAGAAGGAAGGAAAGTTGTTCGAAACAGAGATCCGAAGCATCTTAAGTCGACACAGTCAACCGGAAAACGCACCATCCGGCGATACAAGTCCCGATAGTTCACCCGATCAATCCCGAGATATAGAAGGAAACCCTGAACCCTTCACAATGAGCGGGCAACACCAACAACAACACCATCAACAACAACAGCTAGGACCGCCAAGGCCACCTCCAACAGGAGTAACCTACGCGAAATTCGGTGGATTCCCAGGAGACGACCCAGACGCTCACGTACGAACGTTCGAGATAAGTTATGCAGTTCTTAACCACCCACCAGATCAGGCGTATAAGGCCATTGTTTTTCAATCGACACTGATCAATGAAGCGGCGAGATGGCTCACGGAATATGATATCAATCATTTCGGTACTTACGATGCAGTACGAGACGCCTTCTTACAGCGATTCAGACTGAAGAAGAATCCCGCTGAAATCTTTGAGTATCTACAGAACAACAGACAGAAGGTAAATCAGACCGTCCAGGAGTACGCTATCCTCTTTAGAACACATTTACGGCAGATACCACAGGCTCACGCTAATCTACCTGACGATGTCATCTCTCAATGGTTTATCAATGGATTAACCCCACAACTAAAGCAGATCATGATCATAAGATGTGTCGGAGCTATGACCTTGGATGCCGTCATTACAATGGCTCTACAGCTAGAATCCAAGGTTGGTGGATTTTCGGAAGACTTGGAATGGTTAAAAACAAACAAAAATATGGCTAAAGATATCACCAGGCAAGTATATTGAACCACATGCAAAAATTCGGGGCATACAAGTGCCAACTGTGCACTGAACCAAGTGTTTTGCGCTATCTGCAACACTACCGGACACACCACTGGAAACTGTATCTACAACGCTAGAATACAGGGGACAGCAACCGTCAATGCAGTCATCCAAGAACATGGCCAACCAGTAAATCGCTATGTGCCTCCGCAACAGAGAAACAATCAACAACAAGGATATCGGAACTATCGAGGACAGAGAAACAACACTTATAATGCCAACCGATGGCAGAATGGACCACCACCGGAAAAACCTGAGTTACCACCTCCACGATGTCATTTCTGTGGCGAATTCGGCCACATTAGAAGGTTTTGTAAAGACGCAATAGAGTATGATCAAAGAAGGAAGGAACGCCAGAATCCAATGGCCAACATGGTAACAATTACACCGATTGAGACACAGACTGCTACAGTCCAGACCCGTTCCGGTAAACAACTTCAGTCGGCAGCAGAAATCTTTGAACCAGGGATACAAGAACAACGAAGGATGTATAACAAAGCTAGTCACTGGACCACAACAGAACCACCAGTGTTCCCCGAACCTATTCCGGTGACTCAGGCTTCTTCATCAAAGGACGACACAACACAAAAGGATGCATCAATAGGGCCATCATCATCAGCAGAAACAACAGCAGACACTCCTGCCTCAGTAGAGACTGCAAGACCAAAAGAACAAGACAATCAAGCTCAACAAGCCTGGGAAATTTTGTCCAAGGCATCCATCACGCTACCTCTAGGCCAACTTCTGGCCTTAGTGCCTGAGATCCGACAACAGTTTCAGCAACAATTCAGTCCAGTACCTTCTTGCATTCCTACGACAGCCGCACTTCAACCGGAACCTGATGCTGCGATTGACCACGCAGTGCCCTTGATCACAGTATGGTATAAGAACCAGAAGATCACGCAAGTATTGATTGATGGAGGCTCAGGCGTAAACATTGCAACCGCAGCCTTATGCAAAAAGCTAGGCTGGACCGAAATTGAACCAGTGCAATTCTTTGTTCGAATGGCGGATCAATCGAGAGTCCATCCTGTAGGACTTGTGCGGAATGTACCAATCACTCTACAAGGTACAACTTTCAAGATGACTTTTGTCATACTAGATCTACCCGAATCCACTTTGGATTACAATCTTCTTTTCGGCCGACCTTGGCTGAAGCATGCGAAGGTGATACAGGACTGGTCTGCACAAGAGCTTACATTCAAGGATGCCCATCGTAAATATGTGGTGAAACTAGATGCTATGCAATCTTGCGAACCTCACGCCCGACCGTACTTTGCTGAACCAGTTCATATGTTAGATGGACTGTCAGATGATGAAGAAGAGCAATTTCTGAAGAGCAATGCCGATTTAATGACTCTAGGAACTGTTGACCTACAATCCGTCATAGATAACTGGAACACGTCAATATGTACAGTAGTAGCTATCACCGGAAATTCGGTCCAGGAAGATACTTCCTCAACCCATGACGACGAATTACAACCACTGTTCAAGCCAACAGATGATACAGAGAAACCTCAACAATTTTATGTTCCAGAAGACCAGCTGATCACGTACAATCTAGGAGATAGAGATCACCCACGACCTGTGAAGATAAGGCAGAACTTACCGGAAACATTTAAGGAGGATTTGATTAAACTTCTTCGTGAATTTGCAGACCTCTTTGCATGGGATTACAAAGACATGAAAGGATTAGATCCGCACATCTATCAACACAGGGTCATGTTGAAACCGGAAGTGAAACCAAAAAGACAACCCAGCTACAGAATGAACCCCCATTATGCATCACAAGTAAAAGCCGAACTTGATAGACTACTAAAAGTCGGATTCATTGTACCAGTAGAACACGCTGAATGGATCTCGCCCATCATGATCGTGCCAAAGAAAAACAAGCAGTTACGAATCTGTGTGGATTACCAGAAATTAAACGCAGCAACAGTACCAGATCCTTTCGCGATCCCTTTTTTGGATACCATGCTCGATAGAGTCGCAGGTCATGAAATGTATTCATTTTTAGATGGATACAGCGGGTACAACCAGGTTAGAATGGCTGAAGAAGATATACCAAAAACTGCCTTCATTACCAATTGGGGTGTTTTTGCCTGCACAGTAATGTGGTTCGGATTGAGAAATGCGCCAAGCACATTTCAAAGATGTATGCAGGAGATATTTTCTCCTTATCTCACTTCATTCATGCAAGTCTACCTCGACGACTTCTCAATCTTTGGGAAGATGATAGCCCATTTGTTTCATTTACGATGCTGTTTTCAAAAGTGTAGAGAATATAGACTCTGCCTTAATCCCAACAAATCCGTGTTTGCCGTTTCGTGTGGCAAACTACTTGGGCATATTGTATCTGCTCAAGGTATTCGAGTGGACCCAGATAAGATTTCAGCGATTTTAGAAGCCCCGATACCCACAACTCCGAAGGAAGTAATGCGTTTTATGGGTCAAATACGGTGGCATGGCAGACACTTACGGTGGCTTGCTCACCTAGCAGTACCACTGAACAGACTAATCGCAAAGACTCCCAGACAGTTTGAATGGACTGAAGAAGGTCAAACTACATTTGATCGACTCAAATATCTCCTGACGCACGCTCCAATTTTACAACCACCGGACTGGGACAATCTGTTCCATGTGTTTGTCGACGCTTCAGATATTGCAATCGGCAGTATTCTGATGCAGCAAAAACAGATAAGTGGTTTCGCCCTGTTTATTACGCCAGTAGAAGACTTGCGCCTGCAGAAAAGAACTACTCCACCACGGAAAGAGAATGTCTAGGACTGATTTACTCAATCAAAAAGTTCAGACATTATCTACTAGGCCGAAAATTTACCTTTCATGTGGATCATGCTGCCCTTGTTTATCTAGTAAGACAACAGCACTTAGGAGGACGATTAGCACGATGGGTGCTACTATTACAAGAATTCGATTATGATATCATTCACCGACCCGGAAATGCACATGCCTTAGCAGATTTCTTATCACGCCTAGATTCCGGTGAAGCTCCGGTAGGGATAGATGACACGACTCCTGCGATTTATAATGCTGAACCACTACCTGATGAGTCGCCCAACTTACAAACACCACCTACATACTATGATCAGATTCTAACTTTCCTCACCGAAGGACGCTTTCCAGCCGAGACTGCCAAGGCAGTTCGAAGAAAAATCGCAGTTTTTAGCCGCCGATTTTGGTTAGTTGCTGGAGAACTGTATTATACAGATCATACCGGAATCCTACTTCGCTGTATTCCACCACATGAAGTTAACGCAGTTATCACTTTGGCTCACTCAATTCCTTCCGGTGGCCATTTTGCAGCAGACTTAACTCGTCGGAAAATTCTGCAAGGAGGACTGTGGTGGCCAACTATGTACAGAGATATCTCACAGTTTGTTAAACAATGCGATGCTTGCCAAAGAACTGGTCAGCCTTTTCAACGGCATCTTTTTCCCCTGCAACCCATCTTGCCATTAGAACCTTTTCAGAAATGGGGTTTAGATTTTATCGGGCCAATTACACCTCCAGCAGTATCCAGTAACAATCGATACATACTAACTTGCACAGATTACGCAACTAGATGGGCAGAAGCTTGGGCTTTGCGGTCTGCTACAGCAGTTACGGTAGCAAAATGTCTACTCACGAATGTCTTCCCACGATTTGGTTTACCACTGGAAATTGTCTCAGATCAAGGCACTCATTTTGTAAACAATTTAATGAAGGCTCTCACACAGTCCTTCCAAGTCACACATAAATTTAGCTCTCCTTATTATCCACGTGCCAATGGATTGGCTGAAAGTACAAACAAATCTCTGTTAAACATCCTCCGGAAATTGATCATGGAAGCACCGGAAAGATGGGATCAACTACTACCTGCGGTATTATGGGCATACCGAACCACATATAAAGTAACAACAGGCTTGACACCTTTCAAGCTAGCTTATGGCTTAGAAGCAATCGCTCCCATGGAAGTAGTCATCCCAAGTTTGCGGGTAGCAATCACTCAGAAGATGCTACCGGAATCTTCACTAACAGAACGAATGGACGCACTCAGAGAACTCGATGAGCACCGATGGCTCAGTTTTTTAACTATGCGTGAAGTTCAACTAAGGCAGGCTAAGACACACAATCGATATTTGAAGACGCCAATCTTTTCGGTAGGACAGCTTGTACAAATGAGACAAATATTCTCTAGGGGAATAGCTTGGAGTTCAGATAGACTGATTGGCATGCTAGGTGTGTTCTCTATAACAGACTCTAAGTTGTCTTAATTTTCTTGTTTTAATCTCTTATCCTCTTCGTGTGAAACTACAAGATGTCTCCGTAATAACACAATATTGCATTGAAGCTTTGCATTTTGTTCCATCTATATGTGTAAATGATTCTCTATTATTTTCATGGAATCTTGATACATATTTTGATTCTTTTACTCTAGATCATTTTATGATGTCTCGAAAGATTTCTAATGAGTCTATAATACACTAATGCTTTCCTCAAGCTCACAGATCCTCTCTTGAAAGTTCATAGACTACTCTTTGAGGGCTTCATTGTGTATAGCTTGCTATTAGTATTCGTGCCTCAATTGATTGGCACAATTTATCATAGAATTGATTGCAAAATCTACATTCATGGATGTAGTTTGTGGAGTAGGTAATACAAGGGGAAGCGAGTGGGGATGGGAAGAGTGAATGTTATGGAGAATGTTGTTGGGAGTGGAGGTGATGTGGGTGGAGGGGGAATTGGGGAAGGTGAAAGTGTGGGGGGTGGGGAGGTGCAGTGGGTGGTAAAATGTCAATTGCATTGGATGTCGATGTGTGTGATGTATCTACCACAAAAAAAGTATGGTGGGTGTAGTGCTTGTGGTGTTTGAAAAGAGTTGAGGTTTGGTAGAAGGTATTTGAAGTTCTGAAGACATGTCCCACCAAGAAGAAATTTGGGTTCATAGATGGAAGGTATAGGATAAAAGTGAAGCCAAAGTTTGTAGAGACGATGAGAGTGAAACTAGACAAAAATTTGGTTGAAATAAAGAGGAGAAAGGTGCATAGTAGGGCATCCAAAATGCATATGGTTGGGTGACAAGAAGACCTATCATGATTGTTTGAGTGGCACGTTGACCTATGATGGGTTCAAAAAGTAAATTGGTGGTGGTTAAAGTGGTGTGGTACAAAGGTTTGTCCAAGGTAGAGAAGAGTTGTGATTGTGAAATGGGGTTGTTATCAGCTATTCCCTACATAATGTTGCTCAATGATCCAAATAGGCAGATTGATGGTTAGCCTTGAAGTATCATCTAAGTATAAAGTAAACCACATTCTCTAATGTGGCTAAGTAAAATGATCTTTTTGGGAAAAACAAAATGTTGCTTGTGTTGAGAAACTTCATTCCAATATGAAAAATAGAAGTTATTGAACCTCTTCTTGAAACTTCCTTGTTAGACACATTCTTACTAAAACTTGATTCAATCCCAACTTAGAGATCCAATGACTCTGAAATTTTTCCACACATAATAGTCACCAAAAATTTTCTAAAAAGCTAAAGATCACTCCAATTTGAGTTCATATGATGAGCCAAGTAACTATATAAACAAAGACTACCTGTCAACTTAGGTTGAACAAAAAAATTGAGGTTCACAAGAATAGTTGCAAAAAAATGTGCATCTGTTAGAGATATTTACACCCTCGAAAATATGTGCATGGGAATTTGTGTCTCTTCATCTACCCTTGCATCTTCTCTCACCTCTTGAATTTCTGTGTCTTGTTCTTTGTCTTCCTATTTCCTTGGGTGACTTTTCATGCTCCAAATCACTCCATATGGATGACGTTCCATCCTCTTTATGTTATTTAGCTCTCTTACAATACTTTGGCTTTTACCCAAGCCATAAATAAGTTTGCATCTTTTCTTCAACACTCTATTTTAAGGTTATGATTGCACTCTCTATATTTTCAAGGTTGGTCTTCCTTTTGAGCTTACAAGAAATACATAAATGATCAAGAGGTAAATAATAAGAGATGAGTATGTGTCAAGGCTCACAATTGGAGCTTGCATAATTTCCATAACTTTCAAAACTTCCTCTCAAGCTACAATTGGTAGTCCATGCTACTCTCCAAATCTTGTCACCTTCGTCTTTTCCTTCTATTTCCTTCATATCCATTTCTTTGATAGGTTGGTGATCTCCCTTACTTTCTTCCAAGCTTCTTTGGATTCTTTCTAGCTTTATCTTTGCATTTTTGGCTCTTTGCAAGAGTTGTTCTTGAAATCCATATCAGAGACCATGCTTCAAATAGACTTATACAATCAAATGAGATCACCATGGCTATATATACCTTTTTTGCTTCACTCTCTTCCTTGTTGTCCTCTCTTTGCAAACATCTCTCTTTGTACATCTTCATGACTTTATGTCTTCTAAGCTTGTATGCTTTTATTTGATCCTTCTATGTTTGGATTCAACCTAAGCAAAACTCTCCAAAAAACTCATTCATCTTGAGCATAAACTTCACAAACATGCATACATAAGCATTTCCAATGCATATAATGCTATCGTCAATATTACATATAAGCTCCAATATTCATCCATGTACATAATAGAATATTACACTCCATTCAATTAAATGCACCATGGGATCCAACCCCAATGCTCTAAAACCAAAGCTCTAATGTCCAATGTGGAGAAATTTCAATCATATATGCATAATTGAAGTTAACAAACCTCTTCTAGAAACTGCCTTGTTAGACATGCTTACTCGAACACTATCCAGACCCAACTCAAAGATTCAATGACTCTTAATTTTTTTCCACACATAGTGGACTCTACAAGCTTTCTAACAACCTAAGTATCACTCCATTTCAGATCTTATGACCAAGAAATTAACTATATACACATAGACTACCTTTCAAATCAACTTAACCAAAAATTTGAGGCTTACAAGAATAGCTCTCGGTAAGTAGGAAAGAGTAATCTATTAGAGATATTTACACCCTCAAAAATATTTGCATGGGAGTTAGTGTCTCTTCACCTATCCTTGCATTTTCTCTCACCTCATGACTTTTCACCTCTTGTCCTTTCTCCTTCCATTTCCTTGGGTAAATATGTATAAGAAATACATAAATGATTAAGAAATATGTATAAGATTGCACAAGCTCCATAATGTTCAACAACATGCACATCCTAAGTGGCACTGAAATATTTGGCATCATGGCTACCATATCCTTGAGCTTCATTATATTCCTAGTCTTCAAGTTCATTGGTACTAGCGCTTCCTTATTTGAAGGAATATGCATACCTTTCATGTTAAGAGCCTCTTGCACTAGGTTCAAGGTGAGCTTGAACTTCTTCATCTCATTTTTACATAACAATGAAGGAATAAAAAAGGTTCTTGGTAGGTCTTTAATAGTATATGCTTTTAAAGTGTAATTCAAGTAGTAGCATCTGATGAAGTCTAGCTTGGGCAGTGTTCATTGAAATAGTTTGCCGGCCCAACTCTCTACTTAATGAATTGTAGTTTCGGTGTGCTCTAGAGCAGCTCAAATTCACAAATATAGTGTTGATATCTACCCCAAACATTATTGAGTTCGATATTGGACTCCCATATGTATGCAATATCTCCAAGGGATCAAGTTGACTCATTAAACCGGTATGAATGGGTGCTTACCTCTTCTCTTTGAATGGAAAGGGGATCTTGAATTGGAATGTCTCAAATGCCTAAACTCTTCTAGCCTTTCTATGGGAGGTTACGAAATGGGTAGATTACTGATGTCAATGGTTTGGGAATTGGTCCTACTTTAGCCATGTGTTGGCCTACAACCAATGAGGAGATAAACCAGTCAAGTACAATCCGACATAAAAGAGACCTAATCATTTTTTTCATAACTTAGTTTCAACAAAAGTGATTTTCATCACTACAACAACATTGTAAGTACCATTTGTGGTAGATTAGACTCCATATTGTTCAAGCTGAGGAGCTCTCAAGCTTCAGGAGTAATAGAAGCACCTACATATCAATTTCCGTTATTTTTAGACTTCGTTTGAGCCCTTAAATAAGCCTTGGAACCTAAATTTTAACTAGGTTGGACACTAGGATTGGAAAAAGCCAAAAGCTAGTCAAAATTATAAACAGAGCTAGAGAGCTCATTTTTGAGGTTAGCTTGTTAGAGATTTGAGCTTTTGTAAAAGACTTCTTGGGTAATAGAAAGCACTCCATTGTTCCTCTCTTTGTTCTTTTGTTGTGTGCACATGTGTGTGTATGTGTGTGGATGCTAATGTGCCTCTCACTTACACACTTGTGTCTTCACTTGCTCATAGTCATCATACTAGTCCTCATGTCTCCATGGATTGACATTTATGAGGTGGATCTCTTCACATTGGTACTTGCCATTGCGCTATAGTGACACCAAATTTGGCACCATTGTGGATGAGAGAGCTTCAAGGACGAGCATGTGATGGTAAGACATAGAGTTGTGACATTGGATTCATAGGTAAATTCCTTACTTTTCATTTTTTTTTTCTTTCTTCATCACCAAAATCATCCTCATCATCTCCCACCTCCATCTCCATCTTTGTTGATTTTTTTGTTTTTTGTTCATATTCTCTTCCCCACTTCATTCACCTCATTTCACTTGTGAGAGAGAGCGAGAGAGAGCTTGTGTGCATTCTTTGTTTTGTGTGTTTTTTAGCATTTTTTGCAAGTTTCAACTCTATCATCATCTCCAACAACTTATGCAGGTATGATAGACCTTTGCACAGGTTCTGAGATGAGGACCTCTATTTGTCGTGATAGATAGAGAAAGTTTGTATTTCTTGATAGACGAGAGACAGCCATGCATGATACAGACCCTCGATCGTGACAGACGCCCATCTATTGCGACAGATAGGTCTATCACGACAATAGACAAACATTTTTGGCAAAAATTAAAGGGATAATTTTTTGCAAACATTTGCTAAAATTGGCATATTTTAAGGTCTTTTACCTACACCATTACGGAATCCCTACAAAAATGCACTAATATCATGAGGTCCTGTTTGGCTATTTTTAACCCCTTGAACCCTGAACTCACATAACTTTTTCATACAAAATCCATTTTTTGAGCTCTAGAGCTCATTGGAAAGCTCGTTGTGTTTTTTAAGAATAATGCATTGATTTTCACATACGATAATTTGAAGTTGAAGGGAGCTGAAGAGAATTTTTGTGCCAAACGAAGGGGGAAAAAGGGTTTTTAAAAGTGGGTAAATCAAATTTTCTACTAATTGAAGTTAAAAGATTGAGCTAAACTTTGAACTTTCACAGGATCATTAAGAGCTCTTGGAGGGACCAAAGCAAGGTGCCACTATAGATGAAAACTTTTCTGTTGACCTTCTCACATATAATGAGCAACATAAGAAGAAGCTTGTGTTACCAACAGGAGCAAAATAATCAAGAAAGAAGTACTCGAAAATGAATATATGTGGTTTGCATCGTGGAACGAATAGAAAGGAGAAGGAGAGATGGTGCCCGATGACGGAGCAGGCGTGCTTCGACGTAGGTAAGAGCGCAAAAGAAAAGCTGTAGTAAGCTTTGAGGCCTGAGGTCTCAGTCGCGATCGACGGGTTGTCCATCGCGATTGACGGGTTGTCCATCGCGACCGACAAGGAGGCGGTCCTTCTGGCGGGTCAAGGGCTTATCAATCGCGATCGACGGCTAATTGGCGATTGACTGAGAACCAATCTGGTTTAGGCGGGAGGCTTAACTAAGCACCTTTGGGAACCAAGCGAGGGGTCGACGATTGAGTGGAGTCTGGCCTCTCAATCGCCATGCATGGAACTTCAAAAAGGAATTAATGGCCTCTCAATCACCAGATTCGCCACGCTTGGAACTTCAAAATGACTTAATGCCCTCTCAGTCGTCGTGCGTCTCTTTTAATCACACTTAATGTAATCCTGACAAACTCTGTGGAGGTTTAAAAGCCACTTTTTTTCGTTGTTGCTTGGCCGTCGTGCAGTTTGTTGCTTTTTTCAAGTCATTCCTAAGCTTTAGCTACCACGTGGCAGGGTCAGGCGATTAGGAGAAAAGAAAGTAAGAAAGAAAGAAAAAAGAAAAAAGAAAAGCGGAGAAAAGAAAGTAAGAAAGAAAGAAAAAAGAAAAAAGAAAAGTTTTTAATTAAAGTCTGGGCTAAGGCCGAACTTCCTTTTATTAAAAAAGAGAAGAAAAAAGAAAAAAGTAAAAAAAAAGAGAAAAAAGAGTAAAGAAAAAAAAAGGTCAGTGCAGAGGGGAAGGTTAATTCTCGATCTTGCCCTTTTTTCGAAAAAGTGGGTAGCTTTAAAGAGGGTTTCCAAAAGGCCTTTTAAAGCAGGTTTCCAACTTTTCTTGTCGGGCCCTTGTCATGGATTTGGCGACCCCCTCACTTGTGAGAAGTAACCTGGCCTCTCTGTTGGAGGGGGGATCTTGTGCCGCCCTTGGGGCCTCTGAGGGTGTTGAACCCCCCATGGTCTCCCTCAGTAGATCCACAATTCTGTCAACTCAAGAGAAGCTCAAGAAAGTTTGTCTCGTCGACCAAATGGTTGGCCCTAGGCCCCCGCTCGAAACCGTGCGACAGTGGCTTCGCAACGAGTGGTTCCCTCGTGGGCTAATTGTCTATAAGTGTCAGTTCTTATCGGAAAGTCACATGTTGCTAATCTTTGAAAATGAAGATATGGCATTTTGAGCCCTAAGTGTCAGAACCTGGCAGCTCGACCGGGGGACCCTGTGCCTATTCAGATGGTCCCCTGATTTTACTCCCGACAAATCAAAATCCCTCCAGTACCCTCTCTGGGTTGAGCTCCCTAACCTGCCGTACTTCTTGTATAACTTTGTGTGGGACATTGTTTCTCCTATCGGCAAGTTGTTGGCCTCACACGAGGACATTGGTGGTCTCATTTATGAAGGTGCAAGACACTCGTTCAATGCTCGGTGGCACCCCCAAATCTGTGTCGAGACTGATCTCAGCATGCCACTTCCATCGAAGATCAAAGTGGACTTGGGCGAAGGGGAGGTATGGGAGCAAGACATCAATTACAAAAACCTTCCCAATGCGTGCTTCCGTTGTGGCCAACAAAGCCACAAGATTAAAGATTGCCCTTTGAGACAAAAAAGCAAGCGAAATCAAGAAGCCCCCAGAAATGCTCAAGACAACCAAGGGGCATTGATTCGCTCGACAAAGGAAGAGGAAGTCAAGGGCCCCCTTAACCTAGAAGCTGATGCAGACGGGTTCATCGAAGTCAGAAGAAAAAGAAAGAAGCCCTAGGGCAAAAGGAGATCAATGAGTTTGACTACCCAGGTAGGAGCCAACTTGAGGTGGACACCAACGACAAAGCCCTAGAGATCCCTAATAATAAAGAAACCTTCCAGGAGGGTTACACTACAAGCAAAGAAGACGGCTTTACTACTAGTAACGAAGATAACATGGATAATGAAAGTTCCATCATCGGATCGACCATTCCGGAAACGGTGTCGAAAACGGTGCCCAGTTCTTCCCAGCAGGAGGCATCCCGCAAAGGAAAACAACCTATGGAGCTACCCTGGAAAAGCCCCCACAAGAACTTATTGCTAAATCGGGATCTGATCCCAGCAAAAAAGAAAGATGAATCCAAGAAAAGAAATGACAAAGCTCCCTCCCGCAAAGAGGGCTCACTACAACAATGATCATCATCTCGTTGAATGCTAGAGGGCTAACCGACCCCTCAAGAGCGACCATCATTGGTCAATGGCTTCACGACATTAGCCTAAACCTTGAATTTATATGTATTCAAGAGATTAAAATTGATGGAGAAGAACTCTAGAAACGGCTCAGACATGTCTCCTCGACCCATGTTTGGATTTCAACGGTGCACCAGCGGGGGTCCGATGGAACGGTAATCGGTATTAATCAATTCTGGTTTGAAAAGCTTGAGAACTCCATTGAAGATGAATGCCATCGATGGATTGCTGTTTCTTTTGGTGCTCCCTTTTGTTTTACTTTAGTGTCTTTGTATGCCCCTAATGGGGAGTTAGAGAGACTGAACACTTGGGCCTCCTTGGACTCGCTCCCCCACAACGTGCTTATTTGTGGTGACTTCAACATGGTGGAGGACCGTATGGACAGATGGATGGGCAAGGGCAGGGTCATCGATAGTCGGGAGGAAGAAACGTGGGACAAAACCAAACTGCACTTGGATTTGGTCAAATTCAAAGATTCGAATGGCTTTTCTTGGTCAAATCTCCAAGCGGGCGAGGACCTGAGGAAAGCTAGACTTGATAGATGCTACATTTCTCAGAGTTTTACTCATCAGTGGGGCCACCCTTCCCTCTCGCAACGCACTGACCTCACTATCTCTAATCATTACCCGATCGTTATCACTTTCCAACCTTTCACCAAGATCCGTAAGGCTCCTTGGTTCCACGCAAGTGTGCCCTCCTTCTCTCTCCCCTCCGTCCATCAAGAAATTGCTGATGTGTGGAAGGAGGGGTTCGCCTCCGGCTTGTCCCCAGCCAAGTGTTGGAGAAGAGCGGTCGATAAGTCTCGAGAGATCATGATTAGATCCAAGAAGATGCTTCAGACAGTGCGGCCGGCTCGTAGAGAAGCTCTATATCATAGACTCTGGAGGCTAGAGGAGGAAGTGAAAAAAGGAAAATCTCAATCCCAGAAAGGTCTTCAAAAAATTAGAGCGCTGCTGAGATACGAGGAAGAAATACAAAGGAAAAATTTGCAAATTTTCTTCAAGGAGTGGTGGGCTGGCAAAGCCGACAAACCCACCAAAGAGATGTGCCGTATCCTTAAAAGGAAACATAACAGAGAATCGATCCCCTTATTGCTAGACTCAAATGGCAATGTATGCAATACGAAAGAAGATAATTTTGGGATCATTGAAGGGCACTTCACGAGACTCCTGGGGACCTCGAACCCTCTCTCCCATCATAGAAGGGACTGCATGGCAGCCATAACTAGGGCTTCCCCCCACAGGATACCACTCAACCTTCGTTCCCTATTGGATGCCCCTATCTCAGAAGCAGAAATCATTGAGGTCATTGATGCCCTCCCTTCTTGTAAAATCCCGGGACCCGACGGGCTCACTAACGAGTTCGTTAAATCCTTCAACTTGGTGGTTTCCACCCCTCTTCATCTGGTTTGGCAAGAGGCGCTCAAGTTTGGCGTGCTTCCAACTTGTCTCAACAATGGCATTATCAAGTGACTACACAAAAAAGGGGAAAAGAACAGAATAGAGAACTAGCATCCTATTACGATGGTCCAAATGGGATATAAGATCATTGCCAAAGTCATTGCCAAACTAGCCATTTGAGAGCGTGGTTAAGTGAGGACCAAAAAGATTTCATCAAAGGCAGGTCAATTTTGGAAACCATTATAGATATCCGGGAAGGTCTTGACTTTACAAATGAGTCTAAAAAAGATGTGGTCTTCCTCAAGATCGACTTTGATAAAGCCTACGATAGGCTATAATGGGACTATATTCTACAGTCGCTTTAGGATCTTGGATGTAGTCAGAAATTCACCAAGATGATCGCGACCCTTCTCGGAAATGCATCGACCTAAATTAACATTAATGGCAAACTTTTGAAGGTGATCAAACTTAGAAGATCTATCAGACAAGGGTGTCCATTGGCTCACCTTCTCTTTGCCATTGCCACGGAAGGGCTTAGCAGGCTAGTGGAGCATCAGGTGGAAGCTGGTAATATCAAAGGCCTCCGTTTGCCTCATGACCATGGCCAGATCCCCATGAGAATTTTTGCAGATGATATGTCAAATGCATTTGTTCACAATGATAGTACTAGCTTGGAGACGTTCTGGAGGTGTCTGGATACTTTTGGTGAAGCCTCTAGATCCACAATCAACCACTCTAAGATCACCTTTAGAGCTATCATTGGGTCACAGCCCGACCTTCTCATTGATCATGGCCGTCAAATCATTCCGCAGGGCCAAATTTTTTGGCTTCTTGGGATTCCCTTGGGGTTTGGTGTCTATATTGAACAGCGGTGGAGCTGGGTGCTGGCCAAACTCGAAAACAAGCTAAACTATTGGAGAGGTATGCAAATAAATCTCGCTGGACGTGTTATGGTTACCAACACGTTCCTCTTATCATCTACCATTTACTTCCTTTCTTGTTGGAGACCGAAAGAGCAAGATCTATCCAAACTGGATAGTATTTGTAGAAACTTCCTTTGGATGGGCGACCACAATAGGAGGGGGTGCCTAAAATAAGTGGTCCATCTGCACCAGCAATAGAGATAGTGGGGGCCTTGTTATCCTGGACATTGGGTGCATGGCTAACAAACTAGCGGCAAAATGGATGATTAAGGCTTGGTGCAACGAGGAGGCCAAGTTGATCTTCAGAAACAAGAACGAGTTGGCTCTCATGGGTTTCCCAAATTGGAAGAATCTTGACATCTTGACCTTGCTGTTTTCCCCGATCCCCATCTTCCCGAAAGGCTCAAATCTTGTGTGCTCCCTATAGAGTTGGAATAAAGTCAAATGCTACACAAGAATAAGTGAAGACTCGAAGTGGGCAGCCGGTATTAGACAAAACGACTCTATCTGGTTTCTGATCAATGGCATCTAGAGTGTGGAATCTTGGAATATTCAAAATGCCAAGAAGCTATGGAACAAAGGCTTCAGTAAATGGAAACACCTTTGGAAACAAGACACCAACCGATGGATCAACTTTGAGGATATCGACCCTAGCGTCAACATTTCGTATGAAGAATGGAACACTTTGCAAAGCAAATGTCTCGCCTGGGACCGCCACAAAGTTCGCCTTCTCATGGGACACGACACGTCTAGCTCCCTTGGTCTAAAATGGCACAATGGGAATAGCCTATCAAAAATCCCGAACATCAAAGAAACAATTGACTATCAGGTTAACCTCAACAAGAAGTGGTGCCTGTCATGGATGCGGCTTCGGTGGAACATGAAGTTCATGGCTATCTGGCACCCCCTCAGAGAAATAAAAAAGCTTGTCCTCTTATGGCAAATTCTTCATCATGGAATTTGGACCAACCTTAAGGCTAGAAAATTTTGTGGGATTCCTCCCTAGTGCAAACGTTGCTACCGGTCTATCGAAGATGTTTCACACATCTTCTTTACCTGTCCCAACTCCAATAGACTCTGGCAGACGGTTGGAAAGAAAATTAGACTTCAAAAACATCTCTGTTGGAAGCAAGCCCTGCTGGGAGAAGCGATCGGCTGCTCCGCGACTCTCTGGAATGCCATCAAAGGGGAGTTCCTATGAAAAATCTGGCGCGAAAGATGTGCTTTTAACTTCGTTGACTCCCCCAAAGAGTGGTCAATTGAGAAATCGTTGTTCCTCCTTGGCAAAAGGATCGTTAACTGTAAGAAATCCCCCCCCCTTTAGACATCATCAAGTACTCCTCTTGATCAATAACAAGCTTAAACCCAAGTGGGCCCCACATGGGGGTGATGAGAGGGTGATTAACCTTCTTTGTAATGCCATCTAAGCTCTGTAAAATCTTCCCCTGCTTTGTGGGATTTGGGGGGTCCCGTGGGCACTAGTCCCCTTCTTGTGTACTTTTCTTTATTTAATTCAAGTCCCGGAGAGTAGGCTAATGCTGAACTTCCTTTATATAAAAAAAAAGGTGCCACTATGTGCAAGCTTGGGAACATGCATCTTGAGCATACAAGTGTAGCAAGGAGAAGCGACTTGAGGTTGGAAGATCTCCATTCCTAGCTTAGGCTAAGTGTGATTAGATGTTCTGATTGATCAGGGGTACGATAGGGACATTCAAGTTCTAAGAGGGTCAAATTCTCAAGTTTAAGAATACATTAATTACTGTCAAGAGACAACTCAAGGGCAAGGATCTTAATCTGATTGGACAAAAAATAGCAAGTATAAAAAACTTAAGTGCTCATTATGATGCATATTCAAAGACAAGGAAATACATCCTAAAGGAATTAAAAGGAAGAAGTGGTTGATATCAAACAATCAGCGATGTGGTTGTAAAAGGGTCATTGGGCTAATCAGTAGGGCATATGAACCTTAGGTTAGGTAGACACCTAAGGAGAGATGGACAAAGTATTAGATCATCGGAGGCTAGTGTCAACCATATAGCTAGGTCTTGGGCCCAACAGCTTAGCAATTATCCCTATATACTCAACTCAGAAACGAGTGATTCAGAGATGGATTATAACATGGAATGACCATTAGGTAGTACAAGCACAACCTACTTATAGACACTAGAAGGTCCCTATAAGATGCAGTTGGAGTATATTAGGACCAATCGACTAGGTGCACACATCAATGAGGATGGCGTGAGAATCAGTTATCCAACTCAAAAATCCCAATCAACCCTTCGGACTTGAATTCCCCATGGTTAAATTCAAAGCGGGTTCATATATTGATAAGCAAGGAACCATGCATGTCATTACCAACTTACCAGACAAGACGGATGAGTTTGGAAATGTTATACACAAAAATGAGATAGGAGACCTAGAGTAAGGAGACCTAGAGTAAGGAGGCCTAGGATGAGAACCCAAGACTCCTCGAGGCTGACCAAAAAACGAGGTTTGAGGTTAGTGAGACCAAGAGCCTAACCAAGAAAAGAACAAGAGCATGGAGAGAAAGTCGCAAAGGAATAAAAATACAATGGTCAAAGAAGATGAGCAAACTTGAGGAAAGCCTAAGAGAAAAAAAGGCCAAGATAATTGAAATCACATCTGAAATGCACTCTCACACATTACTGCCACTACCAAACCCACCACCATCTGATCGGCATCACACAATCCCACCACCACCTAGAGTAGGGTCAATCCTATTGGATCCCAATCTCAAAGACCTATACATGATGCTTAAAGCATATCAGGCGAGAATCCAAGAAGGGCAAAATGTAACACACCATGAAAAATGTTACCCTAGAGTTGATCTAAAGATTGAGCAAACCAAGCTTTGTGCGAAGATGGTAGAATTGGCTCAAACTATGTTTGATGCCACTCACCTATTCAATTTCTCTAGTTTAGCCTAGACTTAGTTGCATTTTGATGGACTATTAGAAAGATTGGAGAGTTTAATTGAAAAATCTAGGAAGGAAGCCACCTCCCATGGTAAGGACAAGGTAAGTGAAAGAATGAGCATTCCTCCCAAGGAAGCTTATGTGCCTAATTCCACTAAGCGAGACACCTTTTCTTCTATGAATCGGTATTCACAAGAATTTCTAAGAGAAATTCAAGAAGAGAAATAGTCACGAGAAAGTGAAAATCCTGCTCCCATTGAACTTGTGGATGACTTGCATGATCAAATCCCACAAGATATTTCCTCTATTTATGGAGAAAAAGAGGATGCCCAGTCTAGTGAATGATTAGACTTTAATTCTAACTCCCTATAAGAACTACCTCATTCCACAGGACCATGGGAAGCAAAGTCCACCTCTATGAGAGCACCCACTATCATGGTAGGAAATGAAGAATTAGTTATACCTAGAAACACGAAAGTAGTAAAGAACACTAAAGTGCAGTGTGATCTCACTTTAGAGGAGCTACTCAAGGTTAAGACAAAATTATGTAAAAACATGGAAAATCAAGTGCCAAAAGTAGCCAAAACCAATTCCCTGGTAGGATCTCATATAAGAGTGCTAGAGATACCCTTGGATAAGATAGGAGACATAAGTGAAGGAGAAGAAGGAAACACCTACCTTCCTATTACTCATCAAGGTTACACAACCAAGGCTATTTTGGGCTCTAGTGCAAGAGTTTCCATTGCTACCACTTCCCTATGGAAACATTACAGCAAACCAACACTCAAGCCAACGAGAATGAAGCTACAAATGGCTGATGGTCACATAGAGAGACCCTTAGGACTTCTAGAAGGAATAACTCTCACTATGTGTGGTGTGGCATTCAAGCACACTTTTTCCATATGTGAATTTAGCAAAAACCAAGCCTATGAGATGATTTTGGGAAGACCCTTCATGAGACAGTTGTAACTATTACATGATTGAGGAACTAATTCCTTGTATTTGCAAAACTTAGGAGTTATGACCAAAGTCAATGTCAAGGACTACTCTCATACGGACGTGCCCACTATATAGTGGAATCCCATCCATAAAGCCATAGACAATATAGAGTCACTACATTCCATAGGATCAGGATCCTCTTGGATGCATGAAGATGCTCACCTATGGATGTGAAAAGTTGGAGTAGAAGAAGAAAAAAGAGAAAAATCTAGAGAGGTAGGTGCAAAGGAAACTCATAGATCAATTGGAGACCTAGCCTATGCACATGTAGTATTTTCAGATGAAGAGTTTGAACCTCATGGTTGGGCAGAAATCTTAGCTACAATGGATGTAGACATCAATGAAGAACAATGGACACCACACTGTGATGAAGATGCCTATGACATTTTCGTTTTCAATATAGAACCAATCAGGTGTGATTCGGTTATCGAGTAATGTGAGCATAGCACTGATGTACATGAAGAAGCAAGTGACTATGATCTAGAATCAATCATTATGGATCCTTTTTGTGCATTACAAGAGGAATAGTTGAATGAAGTAGAAGCTTACCCGCAAGGATGAGAAGAACTTATGAATGATGTGAGGTTAACCACGCAAGTAACCATTAAGAGTGAAGGCAAGAAAGGAAAGAAGATAGAAGTCTCACGAGCTGAGGAGGAATCTTTATTTGAGGTTCCGAAAAAAAATAAAAAATTATGAGATAGAAAATACGAAAGTCATGATAAGGATGCCTAAATGTGAAGCATTAATAGGAGAGGCCTATGATAACAAAGAGAAAACTAAGAAAGTCATTGTGTCCATGGAGAAAGGAAAAGAATGATGCACATACATAGGACATAACCTAATTGAAAAAGAGGAAAGAGAGTTGATTGATCTATTAAGAGAATATAGAAATGTTTTCCCATTGAGTTATAAGGACTTAAAAGGATTAGAGCCTAACATATGCTCACATACAATCCCCATGACCTCATAAGCCAAACCCTCTAAGCAAAAGACATACACATATAATGGCAATTATGTTGCTAAGATTAAGGAAGAGATAGATGGATTGGTATGTAGGATTTATCTATAAAATTGAGCACATTGAATGGGTATCCCCCATTGTAGTGGTGCCCAAAAGAACGGATAATTACGTGTTTGCATTAACCTAAAGAAAGTTAACATCGCCACTATTAGTGATAGTTATCTGCTTCCTATCACTGAGCATCTATTGGAAAGAGTGGCATGCAAGGAATTCTATAGCTTCCTTGTCGGATAGTTATCTGCTTCCTATCACTGAGCATCTATTGGAAAGAACATTAATACCAATTTGTGCTTCAAGGAGATGGCCATTATATCAATTCAACATCAAAAATGCTTTTTTTAATGGAGAACTACAAGAAGAGGAATACATGAGTCAACCGGTTGGATTTGAAGATGAAAACCATCCAGACCTTGCTTGCAGGTTGAAGAAGGTACTTTATGGCTTGAAGCAAGCACCAATAGCATGGAATCAGAGATTGGTAGATTATCTAACTAAGTGTGGATACAATCCAAGTAGTGTAGATCCTTCATTGTACATGAAGGAAGAAAATAGAGAGGTATATATTTGCATATACAACGATGACCTCATCATAATAGGAAATGATGTTACAGGGATTAAAGATATCAAAAGGAAGCTTGGTAAGGAGTTTAAAATTTCAGTTCTTGGAGAGCTAAAATATGTTTTTGGAATTGAAGTTGTTTATGGAAAGAGTGGCATCTAGTTGATGCAAAGGAAGTACTTGTTGGATGTTCTTTTTAGATTTGGAATGAGTGAATGCAAACCACTCACTCAACCCATGGACACAAATACAAAGATTTGTTCAACTGATGGAGAACCATTGGAAGATGTAACGATATAAAGAAGCATCGTAGGATCATTAATCTATGCAAACATTAAAAGACCTGATTTATCTTATGCTGTTGGTGTACTTTCTCAGTTTATGCAAGCTTCGACAAGTGAACATTTAAATTCAGCCAAGAGAGTATTGAGATACATAAAGAATATAATTAATCATGCTTTGTTTTACAAGTTTCATGAAGAATTTCAGGTCAAAGGCTTTAGCAATGCTGATTGGGTAGGTTCAAAGGAAGATAGAAGATCAACCTCAGGTTATGTGTTCATGAAAGGAAGCAAACCTATCACATGGAGCTCAAAGAAACAACCTACTATTGCACTTACATCCATGGAGGCTGAATATAGAGGATTAGCATTTTCCACATGCGAAGCGATGTGGATTAAAAAGCTTTTGTCTTATCTTGAAGTGCAAGTTGGAACCATCCCTATATACGGTGATAACATGTCAAGTATTTACTTGGCAAGCAATCCTATGTTTCATGCAAGGAGCAAACACATAGAGGTCCACTACCATTATGTAAAGGAGAAGGTATTGAGCAAAGATGTGGAGATAAAGTTCATCAAAACCAAAGAGGAGGTTGCATACATGTTTACAAAGTTCTTGGATGCTTGTAAACTCAAAGGTTTCAAGGATGTGATAAATTTGGAGGACATGGTTGAAGATAACACCCAAATGAGCTTGAGGGGGAGTGTTGAAGATAAATGTACAAGATCATTTTCATATGAGCTATGCTTGGATAAATTTACCAAATATGAAGATAAAGGAATAGAGGAAAAAGAAAAAAAATAGAAAAAGTCTAGTCTTTCTCTCCCTTGTAGTTAGTGGCATGTAGTGGGCAAAGTGGTGAGTTAAGAAGGAGGCACAAACTTCTTCACATGCTCACTGGTTAAAAACATGGAATGAAAGCACGTTCTAAAGAAGGAGAGAAAGAGGCAAGAGCTCCCAATAGTCGGATCTAGTCATATTGTCATTTTGTCTTCCCTTAGACTCCTTCCAATCGCATGTCATTTTGTACACAGCTCTGTTGTGAAGCTCATATCGCAGTGTATATGTAACCATTTCTTGTGTTTAAACACTCCTTGGAAAGCTTATTGCGTGTACATTCTCTAGCTTAAATATTTGCTTCAAAGCTTATATATTCTTTGAGATATCAGTCAAAGAGTGAAGTCTAGTTTTCCAACATACTTGTGTAGATAGGTAGTCTATTTTGGTCGATTATGTTTCCCAACCAAAACATATCCAAACTTCTTGCTTTTTATCTTATTGGAAAGCTCTCTTCATGCATTTTGTATGTCCCAGATATGGCATTCAAAGGATTTATATTATGTGAGATATATATCAGAGAGTGAAGTCTAGTTTTTAGTATACTTATGGGCCAGGTGGTCTATTTTGGTCAATTGAATTTCCTGACCAAAACACATCCAAATTACTTGTTATTTTTGGAAAGATATTTGTGTCTACTTTCTATGTACCAAATATCTAGCTCAAAGGATATATATTCAGGGAGTTATAAGTCTAAGAGTGAAGTTCAGTTCTTTAGCATACTTGTGTGGATAGGTAGTTCATCTTTGTCAGTTGCATCTCCTAATCAAAACTTGTCCAAATTAAGTTATTTATAGCTTGTTAGAAAGATCTCTTTGACTAATTTTATTTACTAAAGGCACAATTCCATCAGATTTTTTTATTGAGAGCAGCAATGTATCTAATGTGCAATTGTTTGTCCAAGTGTTGGACATACAAGGGTTCACTATACATTTCTGTTGCGCTTAGGAGAACTCATTCTCCACATATTGGAAAGGAAGTTGTAGAATGTCGATGTAGAAGCCATGCAAAAAGTTGAAGGTCATCTATAAACATAGATGGAATGTAACTCTAAACTCGATTGCAACATGGCTCTATTAAGAAGGCATCTTGTAGTAGTGCATGAGGAGAATAGACGATTGCAACTTCAAATCAGGAAAATCTAGAAGTAGCAATAGGGAGCACATCAGGGGTGACTATAATTCCATCAAATTTTCAAGATCTACCCTCAGAGAACATCAAAATTATCCTAGAAGATTATCCTAACCTACTGTAAGAAAATAGTTACACAATATAACACAAGAGCAGTAGTAGAGAAGATAACAGATATAGGAGAATCTCAAAAATTTTCTACTAATAGCAAGTACAAAGATGATGGCATTGTCCACCCATGCACTCTCAAGGTAGAGCTTCAATGGTGATCTAGACAACTCTAGCTAGGGAGATACAAGGTAGAGGTATGTTGGCCGGATTCGATGTCTTAGTTAGTGTAAAAGTCATGTATATATAGGATAATGGGTGGCCTTCCATGGACGGCTATACATGGGCGGTAGAGTGTGGGCGCCCACTGCCCATGTCATTGCCATACACGGCTTAGGCCAATTGAGCCGACCTAACAAATATAAATGCTTTTTGACTCTAACAATATTCCATGGACCTCCACTAGGGGGCTCGCTAGCCCCCTAGGACCCCCTAGCTAGGGCTACTCACCGTTGCCCGAGACCCCACAAATAGGGACCCTCATAACTCCCTTTCCTTACAATACCTTACATGGTCCAATATGACCTTCACTCAACATGCAAGTTGGGATTCCCATCAATTGGGTAATTCACAATGGATTCTCCTCATAATGGGGGCCTTACAAAATGTGCATACAATCATGAGGGGTAGACATTGATCATATACTAACACCCCCCCTCAATGTTTAGTGAAAGATAAATCAAGTACGTCTCAATCCTATGCCCATCTGTTGAAGATGCATGTTGACCTGCTATCTTCCAAGTGCTTTAGTGAATATGTCAGCACAATTTGCCTCTGTTGGGCAATATTCTAGCTCCACAATTTCATCTTCAATTATCTGATGAACGTAATGGTACTGTACTTCTATATGCTTGGTGCGAGCATGAAATACTAGGTTCTTTGCAATGGCCATACACCTTTGATTATTGCACTTGAGTATAGTTGCCATATTTAATGGAAAGCCTAGATCTGCAAGAATTTTCCTTAACAAACTGCCTCAAAAGAATCAAAACAAGCTGCTTTGTACTCTACTTCAGTGGAGGAGAGTGCGAGTGAGAAAATATTCCTAAACCAAGTGAGAAGCAATATCCAAAAACTAATTTTCTAGAATCACGATCTCCAACCCAATCCGAATCACAATATCCTTGAAGTGTATCACCTGTTGTATAAAAATACCAAAATCTAAGGTTCTTGCAATGTACCTTAGAACTCGCATTCCAGCATTCTAGTGGCTCTCCTTACGTTTGTTGGAAAACCTACTTAACACTCCAATAATATAGCAAATGTCTGGTCTAGTGTTCCACAGAAAAATAAGACTTCCAATGAGCTTCCTATACTTCTTAGCATCTACATCAGGCATGTTATCATCCATAGATAGCCTATGAATTACCTCCATAGGTGTGCTAGTTGGTTTGCAGTCCATCATTGCAAATGCCTTGAGAATTTTTTTGGTATATTTTTGTTGTGAGATGAAAATGTCATCCTTTCTCTGCCATACTTCAATTCCTAGAAAAAAAATGCAGTACACCCAAGTCTATCATTTCAAACTCAGTTCCCAAGCTGATCCAAGTTTGATTGACGAGTTCCTGATGATCCCCTATATTGATCAAATCATCTACATATACAATGACAACAACTAGCTTGCTATCCCTTTTTGTTACATACAAGTTAGCATTAGAAGTAATGTTATGAATTATGGAATATGTTGAACAAGGAATTGTTGGAGTGTTAATGTATTAATGTATTAATGTGTTTTGGTGTTTTTGATAAAGCAGCTGAAGGTTCGTGAGGAGCGTGAAAGGCGTGAAAGGGTGGACATCAATAATCCCACTTATAATTAGTTTGTAAATAAACCTACATAGAAGGTTCTATTGTGAAAAACAGATAGAAAAGTTGTGGTCATAATAAGGGTCATTGTAGACCGCAATTTCTAATATTGAAAGCAACGACTTTCTACAAAAGTTACCAACTTTTACTTTCACGCAGGCTTTTCAAAGCTGCTGTCATGTAACCACTATTTCCACATAATAAAAAAATCCTATAAATACATGCATTCTGTGGACTATCAAAACACAGTGCATGGGGGGAGACTGCACCCAATACTCCATTCTGTCTAGTCTCCTAGCGTGTCTATTTTTCTGTGTATTTTCTGCACCCATAACCTCTGTCTGCACGTGACCAAGATCCTGATGATAGTGGTATCAGATCCTTGCACGTGTCACTACGGAGGGGTCTGTTTCTATTTGTTTTGGTGATTGATCCCTGTTTCACTATTCTCTATTTGCAATTCTGATTTTGATTCATATTTCCCTTTCCATTTCCAATTCTGGTTCCGATTTCCATTTCCTTTCTTGTTCCTGTTCCTGTTCCAGTTTTAGTTTTTGGTTTCTCTTTTTGTTCCAGTTCTAGAACCAGAACCTATGTTTAATCTTTGGCACCCAATGCTCCCTTGGCAGTTGTTGGCAGCCGTTGGTTATGCGCAAACCAATTTTAATTTATGAGTGGAAATAAGGAGTTTTAGATTCACCAAGGTGGGAGGATTTGAACCTAGAACCTCAATCACACAAGTGAAGTGTTTTACCACTACACTATCTCTTTGTGTTGTCACTCTAGTTCTCTTTTCTCCTATTCATCTCTTTCTTACTTTTTCAAGAAGGCTTGGGCAAGGTGGCAGGGTGTGACACAACGCATCTCAAGGTACATCCTCTCAGGGTACATGAGGGTACATCTAGACAGGGTACATCCTATTAGGGTACATCACGCTAGGATACATCCTTCTAGGGTACATTTCATCATGGTACATCCCAATAGGGAAGCACTAGATTGAGGATCAAAGATACTTGCATGGGTGAGAATTAGGTTCAAGAAGCTGAGGTTGAGAGCAAGGAAAGTCCATAGCAATAGGTTTTTGTTCTCTTGATACTCATGGACCCTACGAACACCATGGAGTTATTTTAAAACTACGTCAGCACCTCATAGATAATCTTAATAATTTAAAGCCTCCATGAACATTTCCATGCATGTGTTTTTACATGGAACATGCTTATTTTTGTTCAGTGATGGAACATGTGATTGGCTATCCACATTTATTATATTTTATCAACTGAGGTGAGTTGCTTTTTCAATTGAGGGGCATGTTATGAATTATGGAATATGTTGAACAAGGAATTATTGGAGTGTTATTTTATTAATGTATTAATGTGTTTTGGTGCTTTTGATATAGCAGCTGACGGTTCGTGAGGAGCATGAAAGGCATGAAAGGGCGGACATCAAGAATCTGACTGATAATTTAGTTTGTAAATAAACCCGCATAGAATGATCTATTGTTAAAAATAGTTAGAAAAGTAGAGGTCACAATAAGGGTCATTGTAGACCACAATTTTTGATATTGAAAGCAACAGCTTTCTACAAAAGTTATCACCTTTTACTTTAATGCATGCTTTTCGAAGTGGCTCTCATGCAACCACCATTTCAACATAATCAGAAATTCCTATAAATATATGCACTCTGTGGACTATCAAAAGAGAGTGCATAGGGGGAGATTGCACCCAATACTGTGTTCTATCTCGTCTCTTGGTGTGTCTATTTTCTGTGTGTTTTTTGCATCCATAACCTCTATGTGCACGTGAGATAGATCTTGATAACAAGTACTTCTTTCAAAACCCATACTTCTGAAAAAATTATCTATTCATTGGTACCAAGCCTGTGGAGCTTGCTTAAGTCCATACAAAGCTTTCTTCAACCTACAAACGTTATTTACTGAATTGGGCACCTCAAAACATGGTGGTTGAGATAGATATACCTCCTCCTTGAGGTGACCATTCAAAAATGCAGATTTGACATCCATCTGGAAAATAGGCCAAGCCTTTTGTGCAGCTACTACAAGTACCGTCCGAATAGTTGTCATGTGTGATGTTGGTGAAAAAGTTTCTTAAACATCAAATCCTTTGATTTGTGAAAAACTGTGTGCAACTAATCTTGCCTTATACTTCTCTAATGTGCCATCTGCTTTATAATTAGCTTTCCAAATCCATTTAGTACCTATTACCTTCCTCTTTTGCGACAAGTCGACTAGATCCCATGTATCAATTTTGAGTATACTATCATACTCAGACTGCATTGCCACTCTCCAAGCAGGATCATCAAGGGCTTATTTGCTGGTGGTAGGTTCCTTTACTGAGCCCATGATATCTGCCATTAGAGCCATGTTAACAATGTGTTCCGAGGCTCTTCTTTGCTCCTTTATTCTCTTTGATCTTCGTAATCCATCGGAGGATAATTTTGGTACATCTATATGTGGATTGCGATCATCAAAGAGCTATTGTGCCCACTTTGGTAGTGGCTTATGCTATGCAGCTACAACTGGTTGGCTTTTTACTGAGGATATTTCACCATCAGATGTTTCCTCATCCTCAACTTTAACCTTGATAGGCAAAAGGTGAGATATTTCTCCATTTGATGAGATGGTAGATTTACCTTTATCTTCTACCAAGTGTGGTCGTTCATCAAACACCACATCTCGGCTAACAAAAATCTTCCTTGCCTCAGGATCCCACAACCTGTATGATTTAGACTCTTCACTATATCCTTGGAAGACATACTTTTTTGCTTTTTCAATCCAACTTTGATCTTGTTGAGTCAGGAATATGTGCATAACAGAAACAACCAAAAACTCTGAAATGCAAAACTGAAGGCTTTTTACCACAATATGCTTCTTGAGAAGTCATCCCCTTCAGTGCTTTTGTGTAGCTTTGATTGAGGATGTAGACTGTTGTATTGACTGCTTCTGCCTAGAATGAATCAGGCATGTCTTGAGCCTTTAAAATACAACGAGCAATTTCAACTATTATTGTGTTTCTATGCTCAACAACACCATTTTGTTGAGGTGTAGGAGTTGTGGTAAGTTGCCTTTGCACACCATGCTCCTTACAGTAGTTGTTGAATTCTGTTGATAATAATTCACCTCCTCTATTTGTTCTAAATTTCTTCAATTTCTTTCCTGATTCATTTTCCACATACTTATGCCACATTTTAAATTTTTCAAAAGCATTAGCCTTCTCATGAATGAAATAAACCCACATCTTTCTACTATAATCGTCGACTAATAGCAAAAAGTAGAAACAAAGCAAGTGTAGACATTTTACCGCAAAGATCAACATGTACCAACGCTAGAGGAGCTTGAGATCGATTGCTAGTCTCTCGTGAAAATGCCTTTCGTTGTTGCTTGCCCATCATGCAAGCTTCCTACAACTCTAAAAATGTAGGCAAATGAGCAACCATCCATGTTCTTTACATCTCCTTCAAAACTGCAAATATGAGATGCCCAAATCATTGATGCCATAACCTGCTTACATCTTTATCTTCTGTAGCACTTAAGGCACTTAACTCATACAAGTTATCATGTCTTATGCCTTTACCTACTACATTACCTGATGAATCCATAATTTGTGCACCACTCTTATTGAAGCAAACTTCGAGTCCACGATCTGTTATTGCAAAAACTGACAACAAATTTCTTTTAGGTGCAGGTACATAGAGAACATCAGATAATTTTTTCTCAACACCTGGAGAAGTGATAAAAGAGATGGTTCTAGTTCCTTCTACTGGACACTTGGAGTCATTTCCCACCACTACATTGATGGATTCTCGTAGAGGCACTAGTGAACTATATCAATCCTTTTTATTGGTCATATGGCGAGAAGCTCCACTGTCTAAAATACATGCTTCATCAACATGAGCTTGAGCAGATGAGCATACCTCTTCAATAGCTACCCATAGTTCCAGCTCTATGTTGTTTGTAGACTCTTTGTTCTTCCACAATGATTTTAGAGTCTCATTTCGTTCATCTGCTTGCTTCTTTTTGCAATCCTTGATGGTGTGGCCTTTCTTTTCACAATAGAAGCAACTTCCTATGAACTTTTTCTTCTTTGGCTTCTCTTTGATCCATCAGAAGAGCCTTTACCTTTTGCATTTGCTGAGAATGTAGCATCATTAGTACTTTGCCAGTTCTTCAGCCGCATCTCCTCTTCTAAAAGAATAGCACAAAACTCTTCAAAATATAAAAGGAGTTTGTCTTACCTGAGTGTTAAGGGCTATTACTAATACATCATACTTTGTTGGAAGAACATGTACACAGCTTCGAGCTAGCTCTTCTAGTGTTATAACAACACCAACTGCAGCCAATTGATCTTGAAGATGTTTTATCCGTTTGATAAAATCTTCGTCCTTTTTTGAATCATAATGCTTTTCATTTGCCAACTGATTTTCTAAATTTTGTATCCTAGTGTGATTCTTGGTCTCATATTGACCAGCCAATATGCAACAAGCCTCATGTGCTTTAGTAGTATGTTGAACTAAAGTAAGCATAGAATCACTTACACTAGTGACAATTGCACATAATGCATCAACATTCCGCCTCTTCCAAGCTCGTAGAAGATCTAGATCTGGTTGAATCATCAATCTTGAATTTGCTGGATCTTCAATTGGTATAAGCTCTGGATCCAATCCCATCGGTCCCACGACAGTGTCAAGTAATTCATAGGAGTCCAAAAGTGCAGAAATTTTGAATTCCGGAGTGTATAGTTGGTTCCATCGAGCTTCCCTTCAGTGAATGCAGGTGGAAGAATTTGAATAGGTACAACATTAACATTAGGTGAAGCAACAAGACCAATGTTCGATGATGAAACCATCATGTAATCACTCGAATAATCTACAGATATTTTGGTATGCAAATAGGCTAAAATAGTGATACTTCTCAAGCTATTCAAACCTTATGGCTCTGATACCATGTAACACAATAGTTATGCAATATAACATAAGAGCAGTAGCAGAGAAGATAACACATATAAGAGAATCTCAACAATTTTCTACTAACAGTAAGTAGAAAGATGATGTTGTTGTCCACATGTGCGCTCTCAAGGTAGAGCTTAAATGGTGATCTAGACAACTCTAGATAGGAAGATACAAGGTAGAGGTATGCTAGCTCGATTTGGTGTCTCAGGTAGTGCAAAAGTCATGTATATATAGGATAATGGGTGGCCTTTCGTGGACGGCTATACATGGGTGGTAGAGCACAGGTGACCACCGCCCGCGTAATTTCCATACACAGCTTAGGCCGATTGAACTGACCTAACAAATATAAATGATTTCTGACTCTGATAGAGAATATCCCATGGAATATTCCCTTTATCATCGCGTCGGGGATGCTACCCTCGGACCCCCACCAAGGGGCCCGCTAGCCCCCTGGGACCCCCCTACCGAGGCTGCTCACCACTATCGCAGACCCCACAATTGGGGACCTTGGTAACTCCCTTTCCTTTCAATACCTTACATGGTCCAATATGACCTTCATCCAACATGCAAGTTGGGATTCCCATCAATTAGGTATGCACACTTGGATCCTCCTCATAATGTGGGCCTTACAAAATGTGCAATGATCTAGGGTTATTAACCTATTTCCTTGGCTTAGAACTTGTGTATAGAGATTCTGGTATATTCATCACACAAAGGAATACATACATGATATGTTGGTAAAGTTTAAGATGGAAAACACTAAAGTTGTAGGTATTCCTATGGAGCTCAACCATAAGCTAAGTTCACATGAAGGTGAACTACTTGAAGATGTTACATGTTATCAACAACTTGTGGGTAGTCTTAATTATGCTACTTTGACAAGAGTAGACATTGCTTATGCAGTAAGTACATTAAGTGAGTTCATGCATGTATGAAGGAAGCCACACATGGAAGCTGCAAAGAGGATGCTCAAATATCTAAAGGGGACAATGAATGAGGGATTTTTCTACCCCTTTATCTCTGACATAGATATGAAGTTATATTCTGATGTAGATTGGGCTAGCTCCAAGGATGATAGGAGGAGTACTTCAGGGTACCTATCTTTTGCAGGTTCAAAGCTCATATCATGGTCATCCAAGAAGCAACCAACTATGGCCTTATCCTCCACAGAAGCAAAATATAAAGGTTTGGCAAATGCAACTCAGGAAGCTATGTGGCTTAAGCAATTGTATGCAGATTTGGAGATGCATTCCTACATTCCAATTATCTTTGGAGATAACACTGGTTCACTTCATTTGGTTGTTGATCTTGTATACCATGCAAGGACTAAGCACATTGAAGTGCACTATCATTATGTCTGGGAGACATTACTTAGCAAGGACATCCAATTACCCTATGTATCAACTCATTTGCAATGTGCAGATATACTCACCAAAGCATTAGATGGAACAAAGATGAACAGGTTCAAATTGATGATTGGGCTAAAAGAGATCAAGGAGAAATGAAGAGAAAGCATGTTAGGATTGAGGAGGAGTTTTTGGTGCAATTAAGCCCAAGCCTACATACTTGATAAATTCACATAAGCTTGATGTATTAGCATATCACTTGGAAGGCTTCTCTTGTAACTTTGCTTCATAATTACCCCTTGTAAAAGGTTAATAAACCCACAAGGAGTTAGAAAGCATCTAATCTCGTATCATTTGGTAGTTGAAGTCAAGAGACAATCAATCCTATACTTTAGGATTACTTTTAGGTGTAGATTTGAATTTCAATTCCAATCTTTGGCTCCAACAAAAGCTATAAAAGAAGATATGAAATGCCCGCCTGCATCTTGAGGTTTAGAGATCATATTCATGCACTTTCATTGCGAAGAGAAGATCACCTCATAGCTCACTCATTTCTCACTCATTGAGCAATGGATCATTGCTAATGACATTGTATTTTTCCATGATTTAATACATACATGTTCATTACTTCCTACTCTCATATCTCTGTCATACTCTATCAGAAGATTGAACATGTCTGAGCTTGTTCTCATTGTATAGTTGATCATTTCTCGTGATTTAAAATGTGATAGCTCAAGAATACTGTCTACTTTAATCCTAAAAAGTTTCATTAGTAATACTTCTCACAATCTTTAGATATCAATCAATTTTTGCTCCCTAATCTGTGACTATCAAGGCCCATAATAGTGAGGATGGATGCTTAACTTATCTAAACATATTTCCCTGCATATCATTTATCATTTTAGATGATTTCACTCATGATTGATAGCTTGTTAAGCTGTTTGAAGTTCCCAGAAAGGAATTTTATTAATTGCTAGTGTACTCAAAGAATTGTGCAAAACTGTGAGTAGACATCTCAACCAAAATAGCAAGTTTTGCACCTTGGACATATGCCTACCTATCTATTTTGATCCTATCATTAGTGCATCGTCTTCCAATAAAAATATGTGATTACTTGTGATTATTAGCTAGTTGAAGAGGCCCACAACACTCTCCAACCATCTCTTATAGCAGGTATGAAGCAGGTTTAGCTACACCAACTCATCTCTTGTGATTATCCACCATCTCCTACAACACCCGTATCAAATACCTCCGAGCCTGTTACAAACAAACCTTTGACGATATGTTCACTAGAGGCTTTTGGGAATATCACTCTGAAGTATTTGCACCGAAATCAACACACTTGCTTCAATTATTTTCATGTGAGTAGGCTATGTATTGAGAGTACTATACAAAAACACAACCAAATATCCTTAATGCCATCAATTGGGATGCATTGCAAGCTCATCTAGCAAAAGGATTAAGGCTCCAAGAACACGAGGTGGCCACTAATGTCATCCAATATTATATTGACCACCGTACAGAACAAAGGTCTATCATGGGAGATAGATGCTAGAGAGGGGGGAGTGTTGGCCTATAAGCAATGAGGAGATGAGAGCAGTCAAGTACAATCCAGCACAGAAGAGGCCCAATTATTTTTTTTCATAACTTATTTTCAATCAAAAGTGATTTTTATTGCTACACAAACATCGAAAATACTATTTTTGGTGGATTAGAATCATTTTGTTCAAGCAGAGGGTTCTCGAGCTTGAGGAGTATTAGAAGCACCTATGTATCAATTTTCATAATTTTTAGACTTTGTTTGAGCTCTCAAATAAGCCCTCGAATCCAATTTTTAACTAAGCTAGACAATAGATCTCGAGAGGGCCAAAAGCTAGTCAAAAACTATAAAAAGAGCTAGAGCTCATTTTTTAGGTTAGCTTGTTAGAGAGTTGAAATTTCTAAGAGAATTCTTGAGTAATAGAAAGCACTCCATTGTTCCTCAATTTGTTCTTGCCTTGTGTGCACGCGTGTGTGTATGTGTGTGCATTCTGGTGTGCTTTTCACTCATGCATTTGTGCCTTCACTTGCTCATAGTTGTCATACTAGTCCTCACATCTCCAGGGATTGATATTTATGAGGTGGATCTTCTCACATTGGTACTTGCCATTGTGCTAGAGTGACACCATAGCTTACTAATACGAATAATGCTCTTTGTAAATCTCGTAGAATAAGAGGAATATATTAGTATTTTCTAAGAAACCTAATGAGGCCTTGTTCCCTCTATAATACCAACATGTCTCCCTTGATCCGTGTGTATGGGGCTACTGATTGTATAAGTGATGAGTGTGTATTGTAGTGAGAATGTGAGTTAGTGCAAAGACTAGATCCATACTTGAGTGATGCATTAGCTCAGCATGCACCTAATGGTCTATAAGTATATTGGAAGGTTGGTTCAAGGGGTATCTTACAAGATTTGACTTTCTAGAGCTCCCTTATGAGAACACAAGATTGACATTTACGTTTATACATGGTTCTTGATGATGATTGTGGTTGGTTATGAGACTTTTTAGGTACCCACTTCCAAAATATAGATGACACAATTAAAATAGTGTTTTGTGTATGTTTTTGAGGGGTTTGGATGGAGTGTGACTGACTAGAGCCTAAGAGCTCCTGTGTAGAGATCTGAGCTTGCAAGTAGGTCCTAGACACCTAGATTTTCTGTTATTGTATTCAGCCTTCATCAAGTGCTTTGGTACCTAGATATTAAGTATTCTTCAAGATAATTTTCCTCATTGTTTTGCTACTTGATTTTTTGGATTTCTCAATTTCTTCTCAAGTAGGGGTTTTTACCACAAAGGGGAAATTTTTCGCTCACCCTTCCGTACCCAGATCTACTTCATGCCATGAATCACTTTTCTCCTAGATTCTATTGGTTTTCTCAATGCATAATTCTTCTTGTGTTGCTTGGCTTCCCTCATAGTTTGCACTGGTGCTACCACATTCGCCTTTGGAATAGAAGAGATATCCATCTGCTCTCGATCTTGTTTTTCAATGGTTGAATTCTTCTACATCATAGATCTTTGGACACATATATGATCTCTTTCTCCAAGATTAGACTCAGAAGAACTAAGGGCTTGTGAGGGATCTAGATCACTGACCATGCAGTTCTCTAATTCTACTATGAGGTTTTCTTTTTTTGCATACCAAAACTTGAAGAAGCCCACTTCTTAGGTTGAATTTGAGTACATGATCATAGATCCAGTCTTCACCCAAGATGAGAGACTTCATGAGATCTTCATCATGGCATACTAGTACTTTGGTTGTCATAGGGATATCTTGAATTGAAATGGGAAGTTCCACCTCACCCATGCAAGGGGTTTTCACACCTCCTACTCCTACTAGGTAAGCCTTCATAGGATTCATTGACAAATCCATGTCCGAACATCAAGAATATTGAATAATACTAGCTATGTGACCTGAATCAATCAATGCTTTGATGGTCTTAGATGTTGTGCCTTGTCCTAGCTTAGCTAGAATTAATGGTCATCGATCCAGGATGCTAGGAGAAGGGTTTCTCTTAGCCTGGCACATAGCCATGTGGTATCTATGGGCTTCAGATTAAGGATGATGACTTTCATTCCTAGGCTAGTCTATGCCTTGTCCTCTGAACTTCATCTTTTTAATGTGTTCTAAGTCTTTTTCATGAGCTTATTCTCATATCCTTTTCTAGTCTTCTTTGTGTTTCTTATCCACATTGAGTTGTTTATACATATATTATGCCAAAGGCTCTTCATAGATCTTGACTTGACATCCAGTGATGTAGTTCGAAACATCTCCTTCTAAGCTAGCTAATTGCATTGCTCTACTAGTTGATATCCTATTGATAATCATAGGCCCATAACCATTTTTCTCTAGCTTTTGTGCATGTTACTTCAATGTGTACACTAAAACTAAATCACAAACTTTCAAGCGTGTAACCTTCATGTGTGCAATGAAATATGCCTTCTATCTTTTCTTTGTTGTGTATATGTATGATGCTACTCTTAGTTCTGGTTTTGCCTAATCATTCTAAATTGATGATCCTCAAGGATAGCTCATGGTGAGTTCATTGATGCTCTTCTAAAACCTTCAATGCGAGTATCAAGAAAAAAAATTAGAGCACAATGATTTGGCCAAAAACATCTGAAAAGGAGTGGCAATTAGTGCCATTTTTAGGAAACTTGATAGGCCCAAGCGACATGATAAAGCTCTGTCCCAATCTCAATGCCTGTTATTTAGGAGCTTGGTGAGTACATTATAGAGGACCTTATTTGTGCTTTCAGTTTTTCCATTTTCCTATGGATGATAGAGAGTTGATTTCTTGTGAATAATCGTGAAATCTTGTAAACGATATTCAATGACCTCACTCAAGAAGGTTGCACAATCACTTACTAATTTGATTAGCAGTCCATATCTTATGAATAGGTTCTCAAACAAAAAATTACTCATTGTTTGTGCATCATTCTTCCTAGTATCTTTGATTTATACCCATTTGCTAAGATAATATGTTGTAGTGATGATGCATTTTGCATGATAAATCTAGTTGGGGGATTAATAAGGCCTATAAAGTCTATTCCCCACTTAGAGAATGCATGCCTTCCCATCTTGGGTCTCTATGGAATTTCATCCTTGCAAAGTAGTTATTGAGTCCTCTTACATGTATTACATGTCTTCGTATAGTCATGGACATCCATATGAAGAGTATGCCACCAAATACGCGAAAACAAAATTGCATTTATCACTCAATCAGGTCCAAAGTGTCCTTTTGAACACCGTGGTGTGCATTTTTAGGATGTTCAAGTATTCACTCTCATGCACACACAATCTAAGGTATCCATCTCGTCCACCCGTATATAGATTACCTCTAATGAGTATATAGTCTTGCACTTCCTACTCTAGACTCCTTCATCACAGTAAAGTCATCTCTTGATGGAATTTCCTCATCCTTAGAAAGTCAACCAAAAAATTGATCCACTCTAATATTAATGATACATGATACAAAGTCACATGCTCAAGAGGTGATCTATTAATACAAGTTGGAAAATTCTTGAATAACCTATAGACATTTGCTTCCATTGTTGGCCATTGCATGCCTAATCATTTTAGATTATGTCAGATTTTATGTCTAGAATTGTAAGTAGCCCAAATGGAGGTACCTACCTCATGGGAGGTGCCTAACTTATGAGAGGTTACTATAAAAACTGGACTTGTCCACCTTGCTCTATAGGCAGAGTCAGTTCTATGGAGAAAATTGACCCATTTTTTCCAAAGAAAGGCTCTCTGCCTATTTGCCTAGTATCTTCTAGGTTCCCACTTTGTGGTGGCCCTTCAAGATATAATTTCCCAGCTCCATGAGAATCACCAAAAATGAAGTGCCTAAGTTCCACTGGTCTTCTAGAATTTAGTCACCCAAATTTCTACCTTGGCCACAAAATTTAGGCGTCAGATTTGGTTACCTTGGCTACCTGAGAGGTCTCGCCTAGTTGGGTCACCCTAGGGAAAGGTACCCAACTTGGGCCACATGTTTCCCTTTTTGGTCTTCTACATCTATTTACTTGGAAACACTTGATTTATCTTTCTCCTAACTAATCAAGTGAAAATTACCTATTTTTACCTCACTTGGGATTCCCTATGCATCTTGTACAAAAACTTCATTTTTGTGTACAAAGGGTAGAAATGGTTCATTTTTATATAGTTCCTAATTTATTTCACTTATATCAATTATGTAGCACTTTGTACTCCCCATCATCCAATTTTATAGATTATCATCTTCATGAGGTAGGAAGGCATTACTTGAGTGCCCACTATTTACCCAATTGCCTTGGTAGTGTCACATCCTTCCTCCAAATATATTTACAACTAATCATTAGTCTTTGTAGAGATCAATAGCCTATTCCTTCCCCAATCTTGTAATGCCTTGGCTTGCGTCAGCCATGGTCTTCCTAGGAGTAGAGGATAAGAGGTATCATGGGGTAGGGAAATAACAGAAAAAATACAAGAGAAATCGGCAACCTTGAGTTATCATAAGTATCTTTTCAATGATTACACAACGGCATGACCCAATAGTGATCTATATGCGTCAAAATGAAAGGTGTTGAAATTGGAATTCAATTTCTTCATGGTAAAATCAGGCTTCAAATTGATGTTGGATCCATTATCCACAATGAAACCTATCAAAATTTCAGCTTTTTATCGAAATAAACAATCTCAAGCTCTAGTAGTCTACCGGTAGTGCAGAGGGAAAATCCACCATGAGCCTATCTATACTTAGTGGTGGGATCAAGTGGGTAGACTATATAAATTTAAGTAAATCATTTCTCACTTTTTCATCCATCTTTATGACTTGGTATAAACTATCCTTATGATGAATCCCCTTCAAAATTTACTCAATATTCACCTCCTAGGCCTCCTGGGCCAAATTGATCTTTAGAAACAAGAACACGTTGACTTTTGTGGGACTCCCGAATTGGAAGAATCTTGACATTCTGACCCTCTTGTTTTCCCCAATCTCGATCTTCTCGAAAGGCTCAGAGCTTGTGTGCTGCCTATGGGAAGAGTTGGAATAAAGTCAAATGCTTCACCAGAATTAGTGAAGATTAGAAGTTGGCAATCGATATCAGACATAACGACTCCATTTGGTTTCCGATCCATGGAATCTGGATCGTGGATTCTTGGAACATTCAAAATGCCAAGAGGCTATGAACAAAGGCTTCAAAAAATGGAAACATATCTGGAAACAAGACACCAACTAGTGGATTAACTTCAAGGATATTGACCCTAGTGTCAACATTACCTATGAAGAATGGAATACTTTGCAAAGCAAATGTCTTGTCTAGGACTGCTCTAAAGTTTTCCTTCTCATGGGGCACGACTCGTCGAGCCCATGTGGTCTCAAAAGGCACAATGGTAATTGCCTAATAAAAATACCGAACATTAAAGAAACCATTGATTATCAGGTTAACATCAACAAGAAGTGGTGCATGTCGTGGACATGGCTTTGGTGGGACATGAAATTCATGGCTATTTGGCACCCTCTCATAGAAGTCAAAAAGTATGTCATCTTATGGCTAATTCTTCATAGAGGTATCTGGACCAACCTTAAGGCTAGCAAAATATGTGGGGTGCCTCCCTGGTGCAAGCGTTGCTACCAGTCCATCGAAGATGTTTCTCATATCTTCTTTACTTGTCCCAACTCCAACAGGCTTTGGTAGATTGTCGAAAAAAAAAATTAGACTTCAGAAACATATCACTTGGAAACAAGCTCTGCTGGGAGAAGTGATCTGATGCTCCATGAATCTTTGAAATGTCATTAGACGGGAGGTCCTATGGAATATCTGGTGGGAAAGATGTGCGTATAACTTTGGTGACTCCCCCAAAGAGTGCTCGATTGAGAAGTCATTGTTCCTCCTTGGTAAAAGAATTGCTACCTGCAAGAAATCCCCTCCCCCCCCCTTTAGGCATCATCAAGTGCTCCTTTTGATCAACAACAAGCTTAAACCCAAGTGGGCCCACATGAGGGTGATGAGAGGGTGATTAACCTTCTTTGTAATTCCATCTAAACTTTGTAAGTTCTTTCCCTGCTCTGTGGGACTTGGGGGGTCCCGTGGCCACTAGTCCCCTTCACTTGTACTTTTCCTTTCCTTTATTTAATACAAGTATGGGAGAGTAGGCTAAGGTCGAACTTCCTTTTATTAAAAAAAAAATCACCTCTTATGCATTCTCTTGAGGGCGAGTCTATTGATCTTTCAATGAAGTACTCACCCTCTCATAGGCTTCTTCAATGGCCAAATGCTCTTCCAAATTAGCCTTCTTACCACATTTTTTTTTCCTTGACTCCTTGTTGCTCTTCTATATGGGTTGTTACTACTTGTCTAGCTCTATTAGGCACTATAGATAATGAAATAGCAAAGGATTGTGGAGTCATACCTTCCTCTCTCACAAAGGTCATGAACATATTGAATTTGTGCTACTAAATCATTATTGTATCATGCATGGCAAAGTGAGACATAATTTGCTTTGATCCCACCTTCAAAATGCACTCTAGCCTCCTCTATGCGAAAAGTGGCTACCACAAAGTGCTCTTATGTGTCATCGAGTCTCAATCATTCCCAAAGCTTCTATTGAGAAGACCATGGAAGACCCTTCTATATCCACTTTTTGACTAAAAAGTCTCCTCAAGCATGTGAAAAAGGATGAATGAGTGCTTTAGCATGCATATAAAGTTTATGAAAGATTCACGTATGTGTAATGTTCAAGTTCTCTTATGGATCGAAGGCTCATTCAAAATAGTTGCTTGGTCAAAATGTTTGGGAGAAGAAAGTCTTTAAGGTCTCCCAAGTGGCAAATTTCCTATCTTCATGTTCATTGTACCATTTTTCCATGCCCATCCAAGGTAGAGGGAAACAATACTATCATGGCATCCTCCTGATGTTGCAACCCTTGTCCATGGCATAAGGAGATGAACCTCCTCACATGATCATCTACATCTTCATGCACTAAACCTTACAAGTGGGGAGGTTAATATTTGACCTCAATAATGAATTGGAGAGCTCGTCCATTGTGCCTAAGTTTCATATGAGGTGTCTGAAGCAAAATCAGGGCCTTCTAGGCTTCTCTTTGGAAAAAGCTATGGATGCTAAATCAATAAAGAGATTTAAAGGTAAACATGTGTTTGGTTCACTAGAAGAATTTTGATATTACTTTTCAAGGGTTTTATGCGCACAAAGAGGATCCTTGGCCACTTGGGTATGGTTCATGTACCCACTCACAAGACTCAAGAAAAAAATCAAACAAAATCTTTACAGGAAACAACTACTTACTATATCAGATACCTCACATGGAGCATGCAAGGTCCCAATGGGCTTGCCGAAGTATAGAAGTGATATCTAGGACCACAATTCCTAGTACTCCTTCTACTCAAGGGGGATTCTTCCTTAGGTAAGTATACATTGTAACATGCATGTGTACAAGAATATAATATGCAAGTGAAGTCACAATGATGAGAAAATCCAAGAAGGCATTGATGAGAAATCACAGATCCTTAAGACTAAGAATGATTTCAATAAGGTGGAAATAAATCAATGAGAAATAAAAGCAGGCTAGCATCCAATCCAAAGACTAGACTTGATCACTCAGAATCAATAGCAAGAAGTTTCTAAAACAACAAGGTGCTCTCTACTACAACTAAAATACGAAAAGTTGCACACTAAGACACAATTATCCAAGACTACCCAATTACATTCACAATCTTTCTACCACACAACTGAGTAACCAAAACTATGTATAACCACCATAGGGTCACCTCAATGCACAATGGGCTGAGGCACCACAACATATAGTGAGTAGCCAAGAGATAGCTTAGAATGAGAGTAAAAATAGCAGAGAGTAGGCAATCAAACTAGAATAAACTAATAATAGGGGGATATATAGATGGGGCAAATGAGTGCCCAACCTCTTCTTATATAGACTCTATAGGCCAAGTGGAGTGTCTTTGCCAATTTTAGTCATTTACTATTGTGCACTCCAAACTGACGAGATTACTGGCAAAGACGAGCTAATTTTGGTACTATTCATCAACCACTTTTAGGACCTCCATTGAGAGCTTCTAACATTCGTAGGGCCTTGCAATAGCTTTTCCTGCAATTATCTACCATTTTACATCAAGTCTAGGAGGATTTCACTTTGATCCCCTAAAATATCAAATTGCGTGGTCTCACCATGGCTTCATAGTGGTCATGTCAAAATTAGGAAGAGTTCACATCCCTTTTGTGGTTGTTGAAAAAATGGGTATAGGTCGGACTCTATCTTGGAAGTTCCAAAAAGAGGTGGTGGGGATGCCCTGTTTTGGAAATGTCGCACTTTTCAGCCACCCAAAGCCTTTACTTCTTACCATTGAAAATTTTTACCTTGCAATGAGTGTAACATCCTCCAAAAGATTAAAACTTCCTTAGCTTGAAAGTTCCCCACTTTAGAGCCTTTATCATTTAACAATAGTTGCCCTTGGAAGAAGAATTGGAATCATCACCCTAACTGAAATGTATGGCCAATGTTTTCCTTGTAGTTTCCCTAGTTGCCTTTGTTGCTTGAGCGAGAGGTCAGCCCACCTTGCATTCCAATAAGGCATGGGCCACCCTACCTTGCACTCCAACAAGGTAGGAGGTCACCCTTTCTTGGATTCCAATAGGGCAGAAGGTCCTCGCCTCCCCATGCAAGTCATCCTTTTTAATGAGAAGTTGGACTCAAGAGAGTTGCATATGATGCATGGAGATGGGTCTCACTAGTAGAGAAGTCACCCGAATTTGGGGAAGTTGCCCCAAGAAGGTCCCAAGTGTAGAGAAATATAGATCATGTGATGCCTCATATGTTGTTGTACCTCAATTAAGGTGCCTCATAAGTTGTTCTATTTCAATTGGGGTGCCATATAAGTTTTTGTACTTTCAATTGGGGTGTTGCCTCATACATTGATGACTTCTCCCATAGTACTTTGGATCCATGGGCAAGGGGTTGCCCTAACAATGGTTTTCTAAGCCCATAGGGCAAGGAGTCGCCCCAAGGGTGGCCCTCTAGCCCTCTAGGCAAAGGGTCACCCCAATGGTGACCCTTAGGCCCCAAAGGGCGAGGGGTCACCCCCAAGGGTGACCCTCAAGTTTATAGGGCAAGGGTCACCCCAATGGACCTCTTGCTAAATAATACCTTAGCTCTAAGGTAAGAGAATATACAAAATATATAGACCATGAATCAAAAGAAAGGTCAAAAGTTATGGATCAAAGGATATAGCCCATGAATCCTCTTCTAGAATTTGAAGTGTATGAATATTTAACAAAAGATGAGGCCCATGAATTGAAGGTCAAGGTGGGAGAATGCCAGACCAAGAAATGTCTTCAACCTTCAAAAGGGAAAGTACCATGCCAAGCATATAATAAGCATATCTCTTATGCAAAATAAAATGATATTAGATTCTGTTGAGCTACAACCATGATCAAGGAGATGGGTATGCCTAATTGATCTTCGGTTGACACAGGAAACATAGCTGTATACACCATTAATAAATTTCCCACATTAGATATACATGCTACCACACCTTATGAAGCTTGGTATAATAGGAAGCTAGATTTGACATTCTTTGGTCGTACATGTTATGTACTGATTCCAAGTGAATTAAGGAGCAAGCTTGATGATATATTAGAAAGATTTGTCTTTATAGGGTATCCAGCTGGGAAAAAGGATGCTATGACGCCACAACAAAGGAGCAAAAGATATCATGGGATGTCAGATTTGATGCTCTTACCTTGGTATGCTACAAATGTACCTATGTAGCATAATGAAGATGAAGAAATGAGGATTTCAAAGGAAGAAGTAGAGAGCATGGTCCATAGTGGACCAAAGAATTTGAGTGTTCAAGCTTCATGGAATGAAGGAAGTCCTACATCATGCCAAATTAGTGATGCAAGGAGCAAGTAAAGCCAAAATCACAAAGACAGAAGAAGATGAAGATTTATGGATTGTACTGAATGCAGACCATCATGGAAAGAAGGGGGAGAGCACAAAGCTCAACAAAAAAAATCCAAATCAAAGGAATGTTGAGATAAGAATGTCTGATAGGGTAAGGTATCAAATTGAAATACTTACTTGTGATTCAATCATACTAGGTCACTATTGTCAAGCATGAAGGATATGAAGGTAATTGAAAAAAAGTAGGTTTACAAGGTAAAAAAGAATTTAGATGGTAGTATTGCTATTTACAAATCTAGGCTTGTAGCCAACAACTTTGGTAAGACATATGGAATAGACTATGAAGAAACATTCAACATTGTGGCTAAGATGACTACCATGATAGCAATCATTGCCATTGCAGAAAGCAAGCATTGGATGATGTGTCAACTCACTATGAACATTCGATTTCTAAATGGAGAGGTAAAGGAGGTAGTAAACATGGACCAACCATTAGGTTTAAAGATAAAAGCAGAGATGGTTTTGTTTGTAGGCCTAAGAAAGAGCTATATGGTCTCAAGCAAGCCCAAAGGGCATGGAATTAGAGGCTTGTAGACCATTTGATCACTTGTGGATACAACTAAAGCAAAGTATATCCATCATTGTTCTATAAGAGAAAAGGTGGAACATCTGTCTACTTATGTGTATATGTAGATGCGGTAGAGAAAACTGCATAGACTCCCTTGAACCCCATGTACTCTATGTACATGTTCATCGTTATGTGTTGCTTCCCCATATCCTTTCCCTTTAGAAGTCTGAGAAGAGATAATCTCAAAGGTCGGAAACAATATGTGTGGTGCCTACTATCTCCCATATACACCTAACTTCCATATATCACTCCCATTATATATAACATCATCAAAATGACCTAATTCCATATGATGTATTTTCTATGGATCAATAGAATGAGAAAGAAGTGTAAACTACCAAGCTTATAAGCTTTATTGTACCGTAATGGAGATAAAAAACCATAGAATCATCTCAGATGTAGAACAAAGTCCCATGAAAGTGACTCTAAACCCATCTAGGGCCAAATGATAGATTTTCCCTCACTCCAAGTCTTTTTTTTTAATATAAAGGAAGTTCGGCATAAGCCTACTCTCCCGTACTTGAATTAAATAAATAAAGAAAAGTACAAGAGAAGGGGACTAGTGCCCACGGGACCCCCCAAATCCCACAAAGCAGGGGAAGCTTTTACAGAGCTTAGATGACATTACAAAGAAGGTTAATTACCCTCTCATCACCCTCATGTGGGGCCCACTTAGGTTTAAGCTTGTTATCAATCAAAAGGAGTACTTGATGGTGCCTAAAGGGGGGTGATTTTTTACAGTTGACAATCCTTTTGCCAAGGAGGAACAGCGATTTCTCAATTGACCACTCCTTGGGGGAGTCACCGAAGTTGAAAGCACATCTTTCCCGCCAGATTTTCCATAGGACCTCCCCTCTGATGGCGTTCCAGAGAGTCGCGGAGCAGCCGATCGCTTCTCCCAGCAGGGCTTGCTGCCAACTGAGACGTTTTCGAAGTCTAATTCTCTTTCCTACCACCTGCCAGAGTCTGTTGGAGTTGGGGCAGGTAAAGAAGATGTGTGAGACATCTTCGATAGACCGGTAGCAACGTTTACACCAGGGAGGGATCCCACAAATTTTGCTAGCCTTAAGGTTGGTCCAGATTCCATGATGAAGAATTTGCCATAAGAGGACATACTTTTTGATTTCTATGAGGGGGTGCCAGATAGCCATGAACTTCATGTCCCACCGAAGCCGCGTCCATGACAGGCACCACTTCTTGTTGAGGTTAGCCTGATAGTCGATCGTTTCTTTGATGTTCGGAATTTTTGATAGGCTATTCCCATTGTGCCATTTGAGACCAAGCGAGCTCGACATGTCGTGTCCCATGAGAAGGCGAACTTTGTGTCGGTCCCAGGCGAGACATCTGCTTTGCAAAGTGTTCCATTCTTCATGCGAAATGTTGATGCTAGGGTCAATATCCTCAAAGTTGATCCAGCGGTTGGAGTCTTGTTTCCAGAGATGTTTCCATTTTTTGAAGCCTTTGTTCGATAGCTTCTTGGCATTTTGAATGTTCCAAGATTCCACACTCCGGATGCCATGGATCGGAAACCAGATAGAGTCGTTTTGTCTGATACCGGCAGCCCACTTCCAGTCTTCACTTATTCTTGTGAAGCTTTTGACTTTATTCCAACTCTTCCAAAGGGAGCACACCAGATTAGAGCCTTTCGGGAAGATGGGGATCGGGGAAAACAGCAAGGTCAAGATGTCAAGATTCTTCCAATTTGGGAAACCCATGAGCGCCAACTCATTCTTGTTTTTGAAGATCAGCTTGGCCCACGAGGCCTCCCCGTTGCACCAAGCCTTAATCATCCATTTGGCCGACAGTTTGTTAGCCAAGCACCCAATGTCCAAGATACCAAGTCCCCCACTATCTCTATGGCTGGTGCAGATGGACCATTTGATTTTAGGCACCCCCCTCCTATTGTGGTCGCCAGTCCAAACTTTGAGTGTACTCACAATTAATAGTCTAATCTAAAATACCTTTGTGGACTATGCAAATCCATCATCCAATCTCACATATCAGGCTTCTTTGGTAGTAAAATCAATTTTCTACATACCTCTAACCAAGAAGTACTTGGTTTATCATCTGTAAACTTAGACTAAGTTCTATTAGAAGGGCATCTATTGGCGCTATGGCAAACTCTAACATTTTCTCGTCCCTTAATTTTGGCATATAAATGAAAAGAAAAATTCCCTTTGAGATTCAGATAATCCCTAAGTATCCATTATCCTAATTGATGTTCAATCATCATCCTCATGATGAGATACCAACTAAGAGTTTGGTAAACCAATGGGTTAGACCTATCCCTATCTCCGAGGAACTCTAAAGAGAGGATTCATAACTCTAATCCTAGTCTAACTAATGTCAATAACTAGATCATCTCATCTAGTCAAGGACCATCATTAGAAATAAACATAATTACTTCTCTCTAGAGTCTTTATGTGAGACTCAATCTAACAACCATGATTAGCTAATCTACCTCTTGTCTATGATAGAAGAGCTTCACTCCTATCTAGAAAATCTAAAAATGAGAAATTCAAACTGTCTCTCCCTCTCTCTCTAATCTCATATAAGGAAAAGATCTCTAGTAGCAAAATCTATTTGATTTTTCCTTTCTCTTTGAAGATATTCTATTGAATCCAACTACTCTAGTCATCAATAAAAAACATGCACATGGAGCGAGAGCTACAATACGATGAGTACTTCATCAAAGCAGGAAGCTGTTAAAAGAAGAAGCGTTACATGAAGGGGGCGCATACTCACCAACAATTGGAAACTATAAGTAACTCAAAATTCCCTCGTCTTTTGAGGTCACATATTTGGGTCATAAATTAGAAAACTTTTCAAGCATATTTAACAACCTTGGAATCCCAAAATACAAGGAAAGGCATCGGGAACTTGGACATGAAAAGATCTCGAAGCTCTCTCGAAGCTCTGGCTATGGTGATCCTGCTGTCCCGAGTAACTAGTTCATGATCAAAGATGCGAAGCTCTGGCTATGGTGATCCTGCTGACGCGAACGGAGTTCGAGGCCGATGGACTGAAACTGCGACAGACATATGCATATATTTCAGCGGCAACGTTTTAGGTTTATTTGCGTGGTTCGGGTGCTGGTGACGGACGGCAGGGTTCGCATCTTTTTTTGGGTTCGGCAGCGATCGCGATCGCTTCCCCGGGTGGCTGGTGTCGCGATACCTCCGTTGGAGGCATCGCTGACGCCCCCTGGGTGGAGGCTCGATCGGCTTGAGCGCTGTCCGTGGACGACCTCTCCATCTGTCCGGTATCGTCGATCGGTGATCGTCGTCGGTGGCGGTGGAGTATCGTCGGGCGGCTCGATCGCCGTTACATGCCCTCCTCTGGGCGGTCGCTGGTCGCCGGTCGCTCCATCGTCGATCGCTCCTTCATGTATCGCCGATCGCCGGGCGGACCTTGAGTATCGCCGGTTGGTATCTCCTCGGGGCGGTCGCTGGTCGCCGGTCGGTTAGTATCTCCTCTGGGCGGTCGCTGGTCGCCGGTCGCTCCATCGTCGACCACTTCTTCATAATTGCACCGATCGCCGATACCTGCGCTAACTCTGGGCGGTCGCTGGTCGCCGGTCGCCTTCGGGTATCGCCGGGGGTCCGACTGCTCCACCGGGTATCGCCGGGAGTCAGACGACCGGCCGTCCCTTGCAGTGGCGACTTTGGCGCGGGACCGCCTTCTTAGGGCTTAATTTAAAATAATTTAAAATAAAAAGTGCAGGCCCGTGTAAGTGCAACAGAAAAAAACAAAAAAGAAGAAAAAAGAAAAAAAAAAAGAAGAGAAAAAAAAAAAAGAGGAAAAAAGAGAAAAAGAAGTAAAAGAAAAAAAAAAAAGAGTAAAGAAAAAGATCCGAAATTTTCCTTTATTAAAAAAACAAAAGAGAGAAGAGGGAAAAAAAAAAAAAAAAAAAAAAAAAAAAAAAGAGAAAAAGAGAGAAAGAAGAAAAAAAAAAAAAGAGAAGAAAGCGGTCCGAAAAGGAGGGATTTTGGCGTGCTTGGCCTCGGTGTCTCCCTTGGTTGAAGTCAGTTTATTCCCCATGACGGGGGGGCCTGCCTTCGGGCTTTAAAAAGTAAAGTGGTGCAAGCTCCTTTTGGCCATGGATGTGGCTTCTTCCTCTCTCGTGAAAAGTAATCGGGCCCCTCCCCCTGGGGAGGCCGATTCCCTGGCCGCTCTGCTGGAAGGGGGGGCGTGTGCCGCCCCTGGGGCATCCGAAAGTGTTGATTCCCCCGTCGTGTCCCTCAGCAGACCCGCAGTTCTTTCTGCTCAGGAGGAGCTCAAGAAAGTTTGCCTCGTCGGCCAAGTGTTTGGCCCTAGGCCCCCGCTCGAAACTGTGCGACAATGGCTCCGAAAAGAGTGGTTCCCTCGAGGACTAATTGTCAGCAAATGTCAGTTCTTACCAGCAAACCACATGCTGCTAGTCTTCGAGAATGAAGAGATGGCGTTCCAAGCCCTAAGCGTTGGCACCTGGCAGTTTGGTCGGGCGACCCTGTGCCTATTCAGATGGTCCCCGGACTTTACTCCTGACAAATCGAAATCACTTCGGTACCCTCTTTGGGTTGAGTTGCCCAACCTCCCATACTTCTTGTACAACTTCGTGTGGGACATTGTCTCTCCTATCGGCAAGCCGTTGGCTTCACGCGAAGACATAGGTGGCCTCATCTATGAAGGTGCAAGACACTCTTTCAATGCTAGGTGGCACCCACAATTCTGCGTCGAGGCCGACCTCAGTTCGCCGCTTCCATCAATGATCAAAGTGGACATGGGCGAAGGTGATGTTTGGGAGCAGGATATCACCTACAAAAACCTCCCCAACGCGTGCTTTCGCTGTGGTCAGCAAGGTCACAGGATTAAAGACTGCCCTCTCAGGCAAAAAAACAAGCGTTCGCAAGAAGCCTCCAAAACTACTCAAGACAACAATGGCGATGCGAACCACTCGACCAAGGAAGGGGAATGCAAGGGCCTCCTCAACCCACAAGCTGATGCTGATGGCTTTACTGAAGTTAGAAGAAGAAGGAAAAGAAGTCCGAGGGCCATCGGGGAGAGAATCAACCTGCCACTCACCCCCAACAGCAATTTGTATTGCAACCTAGGAAAGGAGATCAACGAGCTTGACTATCCAGGTGGGAAGCCACTCGAGGTAGATACCTACGACCATGCCTTAGAGATCCCTGACAACAAAGAAACCCCCCAGGAGGGCTATTCTACAAGCAAAGAAGATGGATTCACCACTAGTAATGAAGACAACATGGACAGTGAAAGTTCCATCATTGGATCGACGATCCCGGAAATGGTGCCGAGCACGGGGCCCAACTCTCAACAACAAGGAGCATCCCGCAAAGGAAAACAGCCTATGGAGATACCATGGAAAAGCCCCCACAAGAACTGTTTTCTAAGTCGGGATCTGATCCCAGCTAAAAAGAAAGATGAAGCCAAGAGAAGAAAGGACAAGGCTCCCTCCCGCAAAGAGGGATCAACACAAAAATGATTGTTATCTCATTAAACGCTAGAGGGCTAACCGACCCCTCAAGAGCGACCATCATTGGTCAATGGCTCCGCGACATTAACTTAAACCCAGACATTATATGTATTCAAGAGATTAAAACCGACGGAGAAGACCTCCAGAAACGGCTCAAACAGGTCTCATCGGCCCATGTGTGGATCCCTACGAAGCACCAGCGGGGGTCCGGAGGAACGGTTATCGGGATTAAACAACGCTGGTTCGAAAAGCTTGAGAACTACATTGAAGATGTTAGCCACCGTTGGATTGCGGTTTCTTTTGCTGCTCCTCTTTGTGCTACTGTGGTTTCTCTGTACGCCCCTAACGGGGATTTGGAGAGACTGAACACTTGGGCTTCATTAGACTCGCTCCCCCACAACGTGCTTATATGTGGAGACTTCAACATGGTGGAGGACCCTATGGACAGATGGATGGGCAAGGGTAGGGTCATCGACAGTCGAGAGAAAGAAACGTGGGACTTGACCAAACTCCACTTGGATCTGGTTGAATTCAAAGACTCGAATGGCTTTTCTTGGTCGAATCTCCAAGCGGGTGAGAACCTGAGGAAAGCTAGGCTGGATAGATGCTACATCTCTCAGAGTTTTACTCATCAGTGGGGTCACCCTTCCATCACGCAACGCACTGACCTCACCATCTCAGATCACTACCCGATCGTTATCACTTTTCAACCTTCCAACAAGATCCGCAAGGCTCCGTGGTTCCATGCCAACGCTACCACCTTCTCTCTCCCCTCCGTTCACCAAGAGATTGCCGATGTGTGGACGGTGGCGTTCGCCTCGGGCTTGGCCCCAGCCAAGTGCTGGAGAAGTGCGGTCGACAGATCTCGTAAGATCATGATCAGAACTAAGAAGATGCTCGAGACTGTGCGGCGGGCTCGTAGGGAAGCTCTTTACCATAGACTCTGGCGGCTCGAGGAGGAAGTGAACAAAGGAAAACACCAAGCTCAGAAAGGCCTCCGAAAAATCAGAGCAGGGTTGAGATACGAGGAAGAAATACAAAGGAAAAACTTGCAAATCTTCTTCAAGGAGTGGTGGGCCGGCAAAGCAGACAAACCCACGAAAGAGATGTGCCGTATCCTTAAAAGGAAACACAGCAGAGAGGCGATCCCTCTACTACTTGACCCACATGGCAATGTTTGCAATTCGGAAGAAGATAACCGTGGCATCATCGAAGGACACTTCACGAGACTCCTGGGAACCTCGAATCCCCTCTCCCATCAGAGAAGGGACTGCATGGCTGCCATTTCTAGGGTTTCCCCCCGAAGAATACCACCCAACCTCATCCCCCTGCTTCATGCCCCTATTACCGAACCAGAAATCATTGAGGTCATTGATGCCCTCCCCCTCGGTAAAAGCCCGGGACCGGACGGACTCACTAACGAGTTCTTTAAATCCTTCAAGCTGGTGGTTGCCACCCCTCTTCGGATGGTTTGGCAAGAAGCGCTAAAGTTTGGTGCTCTTCCTTCCTGTCTAAATAATGGAATTATCAAGCTTATACACAAGAAGGGGGAAAAGAACAGAATCGAGAACTGGCGACCTATTACGATGCTCCAAACAGGATACAAGATCATCGCCAAAGTCATTGCCAACAGACTCTCGTGCCACCTGAGATCTTGGCTGTGTGAGGACCAAAAAGGATTCATCAAAGGCAGGTCTATCCTGGAGACCATTATGGATATTTGGGAAGGTATTCAATTTGCAAATGAGTCTAAACAAGATGTGGTTTTCCTTAAGATCGATTTCGACAAAGCCTACGACAGACTGGAATGGGACTATCTTCTGCAGTCGCTTCAAGATCTCGGATGTAGTCAGAAATTCACCAAGATGATCGCGACCCTTCTTGGAAACGCAACGACCCAAATTAACGTGAACGGTAAACTTTCGAAGGCGATCCAACTTAGAAGATCCATTAGACAAGGATGCCCTCTGGCCCCCCTTCTTTTCGCCATCGCCACTGAGGGGCTGAGCAGACTGGTCGCGCATCAAGTGGAGACTGGCAATATTAAAGGCCTCCGGTTGCCACATGACCACAGCCAATTCGTCATGAGACTATTTGCCGATGATATGAACGCGTTCGTTCACAATGATAATACCAGCCTGGAGACTTTCTGGAGGTGTCTTGCTACCTTTTGTGAGGCCTCTGGATCCAAAATCAACCATTCTAAGACCGCCTTCAGGGCCATTGTGGGACATCACCCTGGCCTTCTCATTGATCAAGGCTGTCAAATCATTCCGCAGGGCCAAATCTTTCGCCTTCTTGGAATCCCCTTGGGGTTTGGCGTCTCTTTGGAGCAGCGATGGAGTTGGGTGATGGCCAAACTGGAAAACAAGCTCAACTATTGGAGAGGTATGCAAATCAATCTCGCTGGACGTGCGATGGTTATCAACACATTCCTCCTCTCTTCTACCATATATTTCCTGTCATGCTGGAGACCGAACGAGCAAGGCCTGTCCAAATTGAATAGTATTTGTAGAAACTTTCTTTGGACAGGCGATCATAACAGAAGGGGGGTGCCAAAAATCAAATGGGCCATCTGCTCCAGCCCTAGAGATAGCGGGGGGCTGGGCATCCTAGACATTGGGTGTATGGCCAACAAACTGGCAGCCAAGTGGATGATCAAGGCTTGGTGCAATAGGGAGGCCTCGTGGGCCAAGCTGATCTTCAGAAACAAGCATGAGTTGGCCTTCTTGGGGCACCCGAACTGGAAGAATCTAGACATCATGACCCTGCTATTCTCCCCGATCCCCGTCTTCCCGAAAGGCTCCCATCTCGTGTGCTCCCTCTGGAAGGGCTGGAACAAAGTCAAAAGCTTCACAAGAATTAGTGAAGACTGGAAGTGGGCGGCCGGAATCAGACAAAACGACTCTATCTGGTTTCCGATACATGGCATCCGGAGGGTGGAGTCATGGAACATCCAAAATGCCAAGAAGTTATGGAACAAAGGATTCAAAAAATGGAAACACCTCTGGAAACAGGACACCAACAGCTGGATCAACTACGAGGATATTGACCCTCGCATAAACATCTCCTACGAAGAATGGAACACCTTGCAAAGCAGATGCCTCGCTTGGGATCGCCACAAAACTCGCCTTCTCATGGGACATGATACTCCGAACGAGCGTGGTCTCAAATGGCACAATGGAAATAGCATACTCAAAATCCCGAACACCAAAGAGACGACTGGCATCCAGACCAGCCTCAACAAGAAGTGGTGCCTGTCCTGGACACGGCTTCGGTGGGACATGAAATTCATGGGTATCTGGCACCCACTTATAGAGATTAAGAAATCTGTCCTCTTATGGCAAATTCTTCATCGAGGAATCTGGACTAACCACAAGGCAAGCAAAATTTGTGGGATCCCTCCGTGGTGCAAACGCTGCCACTGTGCCATCGAAGATATCCCACACATCTTCCTTACTTGCCCCAGCTCCAACAGAATCTGGCAGACGGTTGGACTGAAAATCAGAAGTCAGAAGCAGCTTAGTTGGAAACAAATCCTTTTGGGAGAAGCGATCGGTTGCTCTGCGGCTCTCTGGAACGCAATCAGAGGGGAAGTCCTGTGGAAAATTTGGCGGGAGCGGTGTGCTCTCAATTTCGGCGACCCCCCCAGGGAGTGGTCGATTGAAAAATCGCTATTCCTCCTTGGCAAAAGGATCGTCAACTGTAAGAAATCCCCCCCCTTCAGGCACCATCAAGTTCTCCTGATGATCAACAACAAGCTCAAACCCAAATGGGTCCCGCATGAAGGCGACGAGAGGGTGATCAACCTTCTTTGTAATGCAACCTAGGAATCAACCAAGCTTCCCCTGCTTTGTGGGATTCGGGGGGTCCCATGGGCACTAGTCCCCATCCTTTGTAACTTTGTTTCTTAATTTAATTCAAGTCCGGGAGAGTAGGCTATTGCCGAACTTCCTTTATATTAAAAAAAAAAAAAAAAACATGCACATAAGTACTCCATATTTTTCCTTCCAAAATAGTGAAGAATAAAACTCCCATGCGAAGGAAAATTACACTGAAAAGTCGAGTAAATGCATTCCTTTTAAAATATAGACTAAGAGATTTTTTCTAAACAACTCTTCTTTGTAGTGGAAAAAATACTCTATTCTTCTCTTATGAAGAAATTATATTTTCCTTTCCTTTTCCTCTTTCAAAAAAAAGAGCTAAAGTGAGACCTCTAAGCTAAAGTAAAATCTCTCATCAATCTCTAATATAATTGCCACTTTGTCCTTCGCTTAAAAGAGAATTTTATGAGCTTATTTGGTCACCTCTTCCAAATACTAATGCGTAATCCTTCATCATCTACATTCATATTAAGGTTAAGAACAAATATTCCATAAATAATGAAGGTATATGTGGTGAGGCATGGAGAAAATAAATTCCTTCTCCATTTCAGAACCCTCTACTAAAATGGTCGGCAATGATATGACATGACACCATAATAAATAGATGTGAATCCATACTAGAGAAGTTATCTCTACAAAAACTCCTTTGTGCATGGATCTATATGATCCATCCAAACTAAAGGATTTATCCTTCATGAGAACTATAAAGTGATTATATATATTAATGGAGATAAAATAATCCATCACATACTCTATTGGAAGAATAAATCTTCCATAAACTATGAGGGATAACACCCAGCCCTAGGAAGATGTCTACTAAGAATTCCCCTCTATTATAGTGAGATATAGGCCCATGAATGATGAGTCCTTTTCTCCCCAGCCATTAAAGAAGAATGCTCAAAGGGAAGGCATTCCCACCATCCCGTACTAGTGGAACCTTCTTCCAATTCATGGTGTCATACCTACACTAAACCTAATGTATATTCCATACATATGTAATGTAATATTTAGGTGGAATCTAATGCATCCCATGTCATATAGATGATTCTAATGAATCCCATTCCTTGAACTAACGTAGCTTGGTTCTAGTTAGCATAGCATGTGACAATGGATATCTCTTTCATTTCCAAAATAATTAGTTCCTATGCATGTTACAATAGGAGTAGTGTATACCTATTTGCCAAGCATATGTTCCATGCTAGGAGCAAGCACATAGAAGTGCATTATCACTACATTAGAGAGAGTGTGTTTGCGAATGATGTTCAAGTACAACACAAGTACCAAGGATCAATTTTTGGACATGTTCACCAAACCATTTGACTCATTTAAGTTTACAAAGTTCACCAAACCATTTGGATTGTTGGAGCTAGGATGAAGACTTGAAGCTTGAAGCTGAAGGGAAGAGTGTTGAAATTCAGTCTTCAACCTTAGTACAATATGGGACCTTTAGATGGATTCCACTTGGAGCAATAAGCAGAAAGATATCAACCACCATGAAGACTCAAATTCATATTTGAATTTAAAAGGGCCTCACAACAATCATTAGCCACATATCATATTTAGGTGTGATAAAGCCTATAATCTAGGAAATACTATTCCTAACACCTAGGGAATCATTTCAAGACTAGATCTGCACACTTTGTACTTTTAGTGAATGATTTGGATGTGTGTAAGCTCATTTAGATTTTGAATAAGCTACCAGACCCCTTGCTTAGCAAGCCTCCTGCTTGCTTGAGTTATTTTAGTAGAATTTGTGTAGCTATAGCTAGGTCAATAATTTTTGAGATAAATTTATTATATTCTCCTAATTGTTTCTCAAAACTCATACCCAATATCTACGTATCTTGAGAGAAACGATTCTAGAAGTGAGTAGTGGTCTATGTGTCCATGCCTAATGAAGGCAATAACTTGTCTACCTTAGAGGCATCGTTTCTCACAACATAAATGAGAACTTTGAGTGAGATTACTTGCATTACAAGGTTTATTAATATTAGTTTATGTATGCAGAACCTCTTGGGTTGACTCCTCAAGAATTGAGAGAAACATTCATTTGAGTCAAAAGAGGTTCTGTGAGTGTGCATGTGAGGACATCATGCTTCAAGGATGCATAGGGAAGTTGATCTTTCTCCAATCATTTATTACGTCCAAATATAGAGTTACAATGAGGGTGGGTGCTAGAGAGCCTTAGATTTTATCTACAAAAGTCATGTTCCAGAGTGATCCTTATCTCAACCACTATCTTTATGACTTTCTCGAAAGAACCCTCTACACGGGTCTTTTATTTACAAAATATATGGGAATTATAATTTCTCTATATGATTTTAAATACATCTCAATAATTCCATGCCCTCACAAACCTTCAACTCTTATATCAAAATACAAAGCACATTGAAATCTCAATAAAATAAAGTCCAAAATTCAACATTTCATAAGTGATGAAACTATATGTATATCTCAATGGCCGAAGTAGTGTTTGTGACAATTGGGCTCGATGCTTCCATTACCAAAAAGATATAATTTTTTCCTCTTGGCATCATTAATAGAAAGAGTCATAGTGTGTCCTAAAACAAGAATAGGGAAAAGAATGCTGAGTCTTAGGAACATATTACTTTTCAAAGAACATCATTGCATGATCTTATAAAACTTAAATAAATCTAGACGCTCTAAGATATATATCACATATTTAGTAAGTGTATAGAGGTATTTCTAAATTCTTATAGCTTTGATAGCCTTATAGGTTCAGATTATGCTATGCAAGTGGCCATACGTAGAGGACAATTGTGGTAGATCATTTCATAAACATTTCAAGCATGATAGATATAATATAAAATTCCCTTTAAATCTTACGGATATATTTTATTTCTATGCGCTGACTCAAAAAGTATATTTTATTATTGGCATAGGATAAGATATCATGTTTCATTACTCGAACGAGAAGAAGATATTATATTCTATTACCACACACCACATCAAATATAATATTTTATGCCGTGCCGAATGCCATCCAAGATAGAAATATTTCATTTGATTTTTGTAGCTTTGCATTTTCCAAAAATAGGAAGGGGACATAACTTTGGCTCTCTCTTCAATAGAAGATGAACTATTTTTGCCTGTTTTTGAGAGGCTTAAAAGGCCTAGAGGAAGGAGAGCTCTAAAACTCCCTAATGTCTCAATAGCTATGTCATAAGTCAACTCTGACCATTGAGGATGATAGGGTTCACATCGGGGAAGACTCTCGAAGTGTTGGATGTTAAAATAAATACATAAGACTTAATTGAATAGGGATAAAATTAGTAAAATGAATAAAAAAGAAGAGGGCACAAGAA
>CM035416.1:23616699-23991699 GCA_020310875.1 Ceratopteris richardii | reverse complement strand
AGGGATAAGATTTTTCCTCTAAATTTGGCTCAAAGATCCAATCTAGACTCTATATATTCAAAGCAAAATTGATTCTCAAGTGAACAAGTGTCTCTCTCTCTCTACATGCCTAGTGAAGGTAACATCTATTGGAGGCATTGGTTCTCAGATTAGGAGCAAGAATATTGAGCGAGATAAATTGAGTTAGGAAGTTCTTATTTTCTAGTTTGAGTTAAAAAATATCTTAAGTTCACTCCTGAAGAATTGAGAGAACCATCATTTTGAGTGAACAAAGGTATCTGTGAGTATACATGTGAGGCCATCTATGCTTGAAAGCTTCAAAGGGAATACATTCTCCCATCAATGATATTAGAGAATTTCAAAACACAAAGACTTTCAAGGAGGAACAAAAGGATCCATTGAAGGACTTGGCGAAAAGAGATATGATCATTCAAGTCCAAAATCACACAAACGTCTAACAATGAAGAAGTAAAGTCTCTATCCCATCTATTTTTATACTTGTGAAATATAGAGGTAAAGATATTGTTTGTCTTCAGTCTCCTAGCATCAAAGGGTTCTAGTAGAGTAAGTTAGAGCACAACATGTTAGATTATAGCACTCAAATTAAGAAATTAGATAGAAACAGTTATCAAATGGTTGGATTAGAATGTCTACCTTCCTCATGGAAAAATGTTTATGGGGTCACATTAGTAGTACAGATGTTAGACCTAGATTAGGTAAGAATCCAAATCCTCATTAGTTAAACAACTTTAGAGAGTGGAGAAAGAGAGACAATAGAGTTATCTTAATCTTATCCCATCATATTAGCTATGCAATGATAGGGCATATATAAGATCAACATATTTCTATGAAAGTATGGGAAATCCTACAAAGACTATATTCCACTTCAACCAAAGCCAGGAAGATTGAATTGAAGAATGAACTCAATAAGTTGAGCAAAAAAACTATTAGCAATATCGATGACTAAAATTTGAAGATCAGAGAACTAATTGATGCATTGGGATCCATAGGTTGTCACATAGAAGATGATGAACTAGTTGCATACACTTTTCATGGGTTAAGGGATGACAAAAGGTGGAACACTTTTAGTTTTTCTGTATATCTAAAACATAATCTTCCTGACCTTGAGCAATTGTTGGCCTTGAATGTCACTTAAAAGATGAACATTTGAGGCTCAAACACAAAGTGCAATGAATCCCAAGCATTCTATGTAGGTAAGGAAGAGGTAGGGGAAGAATCCATAAATGTTTCGTCCTTGCACATAAGATTCCATCTTGATTTTCCAAGCAACACGGATGTTACTATTAAGCTTTTGGATTATGGAAGGAAATCCATCTCCCATCTTGAAGACAATTTCTCTGACACTAGTGAAAATGCTTGAGAGGAAAAGGATGGATGAAACATGGAGCTTGGACCGATGAGGTTTGATTCAACTCACTAGTATAGAATCACCTATTATCACTTGAAACCTTTGAATAACCTTATAAACTTCTATTTAATGCAATCAAACACCTTATGTACTTTCAAAAATCACAAGGAATACTTTAATGCAAAACATATTATCAACTGCAGAAGTTACTATGAGAAATCTTCTATTTATGGAAGAAAAGCTCAAGCTCAAACACTCAATGCCCTTAGTGTGATTACAATTGGTCTAACTCCTCTTAGACCAATTGTGCATAAGAACTAAAATTATAGGCAAAGCATGATCTGATTAAGAGCTTAATAACATCAAGAGGTCACCTTGACTTTTTAGGGAATAGCAAGAATAGACCCCGAGGCAACAAAATCACTCTAGAACGTAGAGGGATAATGCAAATGATACAAAACCTTGAGCCATACAAGTACACAATAATAATTTCCCAATGAGTCATGCATGAAGATCGGACTTCTCATCTCTGAGAAGCAAACTCTCTAGTGGTGCTAAGTTGGAGAAGATGACATAAAGAAGAAGAGTAGTTAGCAAGATGAAGATACAACTTGAATGTATATTTGTTTATCATAAATTACAAGTGAGTATAGTGTTGAATCTCTTCTTAAGATTCTTCATTACTCTTGGTCTATGATAAACTTCTTCCAAGATGAAGATACAACTTGAATGTATATTTTTTTATCATAAATTACAAGTGAGTATAGTGTTGAATCTCTTCTTGAGACTCTCCATGACTCTTGGTCTATGATACACTTCTTCCAAGCATGGTGAAAACTTGATGTTCTTATATATATATATATATATATATATATATATATATATATATATATATATATATATATATATATATATATATATATATATATATATATATATATATATATATAGAGAGAGAGAGAGAGAGAGAGAGAGAGAGAGAGAGAGAGAGCGAGACAGAGAGAGAGAGAGAATACGTGCTACTTTTAATAGACTTCATTTGTTACATTATTGATCTAATTTTAATATTTTTAATATAGTAAGATTATAAATTTTCATCTTCATAATAAGTTCAATCTTGTTTTTCTGGAAGTCAGATTGATGAACTAATTTTCTGTTAATATGCGCAATTTTGTGTTCTTTGAACTCTTTTATTCGTAGCTTATTCAATCTTATGATATTTTGATACTTTGGTTGTTGTATGTCATTTGCATTTTCATAAGAAGTTGAATATTCCTTTTGTGGGAGTATGATTAATGACCTAGTTATCCATTAATATGCTCAATGTTGAATTCTATCGTTCCATTTGTGGTTGAATGTTTGGAATGAAGAGATAGGCCAATGGATTGGATTTGAGGATATCGACTTAGCTAAGGGAGTGGACATTGAAGATTGGCCCGCAATGCCTTAGGGGTCTAAGATGGCACAACAGAAACACTCTTGACATTATTCCAAGATTCAAGAAGAATGTGGACTTGCATATCATGCTCAATACGAGGTGTCATCTGAATTTGTCGAGTTTAAGGTGTGATTTTAAGTTTCAATCCCTTTGGCATCCCCTCATTGAGATAGAAAAGGTGACTTGTATGTGGAAAATCCTCTACAAGGAATTCGGGCAAATCTAAAAGGTAAAAAAATATGCGGTGCTCTGCCTTGGTGTAAACATTTCCTACATGGCAATAAAGACCTGCAAAAACTCTTCTTTTTGTGCCCAAAGTCAGTGTTAGTGTGGCAAACCCTTGGAAAAGTCTTGTTGTCACAAGGACAAATCAACTAGAAGCAAGTAGCTCTAGGGGAAGTGATTGGTTGTTGTGCAGCATTGTGGAATGCTATAACAGGTGAGGCCCTCTAGAAGATCTGGAAAGAGAGGTGTGCTACAAAATTTGACAACCCTCCTAAAGAATTCTCTATCGAAAAGTCTCTTTTCTTTTTAGGCACAACAACTTCCAATTATGAGAAATCCCCGCCATCTAGACATCATAGAGTGTTCTTCCTTGCAAGCAACAATATTAAATTCAAGTGGGCCTTTCATGATGGGGACAAAATGGTTATTAACCTTCCCTGTAATATTCTCTAATTCTTGAAAGCTTTTTTAGCTACCCTTGCTTTGTGGGATTTGGGGGGTCCCATGGGTGCTAGGAATGTTTACTTGTGTAGTTGTTCCTTCTATTTAAGCTTTTTGTTGATCAAAAGGAGCACTTGATGATGCCTGAAGGGGGGGGGGGGGTTTCTTATAGTTAGCAATTCTTTTGCCAACGAGGAACAATAATTTCTCAATCGGCCACTCCTTGGGGGAGTCGCCAAAGTTAAAAGCACATCTTTCCCACCAAATCTTCCATAGGACCTCCCCTATGATGGAGTTCTAAAGAATTTTAGAGTAGCCGATCGCTTCTCCCAGCAGAGCTTTTTTCCAACTGATATGTTTCTAAAGTGTGATTTCTTTCCAACAGCCTCCGAGAGCCTGTTGGACTTGGGACAAGTGAAGAAGATGTGTGCAACATCTTCAATGGACCAATAGCAGTGCTTGCACTGAAGCACCCCACAAACTTTTCTAGCCTTTAGGTTGGTCCATATTCCACGATGGAGAATTTTCCATAAGAGGACATACTTTTTTATTTCTATGAGAGAGATAGCCATGAAATTCATGTCCCCTCATAGCTGCATCCATAACAGGCACCACTTCCTGCTGAGGTTGACATGATATTCAATGGTTTCTTTGATGTTCGAGATTTTTGTTAGGCAATTGCCATTGTGCCATCTGAGACCAAATGAGCACAGCTGGTCATGACCCTTGAGAAGACGAACTTTGGAGCGGTCCCAAGCAAGACATCTACTTTGTAGAGTACTCAATTCTCCATAGGTAATGTTGATGCTAGGGTCAAGATCGACGAAGTTGATCCACTAGTTGGTGTCTTGCTTGGAAAGATGTTTCCATTTTTTGAAGCCTTTGTTCCATAGCATTTTGGCATTTTGAATGTTCCAAGGTTCCATGTTCTGGAGGCCATGGATCGAAAACCAGATAGAGTCATTTTGTATGATACCAGCTGCCCACTTCCAATCTTCAGTGATTCTTATGAAGCTTTTGACTTTATTCCAACTCATCCATAGGGAGCACACAAGATTCTAGCCTTTTGGGGAAACCACGATTGGGGAAGACAATAGGATTAGAATGTCATGATTCTTCTAGTTTGGGAATCCCAGAAAAGTCAACACATTCTTGTTTTTGAAGATTAACTTCGACCACGAGGTCTCCCCATTGCACCACACCTTAATCAACCATTCTGCCACAAGTTTGTTAGTCATGCACCTGATGTCCAGAATGCCAAGGCCACGACTATCCCTTTGGCTAGCACAAATGGACCACTTTATTTTAGGCACTCCTCCTGTAGTGGTTGCCTGTCCAAAGGAAGTTTCTACAAATACATTCTAGTTTGGACAACTCTTGCTCTTTAGGTCTCAAACAAGAGAGGAAGTAAATGGTCGAGGAGATAAGGAACGTGTTAATAACCATTGCCCGACCCACCAGATTGATTTGCATACCTCACCAATGGTTTCACTTGCTTTCAAGTCTAGCCTGGACCCAATTCCATCGCTACTCCAATGGGATACCAAAGCCCAAGGGAATCCCAAGAAGCCAGAAAATTTGGCCTCAAGGAATGTTTTGGCAGCCATGATCAAAGAGAAGGTCGGGTTGGATCTTGTCAATAGCTCTAAAGGCGGTCTTTGAGTATTTGATTTCGGATCCGTAGGCTTCACAAAAAGTATCCAAGCACCTCCACAACATCTCTAGAGTGGTACTATCATTATGGACAAACACATTCATATCATGGGCAAAAAGTCTCATGGTGATCTGGCTATGTTTACCGAGAAAACGGAGTCCTTTGATGTTACCTGATTCCATGTGTTGTTCCACAAGCCATCTAAGCCCTTCCATGGCGATGGAAAAGAGAAGGGAAGCCAACAAGCACCCTTGTCTAATCGATCTTTTTAGTTTGATCACCTTCAAAAGTTGGCCATTAACATTAATTTGAGTTGATACATTCCCCAGAAGGGTCGAGATCATCTTGGTGAATTTCTAACTCCATCAGAGATCTTTAAGTGACTGCAGAATATAGTTCCATTCGAGCTTGTCGTAAGATTTTTCGAAGTTGATCTTGAGGAAAACCACATCTTGTCTCGACTCATTCGCAAAGTCGAGACCTTTCCCATATATCTATAATGGCTTCGAAAATAGACATTCCTTTGACAAACTCTTTTTGGTCCTCGTTTAGCCACACTCTTAGATGGCTAGAAATTCTATTGACTATAACTTTGGCAATGATCTTATATCCCGTTTGAAGCATTGTGATTGGACGCTAGTTCTCAATTCTATTTTTTCCCTTTTTTTGTGGATTAAGTTGATGATGCCATTGTTGAGACAAGTCGGGAGTGCACCCAACTCGAGCACCTCTTGCCAAACCAAATGAAGAAGGGTAGCAATCACCAACTTGAAGGACTTAAAGAACTCATTAGTGAGACCAGCCGGCACTGGGCTTTTACCACTAGGGGGCCATCAATTACTTCAATCATTTTTGCTTTCAAGATAGGGGCATCAAGTAAGGAATGAAGGTTTTGTGGGATCCTATGAGAGGATACCCTAGAGATGGCCGCCATGCAGTTCTGTCTATGGTGGGAGAGGGGGGTCGAGATCCCTAGGAGTCTCGTAAAGGCTCTTCAATGATTCTGGAATTTTCTTCTTCCATATTGCATACATCACCATTTGATTCTAGCACTAGGGGGATCAATTCTCTGTTTTGTTTCCTTTTAAGGATGCAACACATCTCTTTGATGGGTTTTTTTGCTTTGCCAGCCCACCACTCCTTAAAGAATATTGGCAAATTTTTCCTTTGTATTTGTTCCTCGTATCTTAGCAACACTCTGATTTTTTGTAGAACCTTTTGGGATTGAACTTTTCCTTTGTTCAATTCCTCCTCCAGTCTCCAGAGTCTATGATAAAGAGAATCTCTACGCACCCGCTGAAGAGCCGGAAGCATCTTCCTGGTTCTTATCATGATCAATCATGCCTTTTCAACAATGCATCTCCAACTCTTTGCTAGGGACGAGCAAGAGGCCAACTCCGCCTTCCATAGTTAAGTAATTTCTTGATGGACAGAGGGGAGAGAGAAGGAACTCGAATAGGTGTGAAACCAAGGAGCCTTATGGATTTTGATGAGAGGTTGGAAAGTGATAACAATCGGGTAGTGATCAGAGATGGCAAGGTTAGTGAGTTGCGAGAGGGAAGGGTGGCCCCACTCATGAATAATGTTATGAGCAATGTAACTTCTATCTAGTCTAACTTTCCTCAAGTCCTCGCCTGCCTAGAGATTTGGCCAAGAAAAGCCTCTAGAGTGTTTGAATTCAACCAGAACCATGATGGAGATGATTAATCTCCAAAAGACAAGCTACACTTGAATTAAGAACACCTCTATATTCATTAATTTTGGAAGTCTTCCATGAATTCATGATTTTGTGGTTGGAGAATCAATCAATCTCTAAAAGTTAGGAGATCACTTTTAGGTGAGCAAGATTCAAATTCAAATCTTGGCTCCAAAACTCCCCATAAATACATGGCAGATTAATCATACTTTTTAGGTGTGGATCAGCTGAGCTTTATGCCATACCAGAGCGTGGAATCAAGGCACACATTTGTATTTGTAATTCCTTTGTATTCTACAATCATTATACTTTCAAATCTATGATCATTCAAGTCCATATCTTCATGTCATTGTGAGTCTATTGTTCACTGCTATACCTTTCACATTTTTTAGTCAGATTGCAGAGATGGATTCTCCCCGTGTAGTGCATATTTTTTGATGATTTAAGTTGCTAAAGTTTTTTCCTTAAGTCTACTATAAGCTCACAAATTTTCATTGCTATTGGAGTTTTCGATATTTAGTTATCTTCATTTGAAGTCAACCCTGTCTGTTCATTTTCACTCCTCTATCAGGCACCCGATTTTTTTCACTCATCTTGTCGGAGCTATTTCTCATTGTGTGCCTGAAGAAATTCCGTGATTGAAAGATTATTGGATTCAGTATAGTTTCTAGTATAAGCATAAAAAGTCTCATAATCATTGGACTCTTCAATCGTGAGTTATTCCCATTTTTTTGCTCACTCGTCTCGGTACTATTGCAACCCGTGAAAATTGGGATGATGCTCTTACTTGTTAAACTTTATTCACATTGTGAGGCTTATCATTCCTGATGAGATTACTCTTGAACGTTAGCTCTCTAAGCTAATACGAATTCCCCAAAAGGAATTAAGATAATTTCTACTGTGCTCAGAGAACTATTCAAAACACTGGACAGGTGTATGAATCAAAATAGTAAGTTTTTCACCTCTGAATTAATTCTAGCTCATTTGTTTTGATCTATCTTTTTGAGATTGATCTTCCAAGGTACATATGGTGTCTAACACATCCATTGGCAAGCTAAAAGGGCCCACCACATACTCCTAGAGTTCATTTGGCTGGTGTAGATCAAGGATTTTGCACCACCACTTCATCTTCAAACACATATCTATCCATCTCTTCACAATGGTATTAGAGCAAAGATGGCAAATGGATTTCCCTCATCAATTAACAAATTGGATATAGGTAATTACTCAGCTTGGTCATCAAGGATGAAAGCTTATCTCCAAGGTAGAAATTTATATGGTTATGTGGCTGGAGACGAAGTTATGCCAAGTTTCAAGAACAAAAGTCAACCAACACAAGAAGAGCAAGAAAGATTGAGCACATGGTACTCAGGGATGCACTTGCAAGGTCTTATCTCCTCAACTCTATCTCAATTTTTTTGTTGCCTCATATTAGAAGTTGTAAGACATCTCGGGAAGTGTGGGATGCACTTCAAGCCTTCTTCTCTTCAAGTATCAAAGCTAGGAAGCATCGATTATGGCTGGATTTCACAACCCTCAAGAAGGCTCCCAAACAAAATGTTATTGATGTTGTCACAAAGGTCAAGGACATAGCTGATCAGTTGGGAAGCATTGGAAAGGTAATAGATGAAGAGAAAATTGTAAGGCAGGTCATCAATGGATTGAAAGTAGATGATAAGTGGAAAGCATTCACCACAGCTATGGATTTGTACATGGACATGCATGTACCTAATTTCAATACACTCATTGGACAACCACTCACTCAAGAGACAAAACTGTTCAAGAATGGAGAAAGCTCTAAAGGTAATCAATCTTCAGCTTTATATACTGATAAAATCAAGTCCAAAGAAAACAAAGGAAAGTCAAAGAAAGTGGATGATGAACCAGGAATATATCAAGCTAACTATGCAGGTAGAGGAAGACATGGTAGAGGTAGAGGAAGAGGAGGTAGACAAGGCAGGGGGACATCCCAAGTCTCCAACCCATGTTCTATTTGTGGATTAACTAATCATACAACTGAAAATTGCTTAAGGAATTCCAAGAATCAAAGAGGCAAAGGATACAATAGAGGAAGTTATGGCTACTCAAGAGGAAGGTTCAACAATTATCATGGCAACTACAACAACTACAATCATTCAAACTATCAAAGAGGCTACAAAGGAAGGAGAGACTTCAATAACTACACAAAAGACTCAAACAAAGAGGATTCATTATTAATCATGAACATGGCTATACCACAAGGTAAATCTGATGAGCATGTTTTCTACATAGATTCAGGTTGTTCAAATCATGTGGCAGGAAATGTGGCCCTCCTATCAGATTTAGAAGATCCAAGGAACAAGCATGAGGTACAAACAAGAGATGACACAAGACATCTTGTGGAGAAAATAGGAAATGTCAAAGCACCTGATGGAAACATCAACTTACTCAGTAAGGTACTCTATGTCCCTACCATTACAAAGAATTTGGTAAGTGTTGGATAGATAGTAGAAAAGGATTGCAAGTCCGGTTCACAAGAGGAGGAGCATATGTGGAAGACCCTAGCCAAGGGTTCACAAGAATAGCAAAGGGAGAGAAAACAGGTAGATTATTCACCTTTGAGTTTCAAGAAACAAGGAACATAGCTCTCTTCAACTATGGTAATCAAACACTCAGAGAACTAGAGGTATGGCACAAGAGATTGGCACATATTGGTGAAAGATCATTAAAGCAAATTTGCAGGGACCAAAGTGTACTTGGACTCCCTAACTTGTCAAAACAACACATGATTTATAAATGTAGTGCATGTCAATTTGGAAAGTCTCACAGGTTACCATTCATAAAGAAAGGTTATATGCACGGAGATCTCTTGGAGTTGGTTCATACAGATGTATGGGGACCTAGCAAGGATGCTTCAATATCTGGATCAAGGTATTATGTCTCCTTTGTTGATGATTGCAGCAGATGGACTATCCTATTCTTTATGAAACACAAAGATGAAGTTTTTTCATGCTTCAAAAGATATTTGGCTCTTGTGGAGAATCAAACAGGCAAATCACTAAAAAGGCTAAGGTCAGATGGAGGGGGAGAATACTTCTCCCATGAGTTTGATTCTTTTCTTCAAGAAAGGGGAATCAAAAGAGAGGTAACTACAAGGTACACTCCTGAGCAAAATGGAGAGGCAGAAAGGAGGAATAGGACAATTGTTGAAGTTGCAAGGTCCATGTTAAATGAAAAGCATTTGCCTATCTATGGGTTGAGGCTGTATCTAGAGCCACGGATTAATAGGTTGCCTTCAAAATCCCTTGATGGGATGTCCATATGAGGCTTGGAATGGAAGAAGACCTAGATTAGATCATTGTAATATTTTTGGATGTATTGCTTTTGCTCATGTTCCTTCACAGATTAGAGGCAAGATGGATCCAAAGGCAAAAAGGTGTGTATTTATTCGATATGACAACAATCAAAAGGGTTATAGGTTATACAACCCTACCAACAAAGGGTTCTTGGTAAGAAGAGATGTAGTGATGAGAAGAATTCATGGTATGAAGATTCATGCAGGAAGGTCAAATTGCCATATGACCTTGAAGAAGATGTTCCAAAGCTTGGCAGAGAACATCAACCAAAGATTGAAGAACAAGATACTTGAGAAGATGATGAAGAAACTCAGATGGAAAGATCAAAGCATGGAAGTCTAAAGGTAAAGCAAAATTGCAGGAACTTGGACATGAGGCAGAATCATCACAACATGGCTTAAGAAGATCTATAAGGGAAAGAAAAAAAACCAGAAACATATGGGTTTGACACCTCATTAGTAACTAAACATTCTATTTACATAGCATAGTACATAAATCAAGAGGAGCCATCATCCTTTGAAGAGGCCAAAGAAAAATCGGAATGGAAGCATGCAATGAAAATACATGGCAGATTAGTCGTACTTTTTATGCATGGATCAGCTGAGATTTATGCCATATCAGAGTGTGGACTCAAGGCACACATTTGTATTTCTTAGTAGTTTGTATTCTACAATCATTATACTTTCAAATCTATGATCATTGAAGCCCATATCTTCATGTCATTGTGAGTCTACTGTTCACTGCTATACCTTTCACATTTTTCAGTCAAGCTGCAGAGATAGATTCTCCGCGTGTAGTGCATCTTTTTTGATGATTTAAGTTGCTAAAGGTTTTTTCTCAAAGTCTATTATAAGCTCACAAATTTGTATTGCTGTTGGAGTTTTCAATATTCAGTTATGTTTATGTGAAGTTAACCCTATCTGTTCATTTTCACTCCTCTGTCAGGCACCCGATTTTTTTCACTCATCTTGTCAGAGCTGGTTCTCAGTGTTTATTTGACCAAATTGCGTGATTTGAATCTTGTTGGATTCAGAATAATGTATAGTATAAGCGTACAAAGTTTCGTAATCATTGGACTCTTTAATCTTGAGTTATTCTTATTTTACTTCTCACTGGTCTGAGTAATGTTGCAGCCCGTGAAAATCGGGATCATGCTCTTACTTGTTAAACTTTATTCACATTATGTAGTTTATCATTTCTGATCAGATTACTGTTGAAAGTTAGATCTCTAAGCTTATTGGAATCCCCCAAAAGGAATTAAGCTAATTGCTACTATGCTCAGAGAATTATTCAAAACACTGGACAGGTGTATGAATCAAAATAGCAAGTTTTTCACCTCTGAATTAATTCCAGCTCATCTGTTTTGATCTATCTTTTTGAGATTGATCTTCCAAGGTACATAGAGTGTCTAACACATCCATTGGCAAGCTAAAAGGACCCACCACATACTCCTAGAGTTCATTTGGCTGGTGTAGATCAAGGATTTTGCAGCACCACTTCATCTTCAAACACATATCTATCCATCTCTTCACATCTATCTCATCTATTCTTCATCTCTCATATATATCAGGACTATATACAAGTGTATATATATACTTATGAGTGTGGATTCATCATTACTTCAAGTATTTGTGAAGTATTTACAAAGCTAATATACATGTGTATATAGACCATCTCTTTCTAAACCTCTACTTCACTTCATGCTCTTAGGCTTCTATTTTTTCTTCAAGTCTTCAGTCCTAAGCTTCATATAATAAAAAATTGTTGATTTTCTTGCTCCAAGAGCTCCCCCTCAATCATCAATTGTGATTACTTGCAACTTGGGTCCATCCAAACTCTTTGTCAACATATGTGCAAGTTGATCCTTTGTAGGAGTATGCATGATTTCTATTTCTTTATCAACAACCTTCTCTCTTAAAAAATGATATTGAATCTCAATATGTTTGGTCCTAGCATGAAACACAAGGTTAGCTGCCAAATACAAAGAACTCATGTTATCTCCACAAATGATAGGAGTACTCTGAATGATATCAAAACTCTTCATGAGACTTTTTAGCCACATGAATTCCTTAGCAGCTTCTACCATACCTTTATACTCTACTTCTCTAGATGACAAAGCAACTGTATGTTGCTTCTTAGAGCACCATGAGATTAATTTATCTCCCACATAACATAAATACCCATGTTTTGATCTTTCATCGAAGTTACCTACCCAATCTGCATAACTATATATCCTGATCCTTGTATCTGAAGTAAATCCATAATACAATCCTTCTTTAAGTGTGCCCTTGATATACCTAAGCACCCTTTGACCTGCAATCCAATGTTCCTTTCTAGGACAATGCATGAATTGAGATAAAAATCCAACTGCATATGACAAATTAGGCCTTGTTAATGTAGCATAAATCAAGCTACCCACCAAACTCTGATAAAGCTTCATGTCTTTGAATTCCTCTCCTTCATATCTACTCAATTTGTGATTCACTTCCATTGGAGTTGGTGCTATCCTACAATCTTCCATTTTAAACTTGATTAGGAGATTCTTCAAATACTTTTCTTGAGTCACATATATTCCATATTGAGAATATGAAATCTCCATTCCTAAGAAATATGACAAATTTCCCAAGTCACTGATCTTGAATTCTTTCTCCATCTGCTTCTTAAGCATTTGTATACCTTTGTCATCTGTACCTGTAAGTATTATGTCATCAAAATAAATACAAACATAGATAAACCCATCTTCACTTGCTTTGACTAGCAAGCTACTATCTACCTTTGATGCTTGGAAACCAAGTTCCTTCAAGAACCTCACAAGCCTATAATTCCATGTCCTTAGGGCTTTCTTTAAGTCATACAAAGCTCTCTTGATCTTACACACATAATCTAGATTATATTGATCTTTGAGACCATCTGGTTGTTCCATGTAGACTTCAACTAAAATATAACCATTTCAAATTGCATTGTTCATATCCAATTGAGATAATTTCCAACCTTTGCATGCAGCAATTGCTATAAGGGTCCTTATGGTTGTCTCTTTGCAACAGGACTATATGTTTCATCATAGTCTACACCATAGGTTTGTGCATATCCTTTCACAACAAGTCTAGCTTTCTACCTTGACACACTTCCATCTGCAAATCTCTTTGTCTTGTACACCCATTTACATCCAATTACCTTCTGATTAATTGGTTTATGTAGGAATTCCCAAGTCACATTCTCAATAAGTGCATCATACTCTTCCTTCATAGGTTTTTCCCAATTCTCCTTTCCTTTGGCTTCATCATATGTGGATGGATCTTCATCTACTTTCACTATATAAGCATAATCTTTAGTTTTCAAGAAAGAGGTGTCATAGCTATACCTTATAGGTTGTCTTTTGTCCCTTGATGACCTTCTGAGTTCTCCATTTCTTGAAGTTTCTGGTTCATCACATTCTAGATCAAACCTTTGCATTTCTTCATTTTCAACTAGTACTTCATTATTCTCTTCTTCCTCAAAGATTTGAACCTCTTATTTACCTTTCTTTTGATTCAATGTTTCTTCAAGACCTACATAAGCACTATTTGTACCGGAGTACCAAGTACCTTTCTCATCAAATGTGACATCCTTTGATACAAGGAATTGCTTTGTAGATGGACTCCACAACGTGTATCCCATTTGCTTATCATCATAACTGATGAACACATATTTTTCAGCCTTTGGTTCCAATTTATGCCTTAATTGAGAAGGAACATAAGCATAGGCTAAGCAACCCAAATACTTTACAATGATCTAGTGTAGGTCACTTACCCCACCAAGCTTCATATGATGTCATACCCTACAAAGCTTTACATGGTATCCTATTAACCAAGTATGTATCATATATACATACATTCATAGATGCATGCATACACACACATGTACATATCATACACTCAAAACAGAGTTTCCTTATCTTGTTTAGAATGAAGAATGGGTATTTTATATTGTTTGTAACGATGACCCATCTTCCTATGAGTAGTTTTTTGTCTTTAGTAGACTCAGATGTTCGGTAGTTTGATAGTGTGGAAACCAAACATATTTTCTTCCAGTGCAATATCTTGAATTCACTTGAGCCTAGCCCTACTAGGAATATTGTCAAATGCACTAACAACTCCTCTTATCTTGTAATGGGAGTTGGTAAGATGATCTTGACTACTATTGATCATAGTTCTTTCACGTTCTCAGATGCTTTCTATGTGGATAAAAAATTTTGTTGTTAGTTTCATCACTAGGCAAGATTGGCTTGGTTGTCAAATTTTTTGATGAAAGATGTATAGTTCGTGATCTCTCAAATGGAGATGTTACTATTGCTTGAAGAAATTTATGCCAAGGCCTATATAAGATCATAGAGTATGTGAATGATTTAGTGTGTGCAGTACAAGATTCTCATTCTATGTCAAATGGAGAGATTTTGCATGCACACTTTGGTCATCTGAATTTTGTTGGTTTGCTTCACCTACAAAAATCTAAAACGGTTTACTTTGTGCCCAAACTTGAGGCACCTTGTAAAAATATTTATGAAGGTTTTATTTTGGGAAAAATCAAGCATTTCTCCTTCCCAAAAGATGGTTAGGTTCAAGTTTCTCATAAATTGCAGCTTGTTCATAGTGATGTGCTCATATGCAAACATCTTCATTTCAAAACTACCTTTACTTCATAACTTTTATTGATGGCTTCTCTGGGCATTCATGTGTGTAACCAGTGAATGCAAAGTAAGATATATTTATGTGTTTCCAACAATTCCTAACTATGGCTAGAAAATATGTTAACATGTAAATTGGGCACCTCGATTTTGATCAAGGGTGGGAATACATGTCTTCTAATTTTAATGCATTTCAAACTAAGCATGGGATGAAGCATCACTGTATAGTGCAATATATACCTCAACAAAATGGATTTGCTGAAAGAAAGAACAAGTGTCTCATCGAAATGGTGAGCTGTAGGTCAAAATTCAAGCCTGACCACATAGCTTCTAGCTTGAGGTTATTATGTGTGTAGCATATGTACATAATGGGTCCTAGCAAAGCACTGTAATTGATCACTCCATATGATGCTTGGATGGTCACAATCCCTTTGTTGCTCATATGCATGTCTTGGTTGTTTGACATATGAGGCAAGGCCTAAAAAAAAGAATGGAAATAGCTACATGATAAAGCAATGAGATGTATTTTTGTTGGGTATAGTTCAGAACAAAAAAGCTATCATTTCTATCATCCACAAACTAAAAATTGTGGCTATTCATGATGTTGTCTTTCTCAAAGGTGCAATTTATTCATTACTTTCATCTACTTAAGACACATCAATGAGCTCTAAGGATGTGTATGACACCTGGTTGTCTCTTTTTAGAAATGGACAGTCAAGTGTTGGTCCGAATGAGGAAATAGATGGCTATCATAGAAGAGGCTAAAATCATGTCCAAGTGGTTGATGAAATCTTTGAGACATGAAAAATTAGATGAACCTTGGTTGTTTTGTACCTATTTGAGGATCTCACAATGCTTCCTTTGCATTCAATTGTAATGGCCATCTCTAATCTTTCTGATGAGAATGAGGTTGTTTCTTTTACTTAAGTAGAAAATTCAAAATATTGGATAGTTTCTATGCAATAAAAATTTGATGCTATTATGAAGAATAGTGCTTTTTCTTTATGTAATTTTGCTCCAAGCAAAAGAGCCTTTGGCACTAAATGGGTATAAAAGCTAAAATGTAAGAATAATGGAACATTCGACATGTATAAAGAAAGGCTTGTTACCAAAGGTTAAGCTTAAGTGAGAGCCATTGATTTTGATGAGACCTTGGCTTCTATTGGAACATCAACCTTATACTATGCTTGAGGTGGATTTGATCTACATAAAAAAGATATCATTTGAATTATGTCAAAACATATCCATTGAAAACTTCTTTTGCTTATGCTGATTTATTGTATTTTTTAAAAGTTTTTTTATGGGTAAACTACCAATGTAAAAGCCTATAACTTTACATATGTAAAAGGAGAAAAAGAGAGCTCAAATTCCATGAATTTGAGGTGGTTGGGCTTTGTTGAAAATCAAGTCTCAATCATGCAAAATAACTCAACCATGAGTTTTTCAAGTGTACCAATCACAAAGGAGGATCGAAAGTCATGCAATCAAGGTAGAAGCTCCACCAAACTCTTCAAATCTCATCAATCACCCACCAAAAAATGCACTCTCACTCATTGGTGAGTGGTTAGCTAGATTGTAGGAAAATTAAAACTCTATATAAGCACCATCCCGCCTTTCTTTCTTGAGTGGTATGCATACCACGAGTTTCCCAATTATTTTAGTGAATTCATAAACTCTAGAAAGCAGCCCCCTTGCTTCATTACCTCATTTTCTCATGATTTTGCTCCTCTCTATCTAGAGATGTAGCAAGGCTCTTCCAAATCTAATTGTAGCTGATTACAGAGAATTTTTTGCTCTCTCATTGTAATCACTTTCATTCATTTCAAGCTTCATTTGGTTTCTCATATAGTAACCCAAAGTTTGCCAAAGTTTCAAGTTCTTTAACTAAGTGAGTTATGAGAAATCACCAAGTTTGTGAGGCTATATCTTTGAACATAGGCAAAGAGTGTTGCAAACAGGTGGCATGTTTTGCAGAGGATGGTTCTCCCATCTGGAATACCCATTTCAGATGATTTAAATCTTGTTAGATAGCTCACAAGGTCTAGTTGAAGTCTGCAAAATTGTATTTTAATTCTCTATAGATATTTAAAAAAAAGTTCAAAATGGAGAGCACATATCACTACTTGGGGACCTAAGGGAGGGCATCCGCCTTCTATTGTTGCATTGGGGTGTTAGAATCATCTACCATCATGCTTGACAAACAATGAAACAATCAATGACCTAAAAGTAGATCAAATTATATTTTCATGTTTTCTAGATTGTAGGAAAGGGAATTGATTCTCTTCAACAACCTATCCTGCCTTCGTTTGAATTCAAAATCCACTTGTAGAAGTCATGGAGCACTTCAAGAGTCTATATAAAGACTTCAAATCACTTGTAAATTACATGAAAGCAATATAAATGCACTTTTTCGATCCTTGACTTTCTCCATTTCTTTGCATCATCTTCTTGAACAACACTGTACTTGTAAAGGCTGCTAGTCTTTCTCCAGATCTTCAAATCGGATGTGTGAGAATTCATTGGAAACATATTAGTGTCAAATGTATTTGTACAAATTCACAAAGCATTTGGTTTAATAAATTTGGAGAAAGATTAGCTTTTCTATCTCCAGGGATAGCTCTAAAAAATAGGAGGTACCATTATTCAGTGTCAAGTTCATTCCAAAAGCATATTTTGCTTATTTCTTGTAATCTTGTGCATTTTATACACTCAACCTTATGTGTATCATTTCTCAAAAAGATTGTTTTCAATTGTAATAATCTTGGTGGCTATGAGCATTTGAAGTTGATTGTTTCATCTGAAGATAACATTTTTTTGAGCTAGTCAATACGTTTTGTCTATTTTTGTATCGACTCTTTCTCTTTGATGCTCCAAAGTACATAGTGGATTTTAATGCACTTAGCACATGCATAAAAGATTTATTTGATTCTCCATAAGCTCAAGGGTTGGCCACAAGCTGGTTTGCTAGACCAAACTTACTTTGCAACTCACTTTTCTCATTCCTACAAGCTTTTCCAAGTTCTTTCACTGGTATTAGAGCTAGGTCAAGATGGGTGATGGATTTCCCTGAATGATTAAGAAGCTTGATAGACAAAACTATGCAGCTTGGCAAATCAAAGTGGAGGCATATTTTCAAGGTAGAAATCTTTATGGAATTGTAGGAAGTGATGAAGCTATGCCTACTCCAAGGTCCAAAGGAGGACCTAGCCAAGAGGAAGATAAGCTTACACTTTGGTGTGAAAGGAATGTTCAACCAAGGCCATACATACTAAAATCTATCTCTAATTTTCGAGTACCACATATTAGAGTATGCAAGACATCTCAAAAGACTTGGGATGCCCTAAAGACTTTCTTTTTTGATGGCACAAAGGCAAGGAAGAACCATCTTTGGAACAAGTTCCACCAGATCAGAAGACACCTAAAGAAACCATCATAAATTTTGTTACAAAGGTCAAGGAGGTTGTTGATCAATTGGCATCCAATAGAGAGCCAATTGAAGAAGAGGCCATCATGATGCAAGTTCTCAATAGGATTAGAGGTGACAAGCAATGGTAGTCTTTCACCAGAGCTTATGATTTCATCATGGATGTGCAAACTGCCAGCTTAAAAATCGTTTTTGGACAACTCTTCAATCAAGAGGCCAACAATAGCATAAATGAAGGTAACTCGTACCATAGTAATTCAACTAGGGCTCTATATGTAGAAAAGAAGGTAAAGAAATTGAAAGGCAACAAGAAGGAAGAAGATGACGAGGAGACTTCCCAAGCAAAATTTGCATGCAAGACCAAGTGGAAAGGGAAGAAGAAAGGACCAAAGCATGACAAAACCAAAGGAAATAATGTTTATCCTTGTGCCATATGTGATAAGACCAACCACACCACTAAGAATTGGTGGTTCAATGGAAACACCTAGAAAGGAAGTGGAAGAGGTAGATATGGAAACACTAGAGGCAAATGTGGATACAACTTCAACAACAACAATAGAATTCATAATAAAAGGGATTTCAAAAATGATTCAGAAGATCAACCACATGAAGAATCATTGCATCTAATGAATATAAGCCAAAAATAAGGTAAAGAAGATGATCATTTGTTCTATATAGATTCAAGGTTTTTGAATCATGTTGCAAGTGACATTGCTCATCTATTTGACTTGGAAAGTCCAAAGCATAGAGATGAAGTACAAATATGGGATGATACTCAACACAATGTGTAGAAGATTGGTAATGTCAAAGCTTCAAGTGCTAGGACAAACATTTTGAGTAAGCTTCTCTATGTACTTAATCTCTACATGAGGTCTTTGTGTTTTATCTTCATGTCTTCAAGGTAGACGATATCTAGGTTTAATCTTTTTTCCTTAAGCCATTGTTCTATTTTCTTACTCGATGGATCCATGAGACCCCTAACATTGAATGAGAGTACACTGAGTTTACGTTTGCGGTATGAATCTGAGTCTTCTTTAAATTTCCTTGGAATTTTCTGCAAAGAATTGAAGGACGCCTTCGAGATGGTTCTTCGTACCTTTTTCCCAAAAAGGTTTCGTCCTAGGAGCCTAGTATGGAAACTTTCAATCTTAGAGTTGTCCTATCCATCTTGGAAGCTTTCTTCTACTCAATATATTCAAGTTGACTAAATACCTTTAAGTATTACATAAGATTATTTGCTTCTTCAAAGTCATTTCCTACTTCTCCTTGGATTTGTGTTTCTCATGATGTTTTTTTGAGCTTATCGTCTTCCTTGTTTGCACAATGGTGAAGTGCCTATTTGTGAACACCATTACCACTAGCATGGTGTGCTTGACTAGATGTCATCTACTACCCATGGTTAGTGAGCGCTAAAGAAACAACCACCTCTTCCTCAAGAGAACAATCAACACAAGGCCCCACTTCTCAATAGCATTTCTCTAGGGGCACTTCCTTGCCCTATGACTTTGGACACCATAATGGAAGCCAGATTTGGGAAGCTTTTTCGAAGATGAGCTCTAGTATATTATCTCATTCAATAGTCATCCATCTCTTTCTCCTTCTCTTTTCTCTCTTTCTTAACCTCTTCTTTGCCACACACACAACAGCTCACACATATCTGCTCGTACGTCCATACACGCAAACCTTGGACTCCATCTTGTCTTCAGTGAGCTTTGGTACTTTTCATTTTCCCTCTTTGCATGAATGAGCAACTGCCAGTCCTATTTAATCGTGAAACTAACAGGAAAAAACTTAATTTTCTGAATGTTAGTAGGCTTCTTGTTCTTTTAACCACCTAACCTTGTTATAATATTGGCTATGCTACATCTACCTACCACTCTAGTCAATCAGATGGAAGCTTTCCATTGTGACATAGAAGAGAGAAGATTTGGAGGGAGTGGTATGCCAGAAATTTTGGACACCCTCCTAAAGAGTGGTCGATTGAGAAGTCTCTATTCCTCCTTGGCAAAAGAATCTCCAACTATAAGAGGTCCCAACCTTTTAGGCATGATAAAGTGTTTCTCATTGACAACAACAAGCTTAAACCCAAATGGGCCCTGCATAAGGGGGACGAGAGGGTTGTTAACCTCCTTTGTAACTCTCTCTAGATCCACAAATTCTACCCTTGCTTTGTGGGATTTGGAGGGTCCCAAGGGCATGAGTCCCATTCACTTGTAACTTGTTCTTTCTGTTTCTTTAATAAACGATGTTATTTCCACCCAGATCATGAAATATTTTGCAAAATACATCAAAGTTCCTAGGATGCAAAAACGTATATATCAATTCTTTAACATGCACTCTATCCTACTATAACATGAAACCTCTAATGGCGTTTTGGAAAACATAATGCAAGTGTTCTTGGAGCAGACAATCTTTGTGTGGTCCAAATCCACATTTAAAAAATGTCCATATAGAAGTCCACGAGATATAATGCTCGTACGTCCATACACGCAAACCTTGGACTCGAGCTTGTCTTCAGTGAGCTTTGGTACTTTTCCCTTTCCCTCTTTGCATGGATAAGCAACTGCCAGTCCTATTCAATCGTGAAAAAACTTAATTTTCTGAATGTTAGTAGCCTTCTTGTTCTTTTAACCACCTAACCTTGTTATAAAGTTTGGTTATGCTACATCTACCTACCACTCTAGTACAGCAAGAACATAGGGCGAGAGGGTACGTCAATCAGATGGAAGCTTTCCATTGTGACATAGAAGAGTATAATGAAGAAAAGAAAGAACGGTTACATGGTCAGCGTTAAAGACTTGCTTCTTATATCCAACTCCCATGGCAAACGGACGTACAAGATTAACTGTTACATTCACAGATTACAAGGGAAATGACTACATATCCTCTTCTTAACTTGCATACCAACACAATTCCCAAGCGTATTGAGAAACCTCTTTGCCCTCGAAATGCAACATTGACATGAACTATCATAGCATGGAGAGCTTATTCCATGCATGTGTCCCTTTTCCGATGTGTGCCACATCAAGCGAGTATGACGTGAGTGCCTCTCACGGCTTAAATATTTCTTTGCAGTGCATGGATACAAAGTGAAACAAATGACTATATTTCCAAATAAGTACTCAAAAAAAAAAAAAAAGCATTTTCATTCTCTTGAGGTTAGAATAACTTGACTTTGACGTGAAAGATGAGACTATCTACACTATGTAGTCTTGGTTCCTTTGAGCATTTTAAACTAGACGAATTCATCATATCTTTACATATATATCACAACAGATATCTTCATGCGCTTGATGTTACATTAGCTACGTCGATCCTTGCGAATATTTTGAGATTGTAGGCACAAATCAGCTAGAAGCGTGCTGCTTGGCAAAGCGATTGGCTTCTCGGCGGTATTATGCAATGCTATAAGAGGGAAATCCTCTCTAAGATTTGGAGGGAGTGGTATGCCAGCAATTTTGGACACCCTCCTAAAGAGTGGTCGATTGAGAAATCTCTATTCCTCCTTGGCAAAAGAATCTCCAGCTATAAGAGGTCACAACTTTTTAGGCATGATAAAGTGTTTCTCATTCAGAACAACAAGCTTAAACGCAAATGGGCCCTGCATAAGGGGGATGAGAGGGTTGTTAACCTCCTTTGTAACTCTCTCTACGTCCACAAATTCTGCCCCTCCTTTGTGGGATTTGGGGGTTACCAAGGGCACTAGTCCCATTCACTTGTAACTTGTTCTTTCTTTTTCTTTAATTGAATTCTGAGAAAGTAGGTCAAAGCCAAACTTTGTTTTTATAAGAACAAAAGTCTTACGCATGCATATAAAACTTGTTCATGACACACATGTAAACCGATGTCTCATTGTATGCAACAAACAACATAGAGCGCATAGTTCATAGTAGAAAAACCACAAACATTCTAGTCCATTGCTAAATTACATTTTCCAGAAAAAATATATGAGGGTCTGAATGCACGCACCATGGATAGTTTATCGATTTCTTCAATGAACAATAAGCCATTTCCAGTCATGCATTAGTGAGTGAACTTTGAACCTAGCTTGAGCATAAGCATATGTTTGTTGTTAGCATTGATCTCATTATACTATGTTAATCTAACATGAGAGTCATTTAACCGTGACAAGCCCAGAGGTTCATCATCCTCAAGTATTGCATCATTAGTTTATTTAAATTTGGAGAGGCCACATTACAAGGTCATGCACACATAATTTTCTTACTGGGTATAGCTTGGCATACGAAATGTGAGAACAATCGTTATTTAAATTATATTACATTTCTATTGAAAGGTAAATTCTTTTATTCCATATTGTGGACATAAATTTTAAATTTGAAAAGTTATTTAAAAAGTTAGTTATCTTGAACTTAAAATTTTGTAAATTTAAGAACTAATATAAGAAATGAATTAAAAAAAACCAACCTAATGAAGAAACTCTCTTCTGAGTTTTTTTATTAGTTTTTATATTGTTTGGACATATATTGCTTATTATTTTTAAAAAATCTTTTCCTCTCATCAAAACATATTTTATAAAATTAAAGTTCTCAAGTTGATTTTTCAATTGTTTCCAGATACTTGACTGTTATACATCAAATTCGCTAAGATCGTCATGTATTTTCACATCATGTAATACAAAAATTTTGTATATTTTGCATCCATTTTGACCTATTTTGAGCAACCTTTGAGCAAGTATTGACAATCATTTTTTACTCATAACTTTAGATCCATCAAATACGGATATTATACACAAATATATAAGCTCAAATACTGATATTATACATAAACATATTAAAGAATATTATTTGTATATATAAATATATGAAGCACTTGAACTATCTTCAAATATACGATTTTCAAAGAAAATCAAATATGACTTAAAATTTAATGGTCATAAGGAATCCCTTCACAAATCTAAGGTGTAAACTTAAAGCTTGGAAAACTAATATAATTTATCAATAGATCAATTTATGAAATTTAATCTACCAATAATTGTTCACATAATTCAACGCTCCCAAAAGTATGTGGTATTTAAAAACACCAATAAGATCTACTACATGGTTTTCAAATATTTTTAGATTGTTGAGAGTATTTCTTAATATATTTTCAAGTACAAAATATGTTTTTCTATCACAAGGTGTTTGATTTACAATTGTATTGTATGTAAAGAATGCCTATTCTTTCTGCAAATCCATCCAAGAAGCCAAGAGACCATTATTTTGGACAAAATGTTTTCCGAATCCTCAGATGATTCGCTCCATAGCTTTGGTAGGACCAAGTGAGTCCCTTGCATATTTCTAAATTACATGGTCCAATGTATCATAAAAAATAATGATGTTATTTCTGCCCAAATCATGAAATATTTTCCAAAATACATCAAAGTTCTAGGATGCAAAAAGGTATATATCAGTTCTTTGACATGCACTCTATCCTACTATAACATGAAACCTCTAATGGCGTTTTGGAAAACATAATGCAAGTGTTCTTGGGGCAGCCAATCTTTGTGTGGTTCGAATCCACACTTCAAAAATATCCATACAGAAGTCCACGAGATATAATGAGAAATTCTTGAGTTCTCTTCAACAAAATCCATATGTTTTTGCAAAAATTCAAAGACTAAATCACCTCTTTCCTTATCAACTATCTTAACTAAAACGCAGTTCATACCAAGAATCACCACCCTTCTTTCATCTCTTGAAAATGAAGAAAATCTTTGTTTCTTTGTTGAAGGTTTATTTAGTGTAAAGAGGAACAACGCGTCAATTTCAACTTTGTGTTTCCTTTGTAATTCGAATGCAAATCAACATAGCTTTCTGCACATAAGAGACAAAACTTTAGACTTATATCAAAATGAATTCAAATTGATCATGCATAAAAAATGTATAACATGATTAAGATGCATAATTATATATTTTACCAATTTTATATTAATGCGAAACAAATATATAGAGTTATTTTCAATTAATACGTTATTATTTCTATCAATATCAAAAACTTGAAACGAATTAAAATTGATGAATTAAAATTTTTGAACCAAGTTTTTGACTATGTTGAAACATTTATCTAAAAGTACATTTCAAGACTTTATCCTTAAATGCAACTCCCATGGCAAACGGACATATAAGATTAACTATTACATTCACAGATTATAAGGGAAATCGCATTGTTCTAAATGACTACATATCCTCTTCTTAAATTGCATACCAGCACAATTCCCAAGCCTATTGAGAAACTTATTTGCCCTTGTTATGCAACATAGACATGAACTATCATGGAGAGCTTACTCCATGCATGTGTCCCTTTTCTGATGTGTGCCTCTCACGGCTTCAATATTTCTTTGCACTGCATGGATACGAAGTGAAACAAGTGACTATATTTCCAAATAAGTACTCAAAAAAAAAGATTTTCGTGCACTTGAGGTTAGAATACTCATTAGCTAATTTTCAAGCATGCAACATGTAAACTAATGTCCCATTGTGTGGAACAACAACATTGAGCGCATAGTTCATAGTAGAAAAACCACAAACAGTCTAGTCCACTGCCAAATTACAGCTTTCCAAAAAAATTATATGAGGGTCTGAATGCACCATGGATAATTTATCGATTTCTTCAATTAACAATAAGCCATTTCCAGTCATGCATTAGTGATTGAACTCTGAACCTAGATTGAGCATAAGCATATGTTTGTTGTTAACATTGATCACAATTTAACTAGATTGTATTCATTTTGAGTGACGTAAGCATACTGTTTTGTGGGTTTTGTCGGAAATCTTTGATAAGGTGCTCTTTCATGCAATCCACATAGTGGCCTTCTATTTATCATGTGAAATTTTTATATCGTTTAGGGAAACCTCTCAAGAATTGGTTGTTTCAATATTTTTTGCATGGACATCTTAGATTGGTTGCAATTTTCATTGTTTGGCATTGCAACTTGGCTCCTTTTTCAATGCAATATACTCATGCACTAGCTCCATTAATCCAACTTAGGTTTTATCTAGGTACATAGGGTAATAATCTTGCTCTTGATACCATCTTCCTTCACTAAATCTATTATTTGGGTAATGCATTGCATCCTTATAGTTCCGATTCTTGAAATTTAGGAAATTTTAAGTCCAAATTATAATACAAGTGACCATGTCCACGTATATCTTATATCGATTTATTGATCAAGAAAGATTAGGTCATGAATCTGACTTTTTAAAAGAAAGTATGAAAGTATTAATACGAGTAAAGTATTTCCTCTTGAGAGCATATTAAAAAATACAACAGAGAGGATATGAAAAGTATACTAAGAACATAATAAGAATTTAGATTTCTTGATATGTATCCAGTTTAGGCTCCAATTTCAATTTCAAAGTTTGAACTCTCTTAGTTCTTCATAAATCATATTAACATTCTGTTGAGAGATTAATTTCTTGATTATGCTCAAAATCGAATTTTAAAACTTAAACTATGATTTCTTCATGTATTAACTTTCTACTGAGAGATCAATATTCCAATTATGATCGAAAACTTGAATTTTTAAGTTTATACTCTCATTTATCATCAATTATATTAAATCTCTATTGAAAGGTAAATTCTTTTATTACATATTATTGACATAAATTTTAAATTTGAAAAGATATTTAAAGTTAATTACCTTGATCGTAAAGTTTTATAAATGTAAAAAATAATATAAGACATGAAAAAAACCAACCTAATGAAGAAACCCTAATTTTCAGTGTTTTATTAGATTTTATATTGTGCATACATATATTGCTTATTGTTTTATAAAAAATGTTTTCCTTTCATAAAAAGTATTTTATAAAATTAAATTTTTCCAGTTGAGATTTCAATTGTTTCGAGGTACTTGACTGTTATACATGAAAGTTTCAAAAATCATCATGTATTTTCACATTATGTAATACAAAGATTTTGTATATTTTGCATCCAATTTTTGACCTATTTTGAACAACCTTTGAGCTACTATTGATCATCATTTTTTACTCATTACTTGAAAAACACCAAATACGGATATTATACACAAATATACAAGGTCAAATATCGATATTATACATACATATATTTAAAAATATTATTTTTATATATAAATATATTAAGCACTTGAATTATCTTCAAATATACAATTTCCAAAGAAAGCGAAATATGACCTAAAATTTAACTGTCAGAAGGAATCCTTTCACAAATATAAGGCGTAAACTTAAAGCTTGGAAAACTAATCCAATTTATCAATAGATCAATTTATGCAATTTAATCTACCAACAGTTGTTCACATAATTGAATGTTCCCATAAGTATGTGGTATTTAAAAACACCAATAAGATGTATTACATGCTTTTCAAATATTCATAGATTGTTGAGAGCATTTCTTAATATATTTTTCAAGTAGAAAATATTTTCTCCTATCACAAGGTGTTTGATTTACAACTATATTGCATGTATAAGAATGCTAATTCCTTGTGAAAATCCATCCAAGAAGCCAAGAAACCATTATTTTGGACAAAATGTTTTTCAAATCCTTCGATGATTGTCTCCAAAGCTTTCTTAGAACTAAATAAGTCCCTTGCATATTTTCTAATTACATGGTACAATGTAGCATAAAAACTAATGATATTATTTCCACCCAAATCATGAAATATTATCGAAAATACATTAAAGTTATATTGAGGCAAAAATGTATATATCAATTCTTTGACATGCACTCTATCCTACTATAACATGAAACCTCTAATAGCGTTCTAGAAGACATAATGCAAGTGTTCTTGGAGCAGACAATCTTTCTATGGTCTGAATCCACATTTCAGAAATAAAAGTCCACAAAATATAATGCATCCCTAGGAACATAATGAGAAATTCTTGAGTTCTCTTCAACAACATAATGAGAAATTCTTGAGTTCTCTTTTTGAAGTAACCTATTCAACTATGTTGGGCTCGAAAATGGCGATGGCGCAGTCTCGTCTTCCTGCACAAGCTCTCGAGATCGTTCATGAATCAACTCAGTAGAGCTGCGCAACAGATTGACTTTAGTCAATCAATCAGGCGTGGTCCTCTTCAGCAACCGAAGTCTGTGAAACCAAGAATTTCCTATGTTGTTGCAGTATGCGCTCAAAAAGGGGTACCGGTGAAGTGTGTCGTCCTTCGTCGATCGACGGCCATCTCTTCAGGCGGTCTTGGCGGGAGCCCAGAAGTTGATCACATATCCGTCGCAATCGACGGCCAACGGACAGTGTATGTTGTATCGGTCGCGATTGATGCCCATTCGAGTGTGACACCTATCCGTCGCGTGTGTGACACCTATCTGTCGCGATCGACAACGAACCGAATCAGAACCGATTCCTCAGAGATAGTCAAGTGTGAATCGCGATCGACAACAAACGGAGTCCTCAGGCACAGCAAGCGGAACTAGCGGAAGTCCAGGACAAAGTGACGATCGATAAGAAACCGAGTGCGTTCCCAGGCGCAGCAAGCGGGCTGAAGAGCAACTAAGCCTGCACTTAGTTCTACCTCGTGTTTCGTTGTACGAGTTGTCATTTATTGGGCTTGCAGACTTTGATGGGACTGAGAGAGTGTGCGAGAGACAGTCATACCCTTTGAAAAAAATACAACATAAAACTTTGTTCCCAGCTTTGAGCATTGCGCCTGTGGGATTTCGATTCCAAAAAAGAAGGAAAAATTAAAAAAGAAACGGGACAGAAGATTCGAAGTAAAATAGAAAGAAAAAAAAGAAGAGAGGAATTATCTTTAATGTGGGATGATGAGATGATCGTGGATTTTTCAAGATGGGTTTAACAATGCTCCCGAGTACCCGCGTAGGCTCAAGCTTCTTTCCCGCGCGATCATTGCTCCTCAAGGCATTTTGCACTTAAAGAGAGTTGATGCTTTCTTTTGGTTTCACTGTCAATTCGAGGGTAAATGATTATGTGGCGGAAAAGTTTTCCTTGAGCCTCGTATAGATTTTGCGAAATCCTTTTAATTTGGTCATGGATTTGGCGACCCCCTCATTTGTGAGAAGTAATCTGGCCCTTCCTCGAGGGGAGACTGGTTACCTGGCCTCTCTGTTCGAGGGGGGGTCTTGTGCCGCCCCTGGGGCCTCCCGAGAGTGTTGAACCCCCCGTGGTCTCCCTCAATAGATCTGTAATTCTGTCAACTCAGGAGGAGCTCAAGAAAGTTTTCCTCGTCGGCCAAATGTTTGGCCCAAGGCCCCCGCTCGAAACTGTGCGACAGTGGCTTCGAAACGAGTGGTTCCCCCGTGGACTAATTGTTTGTAAGTGTCAGTTCTTACCGGCAAGCCACATGTTGCTAGTCTTTGAAAATGAAGATATGGCATTTCGAGCCCTAAGCGTCGGCACCTGGCAACTCGGCCGGGCGACCCTGTGCCTATTCAGATGGTCCCGTGATTTTACTCCCGACAAAACGAAATCGCTTCGGTACCCTCTCTGGGTTGAGCTCCCTAACCTTCCATACTTCTTGTACAACTTCGTGTGGGACATTGTTTCTCCTATCGCCAAGCCGTTCGCCTCATGCTAGGACATTGGTGGTCTCATTTATGAAGGTGCAAGACACTCATTCAACGCTCGGTGGCACCCTCAAATCTGTGTGGAGGTCGACCTCAGCATGTCGCTTCCATCGAAGATCAAAGTGGACTTGGGCGAAGGGGATGTATGGGAGCAAGACATCAATTACAAAATCCTTCCCAACGCGTGCTTTCGTTGTGGCCAACAAGGTCATAGGATTCAAGATTGCCCTTTGAGACAAAAAGCAAGCGAAATCAATAAGCCTTCAAAAATGCTCAAGACAACAAAGGCGCTTTGACCCACTCGACGAAGGAAGAGGAAGGAAAGGGCCCCCTTAATCCAAAAGTTGATGCTGATGGGTTCATCGAAGTCAGAAGAAGAAGGAAAAGAAGCCCTAGGGCGACCTTTGACCGAAAAACAACATGTCAGTTAGCCCCTCTAGCAATTTGTATTGCAATTTGGAAAAGGAAATCAATGAGTTTGACTACCCAGGTGGGAACCAACTTGAGGTGGACACCAATGACAAAGCCCCTAGAGATCCTTGACAATAAAGAAACCTCCCAGGAGGGCTACACTACAAGCAAAGAAGACGAAAAAGAAAGGACAAAGCTCCCTCCCGCAAAGAGGGCTCACTACGACAATGATCATCATCTCGTTAAATGCTAGAGGGCTAACCGACCCCTCAAGAGCGACCATCATTGGTCAATGGCTTCACGACATTAGCATAAACCCTGACTTTATATGTATTCAAGAGATTAAAATTGACGGAGAAGACCTCCAAAAACAGCTTAGACTTGTCTCCTCGACCCATGTTTGGATTTCAACGGTGCACCAGTCGGGGTCCAGTGGAACGGTAATCGGTATTAATCAACTCTGGTTTGAAAAGCTTGAGAACTCCATTGAAGATGAAAGCCATCGATGGATTGCTGTTTCTTTTGGTGCTCCTCTTTGCTTTACTCTTGTTTCTTTGTACGCCCCTAACGGGGATTTAGAGAGACTGAACAGCTCCCCCACAACGTGCTTATTTGTGGTGACTTCAACATGGTGGAGGACCCTCTGGACAGATGGATGGGCAAGGGCAGGGTCATCGATAGTCGAGAGAAAGAAACATGGGACAAAACCAAACTACACTTGGATTTGGTCGAATTCAAAGACTCGAATGGCTTTTCTTGGTCTAATCTCCAAGCGGGCGAGGACCTGAGGAAAGCTAGACTTGATAGATGCTACATCTCTCAAAGTTTTACTCATCAGTGGGGCCACCCTTCTCTTGCGCAACGCACCGACCTCACCATCTCTGATCACTACCCGATCGTTATCACTTTCCAACCTTCCAACAAGACCCAAAAGGCTCCTTGGTTCCATTCCAGTGCGCCCACCTTCTCTCTGCCCTCCATCCATCAAGAAATTGCTAATGTGTGGAAGGAGGCGTTCGCCTCCGGCTTGTCCCCAGCCAAGTGCTAGAGAAGTGCGGTCGATAAGTCATGACAGATCATGATTAGATCCAGGAAGACGCTCGAGAATGTGCGGCGAGCTCGTAGAGAAGCTCTGTATCACAGACTCTAGAGGCTTGAGGAGGAAGTGAACAAAGGAAAATCTCAAGCCGAGAAAGGTCTTCAAAAAATCAGAGCGCTGTTGAGATACGAGGAGGAAATACAAAGGAAAAATTTGCAAATTTTCTTCAAGGAGTGGTGGGCTGGGAAAGCCGAAAAACCCACCAAAGAGATGTGCCGTATCCTTAAAAGGAAACATAACAGAGAATTGATCCCCTTATTGCTACACTTAAATGGCAATGTATGCAATAAAGAAGAAGATAATTTTGGGATCATTGAAGGGCACTTCACGAGACTCCTGGGAACCTCGAACCCCCTCTCCCACCATAGAAGGGACTGTATTGCAGCCATATCTAGGGTTTCCCCCCGTAGGATACCACTCAACATTCACTCCCTGCTACATGCCCCTATCTCTGAAGCAGAAATCATTGAGTTCATTGATGCCCTCCCTCTCGGTAAAAGCCCGGGACCCGACGGGCTCACTAATGAGTTCTTTAAATCCTTCAAGTTGGTGGTTGCCACCCCTCTTCGTCTGGTTTGGCAAGAGGCGCTCAAGTTTGGTGCACTTCCTTCTTGTCTCAACAATGGTATTATCAAGTTAATACACAAAAAAGGGGAAAAGAACAAAATAGAGAACTGGTGTCCTATAACGATGCTCCAAACAGGATACAAGATCATCGCCAAAGTCATTGCCAACAGAATCTCTTGCCACTTGAGAGTGTGGTTAACCGAGGACCAAAAAGGTTTCATCAAAGGTAGGTCAATTTTGGAAACCATTATAGATATTTGGGAAGTTCTTGAATTTGCAAATGAGTCTAAACAAGATGTGGTCTTCCTCAAGATTGACTTTGACAAAGTCTACGACAGGCTTGAATGGGACTATATTCTACAGTCGCTCCAAGATCTTGGATGTAGTCAAAAATTCACCAAGATGATCGCGACCCTTCTCGAAAATGCATCGACCCAAATTAACATTAACGGCAAACTTTCGAAGGTGATCAAACTTAGAAGATCTATCAGACAAGGATGCCCATTGGCTCCCCTTCTCTTTGCCATTGCCACGGAAGGGCTTAACAGGCTTGTGGTGCATCAGGTGGAAGCTGGTAATATCAAAGGCCTCCGTTTGCCTCATGACCACAGTCAGATCACCATGAGACTTTTTGGCGATGATATGAACGCGTTTGTTCACAATGATAGTACCAGCCTGGAGACGTTCTGGAGATGTCTTGCTACTTTTTGTGAAGCCTCTGGGACCACAATCAACCACTCTAAGACCGCCTTTAGAGCTATTGTGGGGTCTCAGCCCAGCCTTCTCATTGATCATGGCTGTCAAATCATTCCGCAGGGCCAAATTTTTCGGCTTCTTGGGATCCCCTTGGGGTTTGGCGTCTCTATGGAACAGCGGTGGAACTGGGTGCTGGCCAAACTCGAAAACTAGCTTAACTATTGGAGAGGTATGCAAATCAATCTTGCTGGTCGTGCTATGGTTATCAACACGTTCCTCCTTTCTTCTACCATTTATTTCCTTTCTTGTTGGAGACCAAAAGAGCAAGATCTGTCCAAACTGGATAGTATTTGTAGAAACTTCCTTTGGACGGGCGACCACAATAGAAGGGGGGTGCCTAAAATCAAATGGTCCATCTGCACCAGCCATAGAGATAGTGGGGGTCTTGGTATCCTAGACATTGGGTGCATGGCTAACAAACTGGCAGCCAAATGGATGATTAAGGCTTGGTGCAACGGGGAGGCCTCGTGGGCCAAGTTGATCTTCAGAAACAAGAACGAGTTGGCTCTCATGGGTTTCCCAAATTGGAAGAATCTCGACATCTTGACCTTGCTATTTTCCCCGATCCCCGTCTTCCTGAAAGGCTCTAATCTCATTTTCTCCCTATGGAAGAGTTGGAATAAAGTCAAAAGCTACACAAGAATTAGTGAAGACTAGAAATGGGCTGCTGGTATCAGACAAAACGACTCTATCTGGTTTCCGATCCATGGCATCCGGAGTGTGGAATCTTGGAACATTCAAAATGCCAAGAAGTTATGGAACAAAGGCTTCAAAAAATGGAAACACCTCTGGAAACAAGACACCAACCACTCGATCAACTTCGAGGGTATTGACCCTTGAATCAACATTTCGTATGAAGAATGGAACACTTTGCAAAGCAGATGTCTCGCTTGGGACCGACACAAAACTCGCCTTCTCATGGGACATGACACATCAAGCTCGCTTGGCCTCAAATGGCACAATGGGAATAGCCTATCAAAAATCCTAAACATCAATGAAACGGTTGACTATCACGTTAACCTCAACAGGAAGTGGTGCCTATCATGGACGTAGCTTCGGTGGGACATGAAGTTCATGGCTATCTGGCACCCCCTCATAGAAATCAAAAAGTTTGTCCGCTTATGGCAAATTCTTCATCATGGAATCTGGACCAACCTTAAGGCTAACAAAATTTGTGGGATTCCTCCCTAGTGCAAACGCTGCTACCGGTCTATCGAAGATGTTCCACACATCTTCTTTACCTGCCCCAACTCCAACAGACTCTGGCAGACGGTTGGAAAGAAAATTAGACTTCAGAAACATCTCAATTGGTAGCAAGCCCTTCTGGGAGAAGCGATCGGCTGCTCCACGACTCTCTGGAATGCCATCAGAGGGGAGGTCCTATGGAAAATCTGGCGGGAAAGATGTGCTTTCAACTTCGGTGACTCTCCCAAGGAGTGGTCAATTGAGAAATCGTTGTTCCTCCTTGGCAAAAGGATTGTTAACTGTAAGAAATCCCCCCCTTCAAGCATCATCAAGTTTTCCTTCTGATCAATAACAAGCTTAAACCCAAGTGGGCCCCTCATGAGGGTGATGAGAGGGTGATTAACCTTCTTTGTAATGCCATCTAAGCTCTGTGAAAGCTTCCCCTACTTTGTGGGATTTGGGGGGTCTCGTGGGCACTAGTCCCCTTCTCTTGTACTTTTCTTTATTTAATTCAAGTGCGGGAGAGTAGGCTAATGCCGAACTTCCTTTATATTAAAAAAAAAAACAAAATACGTATGCTTTTGCAACTTGGCTTTTTCAATGCAATATACTCATGCACTAGCGCCGTTAATCCAACTTAGGCTTTCACTAGGTACATAGGGTAATAAGCTTGCCATTGATACTATCTTCCTTCACTAAATCTATTATTTGGGTAATGCATTCCATCCTTATAGTTCCTATTCTTGAAATTTAGGAAATTTTAAGTCCAATTTATAATACAAGTGACCATGTCCACGTATATCTTATATCGATTTATTTATCAAGAAAGATTAGTTCATGAATCTGACTTTGTAAAAGAAAGTTTGAAGTTATCAATACAAGTAAAGTATTGCTTCTTGAGAACATATTAAAAAATACAAAAAAGAGTATATGAAAAGTATACTAAGAACATAATAAGAATTTAGATTTTTTGATATGTATTCATTTTAGGCTTCAATTTCAATTTCAAAGTTTGAACTCTCTTAGTTCTTCATAAATCACATTAAGGTTCTGTAGAGAGATTAATTTCTTGATTATGCTCAAACTTGAATTTTATAACTTAAACGATGATTTCTTCATAAATTGTATAAACTTTCTACTAAGAGATCAATATTCCAATTATGATCGAACTTGAATTTTTAAGCTTATACTCTCATTTGTCATCAATTATATTAAATTTCTATTGAAAGGTAAATTATTTTATTACATATTATTGACATAGATTTTAAATTATATTTAAAGTTAGTTATCTTGATCTTAAAGTTTTATAAATTAAAAAATAATATAAGACATGAAAAAAAACCAATCTAATGAAGAAACCTTGATTTTCAGTTTCTATTAGTTTTTATATTGTTCACACATATATTTCTTATTGTTTTTAAAAAAATGTTTTCCTCTCATAAAAAACATTTTATGAAATTAAATTTTTCACGTTGATATTTTGATTGTTTGTAGGTACTTGACTGTTATGCATGAAATTTGCAAAGATCGTCATGTATTTTCACATTATGTAATACAAAGATTTTGTATATTTTGCATCCATTTTGACCTATTTGGAGCAACCTTTGAGCTACTATTGATCATCATTTTTTACTCATTACTTCAAAAACACCAAATAGGGATATTATACACGAATATACAAGGTCAAATATCGATATTATACATAAATATATTCAACAATATTGTTTATATATATATATATATATATATAAAGCACTTGAATTATCTTCAAATATACAGTTTTCAAAGAAAGTGAAATACGACCTAAAATTTAATTGTCATAAGGAATCCTTTGACAACAAGTGTTTGATTTACAAGTGTACTGAATGTATAAGAATGCTGATTCCTTGTGAAAATCCATCCAAGAAGCCAAGAAACCATTATTTTGGACAAAATGTTTTCCAAATCCTTTGATGATTGGCTCCATAGCTTTCGTAGAACCAAATAAGTCCCTTGCGTATTTCCTTATTACATGGTACAATGTAGCATAAAATGTGAGAAGTGGAGAATGACATGCCTGGGACTCACCTCCCAGCCTATTTATAGCCCTTGCCTAGTCACCATCTACAGTTCTCTCTAAGGTTCCTCTACTCATCTAGCCATCATGAGTAGGTACCTCGTATGAACTCTTTGGCTTTTGGCCTTGGCTATCCTCTGAGCAAGGAACTTCTCGTTCCTCCAAGCATGTTCATCTCTGGAATATAACACTCACTCCCCCCCTCTAAAGATCATTGTCCTCAATGATATAGAAGGAGTTATGAACCTGGGAATCAAAATCTGTGATACCAAATGATAAGAGTAGAGTGTGCTAGGTGTGTGAAATACTAGATGCTCAAAAAGTAGAAAACTAGTCTATGTGCTTCCTATCTAGCATTTCCACCAATCAATAGTATTCCTTGCCTTGGGCATACTATAGGAATCCCTCTGAGGCCCAATGAGTCCAGATGAGCACAACATAAGTACTCGAAATATCCTCAGACTCCCTATGCCTAGACATTGACCACTAACTTGTGACGGCTTGTCACTTCTAGAAACTTTGGCAACTTGCCCTTGTCTCCTAGGAATACCCATTGACAACTTGTCATATGGTATAATTGTGAAAAATCACTTACTCCACTAGAGTAATGAAAACTATTATGCTAATCCAAAACAATGTGACTATGTCCCAAGCTATGTGGAAAAATACTTAAGATAAATGGAAATCTTTTCCAAATAGTGCTTAATCTCTAAGCTCTAGTAAATCTGCTTGATCTACTCACTATAATGAAATGAAACTCAAGAAAGTCTCATCATGATCCAAACTGTGAATCCAAACTATGGACCAAGATATCAATCTTTCAATGATCCAGACTATGGACCACGATATCAATCTGTCAATGATTGGGACTATGGACCAAGATCTCAGTCAATCACATCCAAACTATGGATCGAAATCTCGATGTATATATATATATATATATATATGTGTGTGTGTGTGTGTGTCTATATATATATATATATATATATATATATATATATATATATATATATATATATATATATATATATATATATATATATATATATATATATATATATATATATATATATATATATATAATCCAAACTATGGCTCAAAATCTCTCCCATACAAAGTAAGTCCACTCTATGGAACTAAGTCCATCATGCCAAATGAAGACGTACTAAGAAAGTGTGGCAACCAGTGGAACTACCACAGCCTTCTCCATAATAACATGCAAGATGTTCCAAGTGGATGAAACTTGCTTTATCCATGAGCACCATCTGATCATCACTATGATCAAATCATTCCTAACTAGGAATAAGGTGTCTCAAGTAAACTAGTGTAATAATCTGGCACTCCCAGATATAATGAGAACCATAATATGAGTCCACCAAATACACTGAAAAAAATGGTAAGTAGATGTGTGCACACTCATAACCCACTAGGCGAAGCATCTAGCTTACCTCATACACACTATCAAATAAAGTAGTAGTTCTTATGTGCAAACCTTGCCTATTCATAGTTCTTATGTGCAAACCTTTCCTTTCAGCTTCTAGAGTGCTGGCCTGCGGACTTGCCTTGTTTGCGATCACATACAAAGTGACTGCCTCAACTGCCCCTCTGTTATCTAATAAAAAGATGCTACCAGAAGATCACATTAATGAACTCCAAATCATATCAAACATACAATCTCTCCCATACCATCTATCCTACACCTACCATCTCTCCCATACCATCTATCCAAATTACTTCTCTCCCATAGCATCTATCCTACACGTACGTAGAATACAAAGTTTGATGTCCCATACCACCAAACTTTATATCCCACATAGATGCGTGTATGAGATTAAAGTCGAACACTTCTCTCCAAAACAATAAGAATAACTTGGTGAGTACTCACAACCATAAATAATGTAATGAAATCATAAAGTGTTCCTGAAGTGTTTTCCTTCCCTCGATGGAAAGAACAGAGTCATTCCTATGACTCTATCACTCATAACTATTTCTAACATCAACTCCTCTTGATGTTAGAAATAAATCAACTCAACTAGAGTTGTGAAGGATGCGGCTTGCATCAGATATCAACTCATGAACTTGAATCAAATACTAACTCACAATAAATTGGAATGTATACAAGTTGTATGACTCCAATTATATGAAATAAGAACAACTAGCAAAGTTCTCTTGTTCCATGCTCTCATGGCACTATATATATTTCTCAAAATTTTGACAGAGTCTCCTCTAGCCTACTGATAATGGTCACCATAAAACAATGCTCAATAAACAAGTATCTAGGGCATAGCTAGCCCATGGTTATCACACCATCTGAAAAAATATCACAAAAAACCTGTGAAAAGTCTTTTCCTTTCAACAATGTCTCCTGCATAAGCAATTTCTAACAACAACACATTAAATCTTATTTTTAACTAAATTTTACTCATGCAAAATATATGACATTTTCCAGCCTTATGTATTTTTTTTCAAGCTTTCATTAGGTACAAAAATCACTTGATTTGGATATTTTGTCAGAGTTTAATGACCATTTTACTGAAAGGGCTGAACACTTGACAACCAACTCTGAAAATGTACAGGGTCATCTTCTTGAAGCCCTTAGACTAATCCAACCATATGGAGTAACTTGGAGCACAAAAATGCACCCTATGCAATGGAAGGACAAACGACAAGATGTGCAAGGTCAAAAGGTGAGAGAAGATTCAAGGGTAGGTGAAGAGACATAAACTCCCATGCATATATTTCTATATATATATATATATAGAAGTCATTTGAATGTGAAAAGTTTTGCAAATGACTAGGAGATGGTATAGAAGCATATTCTTCTCATTCCCTCACCCAATGGATATCACAGGGGCCCTCAATAGTGTGCTCTAACACACATAGGTATTCTAATTGCATACATTTCTGTACACAACCACCTTGTGAAGGTGATATCTCTCTATGTCCTTATCTATTTACTGCACATGATATCTTGTTCAAAAGCTTATTCTCTTTTGTTTGTTGATTTCAAATATGGTTACCAAGTGATTCTCCACTAGTGATTGGGAGCATTTCATGTGAACCATAGTTTTCTACTTAACTTGAGTTGATAGGTAGTCTATCTTTAGAAAGTCGCATGCCTACTCATATGAACTCCAAATGGAGAGTTTTTTACTCTGTTAGAGATAAGAAACTATACCATGTGTGGAAAAAATGCCACAACCATTGGATCTCTAAGTCGTGTTTGAATCACGTTTTAGTAAGCATGTGTCTTAGAGTGCAGTTTCTAGAAGACATTCTCTAACTTCTACTTCGTATGTTGGCATGAAATTTCTCCACATTTTGGTATCAAAGCTTTGGTTTTGGAGCATTAAAATTTCAGCCCATGGTTGCGCAAAGAAAACCTCGAAGAAGATGCAAAAATGTCAAAGGAAAGCTTGGAGCTATGAGCCAATGGATTGTGCAACATTCAAGCTATTTGGAAAGCTATCTAGGTTAAGCTTTTCTATGTAGGACACTTTTGTTGCTTTATGCTATTTGAATTCATACACTCTCTTGTCATACTCTCTAATACATATTATTGATCACTAAGCCATGATATAACCAATACAAATCACTTGGTTGAGGATCTATGAGCAACCTATACAAGAAGATGAAGATTCAAGCAAAGAATCTTGAATGAGCAACTACATATGGTTGTATATGAACATTCTATGCATGTTGGAGATATTGCACTCAATTGAAGAAAATGCAAGTTTCTATTATGTACATGGCTTAATATTGAAGCTCTTATGTAAGCTTTATGACAGTATTATATGCTTCTTACTTGGTGCAAGAAATATATGCATTGAAGATGCTTATGTATGCATGCTTGTGAAGTTTTTGCTCAATATGAATGATAGTTTTAAACAACCATGCTTAGGCTGAATATAATCTCAATTTAGAGTTGATGATTGATTTCTAATATGCAAGAATGTATGCACATGTGGTCAAGGTTATTATATACACAATTTGATAATGTGTGGATGAGTAATAGGCTATATGGCTGGTGATTTGTATACATCCTTATATGTTATTGTTATCATGATATTGAAGCTTTGAGGATTGTTCATGTTCAACCATAGATGAGTTGAAAGCAAGTATGTGTTGATGCCACAAAGATTGGTAAGATGCAAGGCTGCTATATATGAAATTCGTGGATGTATCTTGTTGTGGATAAAACCCATTGAGATAAATATGAAAAAGAAATGTGCATGCTCAGGTTATGATAAGTAAAAGCATTCAATTCTTGATTTTAGATACATCAAGTTAATGCAATGCTCCTATTCAGACAAAACATATCAAAGCTAGGCAAATCTTGGATGAAGTGATGACACAAATCTTGGGGCCAAAGCAAAGGAAGGAGCCCAACCTAAATGGTTGTCAAAGCATTAAAGTTTTGAAGACATTGAAAAAGGTTCAAACTTAGGATTGAGCTTCCCAACAAAGAGGAGTAGCAAACTCCAAAGAAGGGCTACTATAAAGTGTTGAAGACTCAACAAGGACTTGAAGACACTCCCCAAAGTTCAAGGAGCACAAGCAAAGTGCAAGAGAGAAGGAAGAGTCACCCATGAAAAGTGTGACATGTTGGTTGAAGAAAAGGAAGGTAAAGAAGTCCAATTGCAAAGCTAAGGGCTGATGTAAAGGGTTGAAAAAAATCATGATTGTGTGTGGTGGTAAGTTCCAAGCATAGACCATATGAATGCATAGTTGAAGGTTGAGGCTAGCAAGATCATCCTAAGAGCAATGGCAAGCTTATGTAAAAAGCAAGTAATACCATCCCAAGAGGAATGGGAAGCCTTGTTAGGAACAAGTAGCACCAAAGACCAAGTGAAGACAAAGGCTGAGGCTAATAAGACCACCAAAGAGATGGGCAAGTCTATATAAAGGAAAGTAAGGCCATCCAAAAAGGAGTGGCAAGCCTATGTAAAGGAAAGTAAGACCATCAAAAGAGGAATGGAAATCCTTGTTAGGTGCAAGGCGCATTATTGTTCACATTAAGGAATTCTTGTGTTGTTTTGTAGGTGATGAAGAAAGCTTGGAAGATGTGGAAGCTACAAATGCTTCACATCAAGAGAACTCATGAAAGAGTTCATGTATTATCAGCCTATTGTTGATTTTCCAAGTATATAATCAGCCACAAAGAATGAAGAAAAGATTATGAAGCAACATGGAGTTAGCTTGCATGGATTGGACGATCCAAGAGGAGTCCAAAGAAGAGAAAGTGAAGCCAAAACAAATTTCAGATTTGGAAGACAAGTAGACATGGTCAAAGAAAGAGTAAGAGAAATCATAAAAGCTAAATTAAAAGCACTAGGAAGAGGCACCTCTATGGAAGGAGTGCTTAGAGGAAATTAGCCGTATAAAGCATGTTTTATGATAGGGATTCAAGAAGAGCTCCTAGAAAGAGCCAAAGAAGCAAAGATGAAGCTAAAAAGAAGCCAAAGGAGCTTGGAAACAAAGGAGGGAGGTCATTAACCTATCAAGTAAAGGGCAAAAAAAGCAAAGACGAAGAGGAAAAGATTTGGAGAGTAGCAAGGACTACCAATTATAGCTTGAGGGAGAGTGTAGAAATTTATGGAACTTGTGCAAGCTCCAATTGTAAGGCTTGACACATAATCACATTTCATTATTCACCTCTTCATCATTGATGTATTTCTTGTAAGCTTAAAAGAGAGCTAAGACCTAAAAATATAGAGAGTACACTCATGACGTTAGAGGAGATTGTTAAAGTAAAAGTTGAAAGTTATTCATGGTTTGGATAAAAGCCCAAGTATGTTTGGAGATATTGAATATTCAAAAAAGATGCAGTCATGTCCATATGGAGTGATTTGGAGTACCAAAAGTCACCCAAGGCAATGGAAGGACAAAGGACAAGAAGTGAAAGTTCTAGAGGTGAGAGAAGATGCAAGGGTAGGTGAAGAGACACAAAGTCTAATGCACATATCTATCTATATATAGAAGTCATTTGAACATGAAAATTTGTGGACATGACAAGGAGATGGTATAGAAGCAAATGCTAGTCATTCTCTCACCAATGGATATTAGAAGGGCCCTCAATAGTGTGCTACAAAGTACATATGTATTCCAACCCCATACCTTTTCATACATATTCACCTTGTGAAGGTGATATCTCTCTACATACATATTAATTTAATCCATACAATATCTTATTAGAAAAGCCAATCTCATCTAGTTTTTATGTATCGAAAATCTCTATCACATTTCTCGAGCAATGATTGGGAACATTTCTTGAGTGACAAGTAGTGATTAGTTGACAAGTAGTCTATCGCTAGACAATCAATTGCCTGGTCATATAAACTTCAAATGGAGTGTCCTTTAGCTTGTTAGAAAGCTAACACTATGTATGGAAAAAATTGCAAAGCCATTGAAGCTCTGGTTTGTGATTGAATTTGGTTTTAGTAAGCATGTGTCTTACAAGGCACTTTCTAGAAGAGGTTTGCTAACTTCTGTTGTGTATACTGGAGTGAAATTTCTTCACATTTATTTGATGGCTAATTCATTTAAACAAGCTAGAAGAGCCTCAAATCTAAAAGCTTTCCTCCGCACAAGACTTAAGGGACCAACAAGGGTGCCTTTAAAGGCTTTAAAGAAATCATTAGTGAGATGATGAAGGCTAGGGCTATTAATTGAGGTAAGGGATTCAATTGTGGAATTGATCTCACCAACCAACAATAGTTCTCCTAAGACTCCACAATGGAAGGAAAAATCCTCTTGGATCTGATGCATGAAGTTTTTTCCATACATTCCTTTCTGTAGTATGAAAGAGGTGAATTAATGTCAAGGAGCTTTGTGAAGCATTGCACTATGTGGTCATGATTTTATTCTCAATCTGAAAGTCTACATCATTTTTGTAAATAATATTGGGAAGAATCTCCTTGATCTATTTTTTCCTTTGAAGAAGATGAATAGGTTCTTATGTTGAATTTATTCTTCTATGGATATCAAAGCCTCCCTAGAGGTTAGACCACGAGTAGCCTTGATAGCTCTTGAATTTTTCCAAAGCAAGGTGAAGCTTGAGATGATCCTAGATGTCCTTCTCATAGCTGCCCACTTACAGACCCCTATGCTCCCAGCAACCACTGGCATATTAAACCATAATGGCCAGAAGGATCACATTACCTGTGAGTGAAATATGTAATGAGAGGAAAGGCATTAAGGACTTTAGAGGGGTTTTGTAATGGTATTTTATCTCTATTTTCTTGGAGTGGCCTTTGTAGAATTGATTTTGCAAAGGGCCTCTAGCATGAAAAATTCTATCTTTAATGGTGCCCATTTAAGGACGAGGAATACCAACCTAGTTTTCTCTTTAAAGTTTTTCACCTTGTTGGTGTAAGTATCTAGAACAATGGAACTTCTAATGGAACTTTTACTTTCAATGTTCTCTTCTTTACTCATTGAGTGTCCTATGATGAGTTTGCTCCTTTAGAAGCTTTTGAATTTTCTCGTTAGCTGAAGCCTCCTAGAAAATCCAACACATTGACCTCTTTCTCAAGATTTGAGTGTTCTTGAGAGCGGGACAACTCTCCCGAAATAAGATTCCTTGTGCTTCTTTTATTCCTCCTTTTAGCTTCCTTCAACTCTTTTGGTCTTCTCCTTTTCCTTGCTTTCTATAACATTTTTTAAATCCTGAGGTTGAATTGCCATACTAATTTTTGTAACTATCTAGGTGTGGAGAGTTTCATGCGTTGTAGCTATGGGATGCATTGTTGCACTGACGATCTGCATTCAATTGTGTCCTTTTCACACGGAAGAATATTTGATCCTATGAAAAAGATGGCATGTCATTGGGCTGCCACTGTGTGTCGTCACCACTGGCGCAGTCTTTCTCTTGCGGCGTAACAACATCTGAAGGAGAGGAATCTGCGCTGGTTGCAGCAGCGACAACTCGGCAAGACGGATTCGACACCTCCATCAGTTCACAAGACGGGCTTTCCGCGATTGACGGGTCTTGTTACGACTGATGGTTTTTGCTCGCGATTGATGGTTTCGTGAACCCGCTCTTTCTCCGCGATTGATGGTTTGGGGACTCGTTTATCGCCGCGATTAACGGGTCCATCCGCGATTGACGGGTTTTTGCTCGCGACTGACGGTTTCGTGAACCCGCTTTTTCTCCGCGATTGATGGATTGGACGCCGGTTCACCGCCGCGATTGATGGTTTGCTTCCCTTTGGCGGCTGGCGGCTGCTCCCGGTTCGTGCGTTCTTCCTTTGCAAGTGGGCCCCAGCCGGATCCGTGCTGGCTTTTTCATTTAAATTAGTTGCTCTCGCTGGAGGCAGCTGACCATCGCGCTCGACAAGTGAGCTTGGTTGCGCATGGTTGGAAAGCAATCCTGGAGCTCGGACTTCGTCTGTGGTGGTACCTCCTAGCTAAGTCAGAGATAGCAAATTCTGGAAGCGCCGCCCTCGCGAGCCTCCTTTGATGAGAGCCTCCTTTATGAGGTTTCATTTCCGAAGTCAGGAGGGAATCTACTTACTTCTCTAGTTTTTGGTCGCCATTAAGTGGCCTCGTTTCCCTCGATTGATTTTTTAAAAGAAGTCCCAAAAAAAAAGAAGAGAAAAAAAAAAAAGAGAGAAAAAAAAAAAGAAGAAGAAAGAGAAGAGGAAAAAAAAAAAGAAAGAAGAAAAAGAAAAGAAGAAAAAAGAAAAGATAAAGAGAAAAAAAAAAGGGTGAAGAGAGCTACTTTGTTTGTGGGATTTTCGGGCTTTTCGGGATGCTTCTCAGTGCAGAAGTAAATTCAAGGTGCTAAGGTGGGTGCTGGTTCCTTTTGGCCATGGATGTGGCTTCATCCTCTCTCGTCAAAAGTAATCGGGCCCCTCCCCCTAGGGAGACCGATATCCTGGCCGCTCTGCTCGAGGGGGGGTCGTGTGCCGCCCCTGGGGCATCCGAAAGTTTTGAATCCCCCATTGTTTCCCTCAGTAGACCCGCAGTTCTGTCGGCTCAGGAGGAGCTCAAGAAAGTTTGCCTCGTCGGCCAAGTGTTTGGCCCTAGGCCCCCGCTCGAAACTGTGCGACAATGGCTTCGAAAAGAGTGGTTCCCTCGAGGACTTATCGTTAGCAAATGTCAGTTCTTACCAGCGAACCACATGCTGCTAGTATTTGAAAATGAAGAGATGGCGTTCCAAGCCCTTAGCGTTGGCACCTGGCAGTTCGGTCGGGCGACCCTGTGCCTATTCAGATGGTCCCCGGACTTTACTCCCGACAAATCGAAGTCGCTTCGGTACCCTCTTTGGGCTGAGCTCCCTAACCTTCCTTACTTCTTGTACAACTTCGTGTGGGACATTGTCTCTCCTATCGGCAAGCCGCTGGCTTCACGCGAAGACGTTGGTGGCCTCATCTATGAAGGTGCAAGACACTCGTTCAATGCTAGGTGGCACCCCCAAATCTGTGTCGAGGCCGACCTCAGTGCGCCGCTCCCTTCAATGATCAAAGTGGACATGGGCGAAGGAGATGTATGGGAATAGAACATCACATACAAAAACCTTCCCAACGCGTGCTTTCGGTGTGGCCAGCAAGGTCACAGGATTAAAGATTGCCCTCTCAGGCAAAAAAACAAGCGCTTTCAAGAAGCCTCCAAAACCGCTCAAGACAACATTGGCGACTTGACCCACTCGACCAAGGAGGGGGAAGGCAAGGGCCTCCTTAATCCGCAAGCTGATGCTGATGGCTTTATGGAAGTTAGAAGAAGAAGGAAAAGAAGCCCTAGGGCCAACGGTGAGAGAAACAACCTGCCGCCTACCCCTTACAGCAATTTGTATTGCAATCTAGAAAAGGAGATCAATGAGATTGACTACCCGGGTGGGAAGCTACTTGAGATAGACACCTACGACAAAGCCCTAGAGATCCATGACAATAAAGAAAACCCCCAGGAGGGTTACACTACAAGCAAAGAAGATGGTTTCACCACTAGTAACGAAGACAACATGGATAGTGAAAGTTCCATCATTGGTTCGACGATCCCGGAAACGGTGCCGAGCACGGGGCCCAAGTCTCCCCAGCAAGGGACATCCCGCAAAGGAAAACAACCTATGGAGCTACCCTGGAAAAGCCCCCACAAGAACCGACTTCTAAGTCGGGATCAGTTCCCAGCGAAAAAGAAAGACGAAGTCAAGAGAAGAAAGGACAAAGCTCCCTCCCGCAAAGAGGGATCAATGCAAAAATGATTGTCATCTCGCTAAATGCTCGAGGGCTAACCGACCCCTCAAGAGCGACCATCATTGGTCAATGGCTTCGCGACATTAGCTTAAACCCAGACTTTATATGTATTCAAGAGATTAAAATTGACGGAGAAGACCTCCAGAAGCGGCTCAGACAGATCTCCTCGGCCCATGTGTGGATCCCAACGAAGCACCAGCGGGGGTCTGGAGGATCGGTTATCGGTGTTAAACAACTCTGGTTTCAAAAGCTTGAAAACTCCATTGAAGATGTAAGTCACCGTTGGATTGCTGTATCTTTTGGTGCTCCTCTTTGTGTTACTATGGTTTCTTTGTATGCCCCTAACGGGGATTTGGAGAGACTGAACACTTGGGCTTCCTTAGACTCACTTCCCCACAACGTGCTTATTTGTGGAGACTTCAACATGGTGGAAGACCCTATGGACAGATGGATGGGCAAGGGCAGGGTCATCGACAGTCGGGAGAAAGAAACGTGGGACATGACCAAACTCCACTTGGATTTGATTGAGTTCAAAGACTCGAGGGGCTTTTCTTGGTCGAATCTCCAAGCGGGCGAGGACCTGAGGAAAGCTAGACTCGATAGATGCTACATCTCCCAGAGTTTTACTCAACAGTGGGGTCACCCTACCATCACGCAACGCACTGACCTCACTATCTCTGATCACTACCCGATCGTTATCACTTTTCAACCTTCCAACAAAATCCGCAAGGCTCCGTGGTTCCATGCCAACGCAACCACCTTCTCTATCCCTTCTGTCCACCAAGAAATTGCCGATGTGTGGAAAGTGGCGTTCGCCTCTGGCTTGGCCCCTGCCAAGTGCTGGAGAAGTGCGGTCGACAAGTCTCGAAAGATCATGATCAGAACTAAGAAGATGCTCGAGACGGTGCGGCGGGCTCGTAGGGAAGCCCTTTACCACAAACTCTGGCGGCTCGAGGAGGAAGTGAACAAAGGAAAGCAACAAGCCCAGAAAGGCCTCAGGAAAATCAGAGCAGTGTTGAGATACGAGGAAGAATTACAAAGGAAAAACTTGCAAATCTTCTTCAAGGAGTGGTGGGCTGGCAAAGCCGACAAACCCACCAAAGAGATGTGTAGTATCCTTAAAAGGAAACACAGCAGAGAGTCGATCCCCCTACTGCTAGACCCGCATGGCAATGTTTGCAATTCGGAAGAAGATAATCTTGGCATCATCGAGGGGCACTTCACGAGACTCCTGGGAACCTCGAACCCCCTTTCCCGCCATAGAAGGGACTGTATGGCTGCCATTTCTAGGGTTTCCCCCCAGAGGATACCACCCAACCTCCACTCCCTTCTTCATGCCCCTATCTCGGAATCAGAAATCATTGAGGTCATTGATGCCCTCCCCTTCGGTAAAAGCCCGGGACCCGACGGACTCACTAACGAGTTTTTTAAATCCTTCAAGCTGGTGGTTGCCACCCCTATTCGGATGGTTTGGCAAGAAGCGCTAAAATTTGGTGCTCTTCCTTCTTGTATAAACAATGGAATTATCAAGCTGATTCACAAGAAGGGGGAAAAAAACAGAATCGAGAACTGGCGGCCAATTACGATGCTCCAAACAGGATACAAGATCATCGCCAAAGTCATTGCCAACAGACTTGCGTGCCACCTGAGATCTTGGCTTAGTGAGGACCAAAAAGGTTTCATCAAAGGCAGGTCCATCCTGGAAACCATTATGGATATTTGGGAAGGTATTCAATTTGCAAATGAGTCTAATCAAGACGTGGTCTTCCTCAAGATCGACTTTGACAAAGCCTACGATAGGCTTGAATGGGACTACATTCTGCAGTCGCTCCAAGACCTCGGATGTAGTCAGAAATTCACCAAGATGATCGCGACCCTTCTCGGCAATGCAACGACCCAAATTAACGTTAACGGCAAACTTTCGAAGGCGATCCATCTTAAAAGATCTATTAGACAAGGATGCCCTCTTGCCCCCCTTCTCTTTGCCATCGCCACTGAAGGGCTGAGCAGACTTGTGGCTCATCATGTGGAGGCTGGCAATATCAAAGGCCTCCAGCTACCTCACGACCACAGTCAAATCATCATGAGACTTTTTGCCGACGATATGAACGCGTTCGTTCACAATGATAATACCAGCCTGGAGACTTTCTGGAGGTGTCTTGATACCTTTTGTGAGGCCTCTGGATCCAAAATCAACCACAATAAGACCGCCTTTAGGGCCATTGTGGGACTTCAACCTGGCCTTCTCATTGATCATGGCTGTCAAATCATTCCGCAGGGCCAAATCTTTCGGCTGCTCGGAATCCCCTTGGGGTTTGACGTCTCTATGGAGCAGCGATGGAACTGGGTGCTGGCCAAACTTGAAAACAAGCTCAATTACTGGAGAGGCATGCAAATCAATCTCGCTGGACGGGCGATGGTTATCAACACGTTCCTCCTCTCGTCTACCATCTATTTCCTTTCTTGCTGGAGACCGAATGAGCAAGGCCTGTCCAAACTGAATAGCATCTGCAGAAACTTTCTTTGGACGGGTGATCATAACAGAAGGGGGGTGCCTAAAATCAAATGGGCCTTCTGCACCAGCCCTAGAGATAGCGGGGGGCTTGGCATCCTGGACATTGGGTGCATGGCTAACAAACTGGCAGCCAAATGGATGATTAAAGCTTGGTGCAATAGGGAGGCCTCGTGGGCCAAGCTGATCTTCAGAAACAAAAATGAGTTAGCCCTCACGGGATCCCCGAACTGGAAGAACCTTGACATCATGACCCTGCTATTCTCCCCGATACCGGTCTTCCCGAAAGGCTCCAATCTCGTATGCTCTCTTTGGAAGGGCTGGAATAAAGTCAAAAGCTTCACAAGAATTAGTGAGGACTGGAAGTGGGCGGCCGGAATCAGACAAAACGACTCTATCTGGTTTCCGATTCATGGCATCCGGAGTGTGGAGCCGTGGAACATTCAAAATGCCAAGAAGCTATGGAACAAAGGATTCAAAAAATGGAAACACCTCTGGAAACATGACACCAACAGTTGGATCAACTACGAGGATATCGACCCTCGCATAAACATCTCCTACGAAGAATGGAACACCTTGCAAAGCAGATTCCTCGCTTGGGATCGTCACAAAACTCGCCTTCTCATGGGACATGACGCTCCGAACGCGCGTGGTCTCAAATGGCACAATGGAAATAGCCTACTCAAAATCCCGAACATCAATGAAACGACTGACCTCCAGATCAGCCTCAACAAGAAGTGGTGCCTGTCTTGGACGCGGCTTCGGTGGGACATGAAATTCATGGGTATCTGGCACCCGCTTATAGAGATTAAGAAGTCGGTCCTCTTATGGCAAATTCTTCATCGGGGAATTTGGACTAACCATAAGGCAAGTAAAATTTGTGGGGTCCCTCCGTGGTGCAAACGCTGCCACCGCGCTATCGAAGATGTCCCTCACATCTTCCTTACTTGCCCCAACTCCTACAGAATCTGGCAGATGGTTGGACTGAAAATCAGAGTTCAGAAACAGCTTAGTTGGAAACAGGTCCTTTTGGGTGAAGCGATTGGGTGCTCTGCGGCTCTCTGGAACGCAATCAGAGGGGAAGTCCTGTGGAAAACTTGGCGGGAGCGGTGTGCTCTCAACTTCGGCGACTCCCCCAGGGAGTGGACGATTGAAAAATCTCTATTCCTCCTTGGCAAAAGGATTGTCAACAGTAAGAAATCCCCCCCCTTCAGGCACCATCAAGTCCTCCTTTTGATCAACAACAAGCTCAAACCCAAGTGGGTCCCGCATGAGGGCGACGAGAGGGTGATCAACCTTCTTTGTAATGCAACCTAGGAATCAACCTAGCTTCCCCTGCTTTGTGGGATTTGGGGGGTCCCGTGGGCACTAGTCCCCTTCTATTGTACCTTTGTTTCTTAATTTAATTCAAGTCCGGGAGAGTAGGCTATTGCCGAACTTCCTTTATATTAAAAAAATATTTGATCCTATGGCCATGAGGCATGTAGTGGAAGCAAGATTAGGAAGATTTTTTTAGATGGTTTATTGCTCTAGAATTGTTTCATCACCAATGTTGATTTGTATGGCTGAAGGAAGATCAGAATTCAGATCACATTTCACACAAAGCCGAGGGTCATAGTGAACATAACTAGAGCGAGCAACACACTCATAGATGTGGCCTTCTAGATCTCCTTTGTCACCATTAGCCTACCTAGCGGCAAGAAAATGTCATTGACAAAGGGTTTGAGGTAAAACACAGACTTGGAAGCTGAACCCAAAGAGGGAATTTGGATGGCTTGGTCTTCTAGAGGATGAAATTTGGGAACCACTTGAAGTGACACATCATAGTTTGCTTGATTTTCCATCTATGCATATTGATCCCTTGGAAAGACATTTCCTTTCTTTCAAGAGCCAAAGATGACAATTAAACCGCTCGGGAATCATTCTTTTTGGAGCCACCCCGCTTCTCAATGGGATTCTAGGGCTGAAAACTTGAACTATCAAGGAAGTTTTCTTTAGCTCCTTTTGCACCTTAACAAGCTCAGTCTTGAGAAGTAAAAAACGTGGAGACTTGTCCCCTTAAATAGAAATTGTCTTCCTTGAAGGAGGCATCGGATCCACCGTCTCAAAGTTACTTCAGGGAAGTAATAATCATGATATATATATATATATATATATATATATATATATATATATAGAGAGAGAGAGAGAGAGAGAGAGAGAGAGAGAGCTAACTGGGCAAAACGGAGGTAAGAGGAGAAGACGGAGAGAGAAAGGAAAATAAAAAAGACAAACAAGCCTTGTGAAGAAGGAGAGAAAGATAAGATAAAAACTAACAACCAAAAAACTCCAACCGAAAAGAAACCAAAGAGAGGAAAGACACCACGACCACTAAAAGAAAAAGTAAAACTAAAGGGCTAAAGGAAAACCTCAAGGAGCACAAAAAATAAACAGAAAATAAACACCAGCCGCCAGACTACAAGAAAGAAATGCAAATCGACAAGAAGAATGAAGACTCTCGGAGTCCTGAGAAGCACTCCAAACAAGCCCATATGTTGCATTAAAGCTACCACCACAAGAGCCCTCACAGATGAACGAGAAGCACATTGCCCACAAAGACCAATGTCCATGCAAGAACTTGGTTCCCTTTAGGGGAATCATGAGGGAAACGAGCAAGGACACTACAAAAGTCGGAGATATCTTGACAAAAAGAGGAAGAAAGAAAATTATGTGAAATGCTAATGATGTCGTCATTAATACTTCAACTTGACTATCCAACAATGGTGAACTCTCTCAAGAAATCAGGTTAAAATGCTCTATGAGACAGGTTTGTCCTTTGGCTCCTCTTTTTTTTTGCCATTGTCATTGATGGCCTCATCTGCTTACTTAGCCATTAGGTCCTTTTGGGAAAGATCCATGGCCTTTGGCTCCCTCATAGTCAAAATGAGACTCTTCGTGGATGACACAAATGGTTTTATGCATAATGATCCTATTAGTATCAACACCTTCTCGCATTCTCTCAATGTTTTCTATGCTATTTTCAAATCTAGAATTAATCACTCCAAGATTTCTTTTGAGTCCCTCATCGCAATTCTTGACTAATCAAGGATGTAAAGAAATAAACTCTAGACATATTTTTTGGCTTCTAGGTATCCTGATGGGTTTTGAAGTATCTACTAAACAACATTGACTGGACACTAAATTTGCCCAGTAGAAGGGCATGAAACTCAACCTACAAGGCTTGCTATGGTGATCAATGCCTTCCTCATGTCATCTATTATCTATTTTATTGCTTCTTGGAGACTAAAAGACAAAGAGTTAGCAAAGCTTGAAAGTACTTGTAGAAATTTCCGCTAGACAAGCAATCCCAACAAGAGTGGCCTACCCAAGATTAAGTGGGCCTTGTGTGATGAGGAAAAAGAGTTTGGTGGTTTGGGCATTCTAAATATGGGAAGTATGGAAAAACAATTGGCTACCAAATAGCTTCTCAAAGCATGGTGCAATGTGGAAGCTTCTTGGGAAAAACTAATTCTTAGAAAGAAATCCTCTCTTACACTTTAGGGAGTCCCTAGGTGGAAGGATCTTGATATGCTCACTTTGTGGTTTTCTTAGCACCTAGTGATTTTGAAAAGCTCTACCTTTGTTTGCTCGATTTGGAAGAGTTAGAACAAGATGAAACCGTACATCAAGATCAATGAAGACTAGAAATGGGTGGTTAGGACTAGCCAAAATGATTCTATTTGGTTTTTTATTAAGGGAATCAAAGAAGTTGATTTGGAGAACATACAAAGAGCAAATAAGTTATGGGACAAAGGTCTTAGCAAGTTGAAACGTCTCTAGAACCATGATAGAGGTCATTGGATAAAGTTTGAGGACATTTACTATGATAGGAGAATTGACTTTGATGATTGATGCCTTCTCAAGCTGAGAATCACCACTTGGGACAAATCCATGACTCCTTTGCTTCTTGAAAATGAATACCCCCCCCCCCCTTGGATTGAAGGGTTAAGATGGACCAATGGTAGAAAATTAGACACAATGTTGAGATTGCATAAGCACCTTGACTTGCATTCTCCCTTAATAGATGATAGTGTCAAAACTTGTCTAGCATCAGATGGCAAGTTGTGTGCGCAAACCTATGGCACCCTCTCATTGAGAAAAAAAATGAGGTCTTATGTGGAAAATATTCCATTGTGGAATCTAAAACAATGACAAAGCTAATAAAATATTTGGTGCCCCTCAATGGTGTAAGGGTTGCATCCATGGTAGACAGGACCTTGGACATCTCTTCTTCTTGTACCCTAAAAGCATCCTGATCTCGTAGTCTCTTGCCAAGATTTTGTGCTTGGCTAGAGAAATCAATTAAAAACAAGCATTAGTAGGAGAGGTGAAGCGCTCCAGAAGATATGGAAAAAAAGATAAGCCATAAATTTTGATGGCCAATAGAAAGAGTGGTGGATTGAAAAATCTCTATACCTCTTATGTAGAACAATATTTAATTCTAAAACATCTCCTCCTTTCAGACACGATAGGATATTTGACTTGAAAAGAAAAAAACAAGAATAAAAGTAAGTGGATCACTCATGAAGGCGATGAAAAAATCATCAAACTTTTAAGCAACTCTCTATAAAACATTGATCTACCATTGAATTGTAGATATCCTACCAGCTTTGGTTTATCATAACATTCGAGCCATAATTCCCCTGCTTTGTTGGATACAAGGGATCCAAAGAGCACTAAGCCCATTCATTGTATAATTGTTCTTTTACTAATTCAAAAATTTGAGTATGCTTTGTCAGATACAAGGGATCCAAAGAGCACTCAGCACATTCATTGTATAATTATTCTTTTATTAATTCAAAAATGGGAGATTAGGCTACGGCTGAACTTCTTTAGTTAAGAAAAAAATTCTTAGAAAGAAAGTGATTGGGACTTTGATGATGAAGGTGATCTCTATTGACTACAGAGTTTGTTTTTACTCGTTAAAAGATAATCTGTGCTAGGGATTATTGGGTAATAGTTCCCTATCTAGATAAGTAAATAGTGATTTGATCTACTTAGGTTTGAGATTCACATGAAAAAACATGGAGTCCAGTACATTAGGAAAATTTTAAGCTCTCTATTGGGACCTACAAGATTGATTTTATTTTATTGTTTCATATGGTTGTAGTTTCTTAATGGCATGTGTGCATTATCTTATTATCTTTTTGTATCCTTCACATTGTGTGCAAGCACACAGATACATTTTAAACACATTGTACTTCTGTCTTGCGCATATCTTTGACATATTAGAAGAGATCCTCGTACTCTTTAAGAAGATTATTGATGATTTTATGACTTCAGACTAGAGGCACTTAGATTTGCGCTTTGTTGTTCTCTAAAAAATGACTAAATGGTGCTTAGAGGGGGGTTGTTTTTTTATTTTTTCTGACATAAATTGAAAGGAGGACTCAATAGAGAATTTCCTAATCTCGAGTATCGAAGTTTGCAGAGCAATGCTCTCTTCAAATCTTTCAAAAGATCTCAGTTTTCATCGGGTTTAGAAGAGTTAAGAAGGAGCCAACTACCTCCTCAAACAAGACTTTTTTCTAATCGATAGACTTATAAAACTTAAGATGCTCTTTGACCCTTCTCTAAACGCGGACACGTTTAGAGTATGAGAAGAAAGGACCAAAACCACAATCAATTACAATCCCGTTGGAAAGTGTTACAAAGATGGTTAATAAGGTTTTCTTTCCATTTATGGAGGTCCATTTTCTTTGGATCTTGTTGTTCTCAGAAAGAAACACCCTATTGTGTGAAGGAAGGAGAATTCTTACAATTAGAAAATTTTCTGCCTAAAAAGCTAAGAGATTTATCAATCGACCATTTTTTTAGAGGGTTTCTAAACTTGGAAAAACATCTTATGATACCTAGAATATGCAATATGTAATTCAGAATCTTTTCGAATGATGCTTCCAACGCAGCTTGGTTCAACTAGATTAGAGCTTCCTCCCTCAGCACACGACCTAAGACATAGATAGAGGGCAAAATCTAAGTTCACCTGTTCATTACTCTTTCTTTATGCAAGCAAGAACCACAAGAAAGAGAGTAGAAGCCATACGGAAATTAACAATGCACAGCATAAATGCACCTATAAAACCTCAAGAGGAAAAACCACGAAAAACCATGGAAGTGGTCGGCCCGTATAAGACAAAACGACTCTATTTGGTTTCCGATCCATGGCATTCCAATCGTGGAATCTTGAAACATTCAAAATGCCAAGACGCTATGGAACAAAGGCTTCAAAATATGGAAACATCTCTGGAAGCAAGACACCAACCACTGGATCCACTTTGAGGATATTGACCCTAGCGTCAACATCTCCTATGAAGAATGGAACACTTGGCACAATAGATGCCTCAACTAGGACTGCTCTAAAGTTTTCCTTCGCATGGGGCATGACACACCGCGCTCACTTGGTCTCAAGAGGCACAATGGTAATTGCCTATCAAAAATCCCGAACATCAAAGAAACCATTGATTATCACGTTAACCTCAGCAAGAAGTGGTGCCTGTCGTGGACGCCGCTTCTGTGGATATGAAGTTCATGGCTATCTAGCACCCCCTGATAGATATCAAAAAGTCTGCCCTCTTATGGAAAATTCTTTATTGTCGAATTTGGACCAACCTTAACGCTAGCAAAATTTGTGGGATGCCTCCCTGGTGCAAACGCTGTTACGAGTCCATCGAAGATGTTTCTCACATCATCTTTACTTGTTCCAACTCCAATAGCCTCTGGCAGATTGTCGGAAAGAAAATTAGGCTTCAGAATCATATCAATTGGAAGCAAGATTTATTGGGAGAAGAGATCAGCTTCTCTGCGACTCTCTGGAATGCCATCAGAGGAGATGTTCTATGGAAGATTTGGCGGGACAGATGTGCTTTTAACTTTGGTGACTCCCCCAAAGAGCAGTCTATTGAGAAATCATTGTTCCTCCTTGGCAAAAGGATAGCTAACTGTAAGGAATCCCACCCCCCCCCCCTTCAAGCATCATGAAATGCTCCTTTTGATAAACAACAAGTTTCAACCCAAGTGGGCACCACATGAGGGTAATGAGAGGGTGATTAAACTTCTTTGTAATGCCATCGAAACTTTGTAAAAGCTACCCCTACTCTGTGGGATTGGGGGGATCCCATGGGCAGTAGTCCCCTTCTCTTATACTTTTCTTTTTAATTAATTCAAATCCGAGAGAGTAGGCTAAGGCCAAACTTCCTTTATTAAAAAACAAAACCATGAAACGACCAAGTTATGACATTTCTCAGAGAGTAGGCTAAGGCCAAACTTCCTTTATCAAAAAACAAAACCATGAAACGACCAAGTTATGACATTTCTCAGAAAAACGCTCTTTATTTGCAGTGGGTGTCGCCTCCTTCACATCACAAAAACTTCCATCAATTGTTTTTTCCTATAATTTGATAGTTAGATACAAGTTCTTGTCATAACAAATGACTAGAACTAGAAACCACAACATGATGAATCCTCAGTTGTGTTAAAGAAGTAGAACGGTACGAGCGGAGGTTCCAAAAGCTCTCAATCCTATTTTACTTCTTGATTTCGAATGTTTCTTTTGATAATTTCATCGATTTTCTTCTAAGGATTCTCTTATTTCTCTATAAGCATGTAGAGATTTACAATTTTTTTTTTCTTCTAGGAAAACCAAGTGATGTTTTGAATTGTCTTAATCAGTGAAAAATAAAGACACAGATTGAGTTCAGTCCAATATAAAGCATAAACACTGAATTGATGAAGACGATTATGTGGTCCAGTGTATGCAACATATTCCCTCAAAGGCCCTCCTTATGCTTTACATAAATTTAATTTCTCATGGAGCTTCTATTTCTCTCCCACTCAGTTCAATCTTCAAAGACACATCCTCACGAGCTCAAATGTAAAAAAAATCTCATCCTCCCCTATTTCATCCCAAATAACACATTACATAAGCTTCACATATTTAGAGTGGCTTTGCTTGAAGGACAAATAACTTATCCATTTGATGAGAATTGCAAAAATAGTCTAAGAACATATCATTCTAGTAAAATATCAACAAGATGAACACAAGGATTTAAGGTGAGCAAGAAGACTTAACTCATTATATCTCTTTTATACAAAATAGTGAAGATCTCCTTTCAATTTATGTTATTCCATCATAACCATAGCCGCCACAACTTTACCTTTTTGCCCCTTCATGGGGGATCCACTCGTTTATTAGCTTGTTCTTTTCTAAAGTAAATACCCAGTGTGTCTAAAGGGAGAGGGTTTCTTACAATCACACATTCTTCTATCTAAAAAAGCTAGGGATTTATTCATCGAACATTCTTTGGGAGTTTTATCAAAGTTGAGCACAAATATTTCCTCCAAAATCATATAGAGTGCTTCATTCTAAGAGCATTCCATAAAGCATCAGAGAAGCTAATCGCTTTGCTCAAGTAGTGCTTGCTTCCAATAAACTTTTTTCCCTACCAGGAAGGCACTTTTTACACTAAAGGGGAGCACCACAAATTTTACTTGCTTTAATTAATATTGGTCGATATCCCTCTATGGAGAATTTACGACATCACAACTGCTTTCTTATTTTCCATAAGTGGGTGTTAAAGGTCCTAGAACTTGAATTCCCATATTAGTGAAGAGAAAATCAAGCACCACTTGTTGTTAAGAATGTGATGGAATTCAATATTCCTTTTGACTCTCATGGTTTTTTATATTTTTATTCCATTCCATCACCAAAATCGTTCAATTGGGGGGGGGGGGGGGGGGGGGGGATCATTCACAAACAAGCGGCAAGAATTTGAGTCATCTTATGTACTCATTATGTGCCGCCAAAGGCACCAATCATCATAGTCTACTTTAAAATTTGAATCTATCACTGTACCCTAATGTTTTATAGCATGATCAACCAGAAATTAAAATTAGAAGAGGTGTATTCCCCACCTCAATAAGAATGAAGGCTGCCCAATTTACTTATCATAGACTATCATCCATAGACAGGAATTGTTTTAACCACATAAATTCTTGAGAATTTTCTTTCAATGGATACACCTATGCATGCCTAGAAATCACTATGAACAATTTATGAGCCACTCTAAGTGAACTATGTTTTGGAAAGAGGAACATGACATTTTTTCCAAAATACAACCTTCATAGACATGTTTAGATTGATCTAGTTGACGACAGTTGCGAAAATCTCCTGAGAACATATCATTCTAGTATAATATCCACAAGGTATAAGGATTTAAGGTGAGCAAGAAGACTTAACGCATTGTATGTCCTTTATACAAAAAAAGAAGATTTCCTTTCAATTTATTTTATCACATCATAGCCATAGCAACCACAATTTTACCTTTTTGCCCATTGATGGGGCATCCACTTATTTATTAGCTTGTTCTTTTTTGAAGTGAACACCTTGTGTGTTTAAAGGGAGGTCATTTCTTACAATCACACATCATTCTGCCTAGAAAAACTAAGGATTTCTGCATCCAACATTCTTTGGAAAATTTATGAAAGTTGACACAAATCTTTCCTACAAAATCTTACAGAGTGCTTCACTTCTAAGAGCATTCCATAGATCATTAGAGAAGCTAATTGCTTTTCCAAGTAATGCTTACTTCCAATTAACTGGTGATGCAACATCATGAATGTAGTGAGCTCCTTCGAGATCTGGATGTTATTAGGTCAATTAAAAGAAGATGACCTAGATTCTCCCTACCACTAAAGCACTTGTTGAGTCAAAGGGGAGCACCACAAATTTTACCTCCTTTAACGTTTCTCTATATCCCCCATCGGAGGATTTGCAACATCACAACTACTTTTTTGTTTTCTATAAGTGGGTGCCAAAGGTCCTAGAACTTGAATTCCTATATTATCCAAGACCAAATGAAGCACCACTTCTTGTTAAGAATGTGATGGAATTCAAGATTCCTTTTGATTCTCAAGGTGTCCTAATTTTTTTTTACATTCCACCATTACAAACCTTCCAATGGGGGGAGATCATTCACAATCATCATAGTCTACTTTAGAATTTGAATATATCACTATACCCTAATGTTTTGTAGCATGATCAACCAGAAATTAAAATTAGAAGAGGTGTATTCCCCACCTCAATAAGAATGAAGGCTGCTCAATTTACTTATCATAGATTATCATCCATAGGCACGATTTGTTTTAACCACATAAATTCTTGAGAATTTTCTTTCAATGGATACACCCATGCATGCCTAGAAATCACTATGAACAATTTATGAGCCACTCTAAGTGAACTATGTTTTGGGAAGAGGAACATGACATTTTGTCCAAAATACAACCTTCAGAGACATGTTTAGATTGATCTAGTTGATGACAGTTGCGAAAATCTCCTGAGAACATATCATTCTAGTATAATATCAACAAGGTGAACATAAGGATTCAAGGTGAGCAAGAAGACTTAACGCATACAAAAAAAAAGGAAGATTTCCTTTCAATTTATTTTATCACATCATAGCCATAGCAAGCACAATTTTACCTTTTCGCCCATTCATGGGCGATCCACTTATTTATTAGCTTTTTCTTTTTTGATGTGAAAACCTTGTGTGTTTAAAGGCAGGTAATTTCTTACAATCACACATCCTTCTGCCTAGAAAAACTAAGGATTCTTCATCCAACATTCTTTGGAAATTTTATGAAAGTTGAAACAAATCTTTCCTACACTTCTAAGAGCATTCCATAGATCATTAGAAACGCTAATTGCTTTTCCAAGTAGTGCTTACTTCGAATTAACTAGTGATGCAACATCATGAACTTAATGAGCTCCTTCGAGATCTGGATGTTATTAGGTCAATAAAAAAAGGTGACCTAGATTTTCCCTACCACTAAAGCACTTGTTGAGCCAAAGGGGAGCACCACAAATTTTACCTCCTTTAACATTGCTCTATATCCCCCATTGGAGGATTTGCAACATCACAACTGCTTTTTTGTTTTTTATAAGTGGGTGCCAAAGGTCCTAGAACTCGAATTCCTATATTATCCAAGACCAAATGAAGCACCACTTCTTGTTAAGAATGTGATGGAATTCAAGATTCCTTTTGATTCTCAAGGTGTCCTAAATTTTTTGTACATTCCATCATTACAAACCTTCCAATGGGGGGAGATCATTCACAATCAAGAAGCAAGATTTTGATTCATCCTATGTATTAAATATGTGCATTCAAAGACACCAGTCATCATAGACTACTATAAAATTTGGGTTTATGATTGTAGCTTGATGTTTTATCCCATGCCCAACTAGAATTGTCAAAATTAGAAGAGGTGTATTCCCCACCTTAGTGAGAATGAAGGGTGCCCAATTTACATTCTTATAGATTATTAACCATAGGCAAGAGTTGTTTAAAGAACGTAAACTCTTGAGACTTTTCTTTAAATGGATACACCCATGCATGCCTCGAAAATTCATCAATAAAATTCATGAAGTAAATGTAGTTCCTAAATAAAGGTGTCTGCATAGGATGACAAACATCACTATTAACAAGCTTGAAAATATTAGCCGCTCTAAGTGAGCTATCTTTTAGCAAGAGAAACACAACAATTTGTCCAAAATAAAACCTTCATAGACATGTTTTGAAAGTGCCTCAAGTTTAGGAAAAGAGGACACCATTTCATATTCTTGTAGGCATAGAAAACTAGCAAAATTCAGATGACGAAAGCATGCATGCCAAATCTTTGCATCTAAGATGGCATGATAATTATGTACAACACATGCTCAATCATTCGTAGATTATGCATAGTATATAAGCTTAAAACCAAAAGCAATCATAATGTAACCATTTGCGAGATCATGGACTATATATCTATTTTCAACAAATTTGACAATCAAGCCAATCTTGGATAATGCTGAAATCGACAATAAAATTTTTTGAATCCTTGGCACATATAAAGCATCTAACAATGTGAAAGAACTACCATCACTAGCAGTCATAATCATATTTCCAACTCCCATTATATGACGACGATGTTTTAGCACATGTGAGAGTATTCCCTATAGAAGGACGCTGACGTGATGTGAAAATTGTCCACTATGAAGTGATATGTTTGGTTGCACCATTATGAAAGAACCAAACATCCGAGTCTAATGTAGACATACACTACTCATGTGATATGGGCCATAAATACAAACAACTCTAAATGCCCAACCTTTATTCTAAATAAGATTAGCAAGATTGTTGCAGGTGTAAAGGCCTCTACAATAACCATCCCACCCAATTTATTGTTTTCCACTTTCTGAGCTATTTTAGTACAACTATTTGTGGCATGATTGTTTGCCTTGCAGTACTTGTAAACCTATTTCTTCTTTCTATTTTCTTGTCATCTTTGTCTTACTTCTTTGATTGTGTAGCATTCCTAGATTTTTGCATACTTATAGATGAGCTCCACTTATCTTTGCGCTTCTACTGAAGGAATACATTTAACAACACTTGTATATTGATATTTTTTCTTTGCAAAAAGCCAAAACATAGAGTTATAAAGCTCTACGTTTTGTGAAATGCAAAAAGAGTCCTCCTTGAGTTTTCATAGATCTAGGACGTTATCAGATAACCAAAGATAGTACTTTAGGAGTCTAGAAGTTGGGAAATCAGATCATTTTGGAAGTGGTATATAAGTCAATGTAAAGAGGAACTAAGGGACACAAGGTCATTTGTACACTTTCTTCTTTGAGAATAGAGAGCTCTTCCTTTGGTTGTTATCTCCTTCTTCACTATGTTACCTTTGTGTGATGTTTTATGTGACTTGTTGTGTGTTGTTTGGTTGATCATTTATTCATAGATTGAGTTTTGACTTGTATGTGAGATCATTGATGAGTTTCATAGTGTGTTTGAAGGCATTTTCTAGATTTGGAGAAAGTCGACTGTTTTGAAATGAATGTGTCATTGGTTTTAATCAAGATAAAGAAAATTTATCTATCATATTTGGATTTTGCATGAACAATGGCAAACTATACAAACTATACAATGGCAAACTATACAAGACTTTATTGTTTGCCATTGTATAGTTCACTAAAAAATCACGACTTTATTGTGGATAAAACTTGAAAAAATGTGACTTCTTGCCTTCAAATGATTGAAAACATTGTGACTTTTTGCTTAAAATCGCCTAAGAACACAAGGATTTAACGTGAGCAAGAAGACGTAACTCGTTGTATCTCCTTTACACAAAAAAGTGAAGATTTCCTTACCATCTATTTTATCACGTCACAGCCATAACAACCAAAATTTTACTTTTTTTCCCCTTCATACGATCCACTTGTTTATTAGCTTGTTTTCCTTTTCAAGTGAACACTTAGTGTTTTAAAGGAAGGTAATTTCTTACAATTACACATTCTTTTATAAGTATTTTGATGGCGATGCACCCTACTGACCCCTCATCTCGAGAGCTGCACGATGATATCCTCAAAGTAGAAAATTGAGCTACTAGGGCTGCACACAGTACTCCGCACAAAGGCTGTAGACTACACAAAAAAAAACACACTACACATGGAGCACGAACACAGCCTTCTTAGGTGTTACAAAATGCGATCAAACTTACAGTTTATGACTAATGAGGCCACTATATGTTTTATTAAAGAGCATATACAAAGAGGTGTTTGATGGCCATTTGGACTTTCTCATGGACACTAATAGTAACAATCTCCTGCTAAAGGCCAATATGGCCAAAGTAACCATGGGACAAAAATAAAGAATGATAAAGAATACCTGAGTGTAAGTATACAAACTATACCTCCCACCTGATGGGCATGTTACTCAATATACAAGTGACTGTGTAAGATCATGAATCAAGTAACCCCAATCAAGTGACAACAATGTCGAAAGCTATTCTATGGTAGAGCTTTAGTCAAAGCACCTCGAGCATTATCTTGAGTGTGAACCTTCTCAAGAATAATGCATTCGTGGCTAAGAAATCTCTAATGAAGTGATACCTCACCTCAATGTGCTTATTCTTTGCATGATAGACCGGATTCTTAGCCAAAGCAATGGCACTCTAACTATCATTGAGCAAATGAGGTACATGCTAAGGTAAACCCATATCACAAGCAAGACAAGAAGCCACACTGCTTCCTTACATGCCTCACTTTCTGCGACACACTTTGCTTCTATGGTGGAAAGAATTGTGCATTCTTGAAGACGAGATCTCCAAGAGATAGCACCTCTAACAAAATGAAAGATGTACCTTGATGTAGACTTACAATTGTCTACACAACTAGCATGGTGAGAATATGTGTAACCAATAATGGATTCTTTCTCTCTACCTAAGCATAGACACTTGTCCTTAGTGCCACTCAGATATCTCAAAATCATCTTGACCGCTTCCGAATCTTTCTTGCCAAGATTAGACATAAATCTGCTCACAACTCCCACTCCAAATGCAATGTCTTGTGTTGTAGCTACCATAGCATACATGAGACTACCAATAGCAGACTGATAAGGAATTCTATTCATGAATTCCTTTTCCTCATTTGATTTGAGGCAATCATCCATGCTCGATTTCACATATGTGGATAAATGTGTATTCAATGCCTTTCCACCTTGCATATTGAACCTGTGAAGTACTTTGGATATGTACTCACTTTGAGACAAGTATATGCGTCTTTGACTCCTATCATGAGTAATGCACATGTCAAAAATATGCTTAGCATCCCCAAAATCCTTCATATTAGATGTCTGACTCAACTTCTTTTTGAGAATTGACGTCATAAGAGGACTTCTTGACAATTGACATATCATTGACATAAAGTATCCAGCATATCAAGCTACCGTCCGAGCATCTCTTTGTGTAGAGACAATGATCCTCATTGTTTCGAGAATAGCCTTGAGACTTCATAAAAGCATCAAACGTTTGGTACCATTGTCTAAGGGACTCTAGTATATACAAGCTCTTCTTGAGCTTACAAACTAGAATTTTCTTGCTAGGAACTACATAACCCTCTGGTTGTTCCAGATAGATTTCATATGTAAGATCTCCATGCAAGAAAGTAGTTTTCACATCCATTTGGATTAGCTCTAAGTTCTCCATTGCAACGAATCCAAGCAACAGGTGCAAGGTAGTCATCTTGACCACTGGAGAGAAAATTTCCTCAAAATCAACACCATGTTGTTGCTTAAAACCCTTTGCAACAAGTCGTGCTTTATACTTTGGAGAAGCACTATCTGATGTGAATTTTAGCTTATATACCCATTTACATGGTAAATCTTTCCTTCCCTTTGGCAAAGGTATTAAATCCCCAGTACCATTCTTGTGAATAGAATTAAATTCACTCTTCATGGCATGCTCCTACTTGACATGATCCTCTGTACGCATAGCCTCTTTGTAGCAAGAAGGGTCACTCGCATCCGTTAGCATAACATAATCTAAACCTGGAACATATCTATCAAGTGGATGTGAGATAGGTGCAGAGTGTCTCAATGGTTGTTGAACAAGAACATGTGGAGACTAATGTGATCGGACATTCTCTTGAACGTCCCTATGTGCAGCATTTTTATGCATGCTAACTGGAGGTCTAGTATCCTCAAACACCACTCTTCTCACTTCAACCTTCTTAATGGATTGTTTATGCATCTTAGACTCATTGAAAATGACATCACTACTTCTAATCACTGACTGCATTTCAGGATCCCATAAGCAATATCCAAATTGTCCTTCTCGACCATATCCAAGAAAAATGAATTTCTTTGACATGGTCCAAATTTTGTCTAAGATGCTTGGGTATATGAGCAGATGCTTCACACCCGAAAACTCAAAGATGATCATAATATGGTGGCTTCCCTATGCATAACTCTTGTGCCACTTTGCAACATAGAAACTACTCTATCTTGAATACTTCTATTCATCCTTTCAACTATACCATTTTGTAGAGGGGCATAAGGATATGTAAACTCTCTATGAATCCCTCTAGATTGACAGAAAAGACTGAATTCATGTGAGGTATACTCACCCCCATTATCTGAATGTAAAGCCTTAAGCTTAATTCCTTTTTCAGTCTCAACTGAAGCAAGCCATTTCGAAAAAGTAGGGATTACCTCATCCTTTGATTTGATAGGATATACCCTGACTTTTCTAGTAGCATCATCTATGAAAGTGACAAAGTAAAGAGAACCACCTAAGGACCTAGTGGGTATAGGACCACACACGTCTGTATGAACGAGTTCTAAAGGCTGAATTGAAGACTCAATATGTATTCTATGCATGTTTCTAGTTTGCTTTCCATATTTACAATGCTTGCAAAATGAAAAATCAGAGAAAGATAACACAGGTAAGTAGCTAGAACGAGAAAGTTTTTCCATTCCACTACGAGATATATGGCCCAAACGACCAAGAAGAAGTTCTCTAACTTCTACAACATATTGGTGTGAAATTTCTCCACATATTGGTATTAGAGCTTTTCTTTTGGAACATTGAAATTTGGCCCATGGTTGCACAAAAAAGAGCTTGAAGAAGATGCAAAAATGACAAAGGAAAGCTTGGAGCTAGGAGCCAGTGTGGTGCAAGAAATATATGCAATGAAGATGCTTATGAAGTTTCTGCTCAAAATGAATGATTTTTGGACAGCCATGCTTAGCCTCAATATAGTGAATTTAGATTTGATGAATGCTCTCTAATATGTAAGAATGTGTGCACATGTGGTCAAGGTAATTATATACACAGTTTGATAATGTGTGGATGAGTAATAGGCTATTTGAAAAACCCTATACAAGCTGAAATGTGTTATGGTCAATGTAGCCATATTAATTGGCATAAAGTGAGCTGAATATATGCTCAAATGGTTGGTGATTTTAATGCATGCTTATATGTTATTATTATCATGATATTGAAGTTTTGAAGACTGTTCATGTTTAGACATACATGAACTCAAAGTACATATGTTTGGATGCCATGAAGATTGTAAGATGTAGGGATGCTATGTATGAAATTTGTGGATGTATCTCGTGGTGGATAAAACCCATTGAGATAAAGTTGAAGAAAAAATGTGCATACATCAAGTTAATGCAACGCTCCTATTTGCACAAGCCCAATCAAAGGTGGGCAAGGCTTGGATGAAGCTAGGACACAAATCATGGAGCTATAAAGTGTTGGAGACTCAAAAAGGTCTTGAAGACACTCCCCAAAGTTCAAGGAGCACAAGCTGAGTGCAAGATAAAAGGAAGAGTCATCCATGAGAAGTGTGACATGTTGGTTGAAGCAAAGGAAGGTAAAGAAGTCCAATTGCAAAGCTAAGGGCTGATGTAAGGAGCCCAAATATGTTTGGAGATATGGAATACTCAAATAAGGTGCAATCATATCCATATGGAGTGATTTGGAGCACCGAAATTGACCCAAGGCAATGGAAGCATAAAGGACAAGAAGTGAAAGGTCGAGAGGTGAGAGAAGATGCAAGGGTAGGTGAAGAGACACAAAAACTCCCATGCACATATCTCTATATATATAGAAGTTATTTGAACATGAAAATTTGTGGAGATGACAAGGAGATGGTGTAAAACCATATGCTAATCATTTTCTCACCAATGGATATCAGAAGGGCCCTCAGTAGTGTACTACAAGCCATATAGGTATTCCAACTGCATAACCTTTTGTACACAATCACCTTGTGAAGGTGATATCTCTTTATGTACATATTTATTTAATACATACGATATCTTGTTAGAAAAATTATCATATCTAGTTTCTTTGTATTGAATATCTCTATTAGATGAATCTCTAGTAGCAATTGGGAACATTTTTTTAGAACATTAGGTTTTTGCTTAACGTAAGTTGATAGGTAGTCTATCTTTAGGTTGCCTAGTCATCTGAACTTTAAATGGAGTGTTCTTTAGCTTTTTAGAAATATAACAAGTTTACTATGTGTGGAGAAAATTTCAAACCGAGTGAAGCTCTGAGTTGTGACTAAATCAGGTATAGTAAGCCTGTGTCTTACAAGGCAGTTTCTAGAAGAGGTTTTCTAACTTCTAATGTGTATATTGGAGTGAAATTTCTCCAAATTTATTTGTTGGCTGCTTCACTTAAATGATCTAAAGGAGCCTCAAATATGAAAGCTTTCCTCCACACAAGACTTAAGGGATCGACAAGGGGAGCTTGAAAGTGTTTAGAGAATTCATTAGTGAGACTGTCAAGGCTAGGGCTCATGATTGCAGTAAGGGATTCGATTGTGGAATTGATTGCACCAACCAAAAGTAGTTCTCCTAAGACTCTACAATGGAAGGAAAAATCCTCTTGGATCTGATGCGTGAAGTTTTTTTGATACATTCCTTTCTCTGTTATGAAAGAGGGGAAGTGATGTCAAGGAGCTTTGTAAAGCATTGCACAATGTGGTCACGATTTTCTTCTAAATCTCAAATTCTACACCATTCTTGTAAATAACATTGGAAAGAATATCCTTGATCTATTTCTTCCTTGGAATTCTACACACTTCTTTGGAAGGTTTGTCCATTTTTTCTTTTCCATCACTCTTTGAAGAAGGTGAATATATTCTTATGTTGAATTTCTTCCTCTATGGATATCAAACCCTCCCTAGAGGTTAGACCATGAGTAGCCTTGATAGCTCATGAATTCTTCCAAAACAAGGTGAAGCTTGAGATGATCCTAGATCTCCTTCTCATAACTGCCCACTTCGAGACCCCTATGCTCCTAGTGACCACTGACATATTAAACCATAATGAAATAACCTAGAAGGATCAGATTACCTTGGGAGTGAAACCAAAGAGTCCCATGTTGTAACTATATCTTGCGGGCAATTTAGATCTTAGATAAAAACCGGCAAGGAAGGGAGGAGCCCTCCAAACTTGATTCTAGTCCATACTCGATAAAGATCATCGATGATCCCAATAACTCATGAAGATCACCTACAATTGTATCCCAGCACTACAGTAGTGCTACCCAAGGATGGGGAATGGAGATCCAACAATCAAAGGATGAAACCACTTGAGCATGCTTCATAAGATCATCAAGTCCAATATTAACCTCTTGAAGGCAAGTGAAATTTGGGTTTAGCTTCTTATCCTTAATGCAATGGCCAAAGACCACCACTACAATGGGCTCTTATAACCCATAATTATGTAATGAGAGGAAAGACATTAAGGACTCTAGAGGGGTTTTGTTATGGTATTTTATCTCCATTTCTCTTGGAGTGGCCTTTGTAGGATTGCTTTTGTGAAGAGCCTCTAGCATGGAAAATTCTATCTTTAATGGTGCCCATTCATGGTCAAGGAATACCAACATAGTTTTCTCTCAATAGTTTTTCACCTTGTTAGTGTAAGTATCTAGAACAATGGAACCACTAATGGAACTTTTACTTTCAATGTTTTCTTCTTTACTCATTGAGTGTCCTATGATCAGTTTTCTCCTTCGGAAGCTTTTGAATCTTCTTGTTAGTTGAAGCCTCCTAGAAAGCCCAACACCTTGACCTCTTTTTTCTCAAGATTTGGGCATTCTTGAGAGCGAGAGTGTAATAAAGTAAGTTTATGATCTAAGGGTTTGTCTAGTTCAGATAGATCTAAAATCGGACACCGTTTGGTCACTCATGTGTATGGCCAAAGATCTCGAGACTAGACTTAAGCATAAGTTCATGTGCTCTCTTAAACAAGTAAACCACTTAGCCTAGTGGTTAAGTCTCAAGGCTGTGAAGCACGAGGTCTTGGGTTCAATCCCCAATGTAATAAAGAAAGTCTATGATCTAAGAGTTTGGCTGGTTCATACAAATTTGAAATCAGACACCATTTGTTCACTCATGTGTATGGCCAAAGATCTCGAGACTAGACTAAAGCATAAGTTCATATGCTCCCTTAAACAAGTAAACCACTTAGCTTTCCCAACGGTTATGACATGCCTTCTAATTTTCCAAATTCTATCACATGCCTTCTAAATCAAATGAGGATTCTTCTCTGATGTACACCCAAGGTGGCTCCGAAGTCTAATTAGGTTCCCACGCCTTAGGAAAACTAAATCCGAAGGTTCGCTATTGACATTCAAGCTTCAACCTTAATGCATTAATGGATCATTGGATAGATGCCACTTGGAGCAACATGAAACAAGACATCAAGCAGAAGAAATCAACTTCAAATTTGAATTTCAAATTACCTTCACAAGAGCCATAAGGCATCAATCACAGTTAGGTGTGACAAAGCGTATAACTTAGGAAAAGCGATTCCTAGGTTATAAGGAATATTTTCAAATCTATATGAACACACATTGTACTTCCAATTTATAACACACATTGTAATTCCAATTTCAAATCTTATGACTCCCCTAACAAAGATTCCTTAGGGGATAGAAATAAACAATGTAAGGATGCACCATCACCTAAACGATGTTTTGAATTATAAATTATAGATAGCAACGTATTCATGATCCCTGTGCATTCATTATCAAGTCACTAATTTTTGAGGAGTAGACAATGTTTGGGAGTGACTCTGACGGATATTGTGGCATGTAAAGAATTTAAAATAAAGAAAGGAAGAAATGATTTCCCACCCCTCGATTCAAATGTAAATACAAATTCTCATTTCGATTTATACCGTGAGTAGTACAGTAATAATCATTTTTTTTCTTACATCGTTTTCTATCTCTTTGGTGAGAAATAAAAGAAGTCATAAAATATAACATCTGAAAATGTGTAACATATTGATTTTCTCGGCTCTTTTTCTTTTTATATTAAGATAATAAATACTAAACTGACATTACTGCATATGACATATATGTATAGATTAGGAAATATCTAAATCCGTACTTCTAGTTTCTTAATAAATACCATAGATATAGACAAAAAGGAGTTGATACATATAGTCAACATGTTACAAGATCATCATTTTAAGATTTCCATCACACTCATTCCATAAAATTTACAAACTATGTCAAGTTTGGAGAACCCAGTTGCTAATGATAGAGTCTCAAATTGTCCTTTAGTTCTTTCCATTCCACCAGGGGCAAAGGAAAGCATGCAAAGGTCTAAATAGTATCCCAGCCGATCATCTGAACTCTCTTGCACAAAGGAAAACACCAAGCCCAGAAAGGTCTCCGAAAAATCAGAGCAGCGTTGAGATACGAGGAAGAAATACAAAGGAAAAACTTGCAAATCTTCTTCAAGGAGTGGTGGGCTGGAAAAGCCGACAAACCCACCAAAGAGATGTGCAGTATCCTTAAAAGGAAACACAACAGAGAGACGATTCCCCTACTGCTAGACCCACATGGCAATGTATGCAACTCGGAAGAAGATAATTTTGGCATCATCGAAGGGCACTTCACGAGACTCCTGGGAACCTCGAACCCCCTCTCCCACCATAGAAGGGACTGCATGGCTGCCATTTCTAGGGTTTCCCCCCGGAGAATACCACCCAACCTCCACTCCCTGCTTCATGCCCCGATCTCTGAATCAGAAATCATTGAGGTCATTGATGCCCTCCCTCTCGGTAAAAGCCCGGGACCCGACGGACTCACTAACGAGTTTTTTAAATCCTTCAAGCTGGTGGTTGCCACCCCTCTCCGGATGGTTTGGCAAGAAGCGCTAAAATTTGGTGCTCTTCCTTCTTGTATAAATAATGGAATTATCAAGCTGATTCACAAGAAGGGGGAAAAAAACAGAATCGAGAACTGGCGACCAATTACGATGCTCCAAACAGGATACAAGATCGTCGCCAAAGTCATTGCCAACAGACTTGCGTGCCACCTGAGATCTTGGCTTAGTGAGGACCAAAAAGGTTTCATCAAAGGCAGGTCCATCCTGGAAACCATTATGGATATTTGGGAAGGTATTCAATTTGCAAACGAGTCTAATCAAGATGTGGTCTTCCTCAAGATCGACTTTAACAAAGCCTACGATAGGCTAGAATGGGACTATATTCTGCAGTCGCTCCAAGACCTCGGATGTAGTCAGAAATTCACCAAGATGATCGCGACCCTTCTCGGCAACGCAACGACCCAAATTAACGTTAACGGCAAACTCTCGAAGGCGATCCATCTTAAAAGATCTATTAGACAAGGGTGCCCTCTTGCCCCCCTTCTCTTTGCCATCGCCACTGAGGGGCTGAGCAGACTTGTGGCTCATCATGTGGAGGCTGGCAATATCAAAGGCCTCCAGCTACCTCACGACCACAGTCAAATCATCATGAGACTTTTTGCCGACGATATGAACGCGTTCGTTCACAATGATAATACCAGCCTGGAGACTTTCTGGAGGTGTCTTGATACCTTTTGTGAGGCCTCTGGATCCAAAATCAACCACAATAAGACCGCCTTCAGGGCCATTCTGGGACATCAACCTGGCCTTCTCATTGATCATGGTTGTCAAATCATTCCGCAGGGCCAAATCTTTCAGCTGCTTGGAATCCCCTTGGGGTTTGGCGTCTCTATGGAGCAGCGATGGAACTGGGTGCTGGCCAAACTTGAAAACAAGCTCAATTACTGGAGAGGCATGCAAATCAATCTCGCTGGATGGGCGATGGTTATCAACACGTTCCTCCTCTCGTCTACCATCTATTTCCTTTCTTGCTGGAGACCGAATGAGCAAGGCCTGTCCAAACTGAATAGCATCTGCAGAAACTTTCTTTGGACGAGTGATCATAACAGAAGGGGGGTGCCTAAAATCAAATGGGCCATCTGCACCAGCCCTAGAGATAGCGGGGGGCTTGGCATCCTGGACATTGGGTGTATGGCTAACAAACTGGCAGCCAAATGGATGATTAAAGCTTGGTGCAATAGGGAGGCCTCGTGGGCCAAGCTGATCTTCAGAAACAAAAATGAGTTGGCCCTCACGGGGTCCCCGAACTGGAAGAACCTTGACATCATGACCCTGCTATTCTCCCCGATACCTGTCTTCCCGAAAGGCTCCAATCTCGTATGCTCTCTTTGGAAGGGCTGGAATAAAGTCAAAAGCTTCACAAGAATTAGTGAGGACTGGAAGTGGGCGGCCGGAATCAGACAAAACGACTCTATCTGGTTTCCGATATATGGCATCCGGAGTGTGGAGTCGTGGAACATTCAAAATGCCAAGAAGTTATGGAACAAAGGATTCAAAAAATGGAAACACCTTTGGAAACACGACACCAACAGTTGGATCAACTTCGAGGATATCGACCCTCGCATAAACATCTCCTACGAAGAATGGAACACTTTGCAAAGCAGATGCCTCGCTTGGGATCGTCACAAAACTCGCCTTCTCATGGGACATGATGCTCCGAACACGCGTGGTCTCAAATGGCACAATGGAAATAGCCTACTCAAAATCCCGAACATCAAAGAAACGACTGACCTCCAGATCAGCCTCAACAAGAAGTGGTGCCTGTCTTGGACGCGGCTTCGGTGGGACATGAAATTCATGGGTATCTGGCACCCACTTATAGAGATTAAGAAGTCTGTCCTCTTATGGCAAATTCTTCATCGAGGAATTTGGACTAACCATAAGGCAAGCAAAATTTGTGGGATCCCTCCGTGGTGCAAACACTGCCACCGCGCAATCGAAGATGTCCCACACATCTTCCTTACTTGCCCCAACTCCTACAGAATCTGGCAGATGGTTGGACTGAAAATCAGAGTTCAGAAACAGCTTAGTTGGAAACAAGTCCTTTTGGGCGAAGCGATTGGATGCTCTGCGGCTCTCTGGAACGCAATCAGAGGGGAAGTCCTGTGGAAAATTTGGCGAGAGCGGTGTGCTCTCAACTTCGGCGACCCCCCCAGGGAGTGGTCGATTGAAAAATCTCTATTCCTCCTTGGCAAAAGGATTGTCAACAGTAAGAAATCCCCCCCCTTCAGGCACCATCAAGTCCTCCTTTTGATCAACAACAAGCTCAAACCCAAGTGGGTCCCGCATGAGGGCGACGAGAGGGTGATCAACCTTCTTTGTAATGCAACCTAGGAATCAACCAAGCTTCCCCTGCTTTGTGGGATTTGGGGGGTCCCGTGGGCACTAGTCCCCTTCTTTTGTACCTTTGTACCTTTGTTTCTTAATTTAATTCAAGTCCGGGAGAGTAGGCTATTGCCGAACTTCCTTTATATAAAACTCTCTTGCACAATATCAGGAAGAATGAACTCTACCAAAATTACTTTTCCATGGGATGCAAGTGAGCGATAGCAATTCTTTAAGATCTTCAAACAACTTTCGTCATCCCAATCATGGATGATCCACTTTTTGATTGTGTAGTACATGTCAAAAAATAAATAATTAGGTAAGTTGAAAACAGAAATATGAAATTGAATACTCTTAAGTATGAGAGAAGATTTGGATACCTTCATAAAGATAGCATCTGCTTTTGGAATATCTACAAACATGTCCCCTGCTACATGCTCCACACCTAGTACGAGATAAATTCATAAATTAATGAAGAATTTTGTTCAAAACTTCATGTATATTGAGCATCTCTTCAAAAATAGATGACTTAATTAGACAAATATATTTTTATATATGAAAAGAATTCTTTATTCCAAAAGATGATTTAAATAGATAATACATGTATTTAGTCACGCAACTTACTTCTCTGACGATTTTTAACTATCTGAAACTCTATTATCAAAACTACACAATACAAACTAAATGACATGTGGGTTATAAAGAATCTATCAATCCTTTGCGTTTTTGTAATGGAAACCTGAAAAGTATTTGCTGAATGGAAAAAAACTAGTTCCTTTATAAGAATATGAAAATGTGAAATTTTACATTGATTTACTTGAATAAAACAAGTCTATGTTTCAGAATAAGTATTATCTTTTCCATATTCATAAACCTTTCCATTTATTGACATTGAGCATAATAAGAAGAAAAAACTAACATATCCAACTTAGTAATGTATAGAAATAATTAAATTTCAAATGGGCACATATCATTGTCATTGATGTTTGTGGGTTTATTTCCCTTCTGTGTTTATTTCCCTTTGTTTTTGTTGTCACGTATCATTAAGGAGGCTTTTCCTCTAGTACTCCCAAGCGTTGAATCTACTTCTCAACACACACCACTCTTCATAGTTCACTCTCTTGGTTGCACCAATGTCCTCCAAATTAATCGATTGGCATGTATCTTGATTCCAAAAATGCTTTCACAAATGGAAACCTTTGTTCAAAACCTTCCAAGACTCAACACATCTGATGCCTTGATAGGCAACCAGATTGCATCATTTTGTGTAATACTAGCTACCCATTTCCAGTCTTTGTTGATAGCGACATACTGTTTCACCTTGTTCCAACTCTTCCAAAGAGAGCACACCAAGTGTGAGCCTCTGGGAGTCACCGATGGGGTGAGAACATAAGAGTGAAAAGGTCACAAGAAGGCCCACATGTGTAGAGAAATCTTTTTTCTAAATATCACTTTGGCCCAAGAGGCTTCCCTCTTGCTCCATGCTCTTATTCACCATTTTGCTGCCAACTTATTGACTATGCCTTCAATGTCTAGAATGCCCAAACCACCTTGATCTTTTTGGCTTATGCAAGTAGCCCATCTAATTTTGGAGACACCCCTTTTGTTAGGGTCTCCCGTCCAGAGAAAGTTTGTCCAAATTCTTTCTAATTTAAAAATCTCTTGGTCCTTCGGTCTCCAACAAGAGAGAGAGAGAGAGACTAAATAATGGAAGAAAGAAGGAAAGTGATATCCACCATGGCTCGCCTTGCCAGATTGATCTGCATACATTTCCACTATGCCAACTTATTATCGAGCTTAAAAAGATCCCAACTCCATCGCTCACCAATAACAATGAATCCCATCAGATTACAATCTAGTAGAAGGCTTTTTCTCTTGGGATCAATTGACAACCATGGTCAACCAAAAATTGAGGTGGATGACCAGAAATCTTATACTTTATGGAATAATGGAATGTTAAATGGATTTGAATGCCTTGAAGTTCTTAATGTGTTTTGTGTTTTGATTTAGTAGGTGAAGATTCATGAGGGTGTGAACGCGTGTGGACTTATTCAAATATTTTTGGAGATATTTAGAAGATAATATGTTAGTTATTTTTTGTGAAGTGCATAACCTTTGGATATGTATAGGTTCATATGTAGATCAACACACATTCTTAATTGCTCCTTTGTAGTCCTATGATGTTGTACTTGGCATGCCTTTTCGTCATCATTATAATCCATGCATTGATTATCATATATACACCATGAGTTTTAAGTTCAACAATCAAGATATTTCTTTGTCTGCACTGCATGAATTCCAACCATTTCCATTAATTAGTCATACTCAAGTAAAACGTGCATTTAGGAAATGTTACAATTCATGTATTGTTTTTATCAATACCATAGTTGATTACACACGTAATCTCCCTGATGCACATAAATCATTTATGGCTTCCTATCAGGATTGTTTTATGGCTTATTTTCTTTCTAAGCTACCACCTTGTAGGGGATCTCTTGACCATAGTATAGAATTAATTCTTGGTAGTTCTCCTCTCCATAAAGCACCTTATGGCATGGACCTTTACATCAACAAGAAATAGCTAATAAAGTTGCGGATTTACTTCGCAAAGGACTTATAAGACCTAGGTCTTATCCCTTTGGAGCACATGTTCTTTTAGTAGAGAAGAAGAACAAGACTTATAGGATGTGCATTGACTACACAATGCTCAATAAGATCACAATTAAAAATAGTATCCTATTCCTAGGATAAATGATTTGCTAGATAAACTTCATGGAGCATGTGTTTTTAGCAAAATTGATGTTGAATCTCGGTATCATTAGATACGAATCACACAAAGTGACATTTATAAGATTGCCTTTAAAAATGGTCACTTTGAATTCATGGTAATGCCTTTGGGACTTACCAATGCACCTGCTACATTTGCAGGCATGATAAATAGCATTTTTCTTGGATACCAAGCTTTTATTCTTGTTTTCTTTGATGATATACTTGTCTATAGTGAGTATGAAGACGACCATGAAAAGCATTTAGCAAGAGTTTTTAATTTCTTATGCAAAAACAAACGTTATGCCAATCTTGAAAAGAGTTTTTTCTTCCAAAAGGAATTAGAGTATTTAGGTCATATTGTTTCTAGTCAAGGTTTTCATGTAGATCCTGAGAAAATTAAAGTAAATGAAGAATGGCCTATACCTCAATCTATGAATGATGTATGCTCTTTTTTAGGGTTAGCAGTTTTTATAGAAAGTTTGTAAAAGGTTTTTCTTATTTAACACTCCCAATCATATTATTATTGAAACAAAGTTAACATTTGCATGGGGATTAGCACAACAACAACCTTTATAAAAACTCAAACATGCACTCTCTCATACACTTATTTTGCAATAACCAAATTTTGCACAACCTTTCCATGTAACTATAGATGTTAGTGGTTTAGGTATAGGTTTTGTATTAATGCAAAATGACCATCCTATTGCATCTCAAAGTAGGAAACTTAAAGGTTTAGAAAATAATTACAGTACATATGATAAGGAACTTTATTTGTTATGCATGATTTAAAAATTTGGAAACATTACCTCATGGGTTTGGAAGTCATGATCAAAAGAGACCAACAAGCTATTAAGCATTTATTAAATCAACCATTGATTTCTCACTGACACATTAAATGGGCTTCATTCATACAAAATTTTCAGCCTATGATTCAATGTCAACCTAGCAAAGCTAATGTTGTCACTAATGCCCTTAGTCATTTCCCATCCCTACAAACAAGTATTGTTTCAATCAATAATATTTCTAGTGTCCATATTCATTCATTTCATGACATGATTCCTACTTATCCATCTGATTTGTATTTTTCACAAACATGGAATGCTTTTAACAATTCTTCAACATTTAGTGAGGATCACTACACTTTTCATAATGGATTCTTATATTTCGAACACTAGTTATGCACTACACAAGGTTTTAAAGAATTTGTTATGAAAGAGATGCATGAACCACCGTATATGGGTCATAGCGGCATACAAAGTACTATTTCTACATGTAAAGAAATTTTATTTTGGCCACATACGGAAAAGGATATTGCAAAATATCTTTCCCATTGCATTGTGTTTCAAGGTGTGAAAAGATATCACGATAAAGCATTTGGATTACTAATGCCACTTCCCATACCAAATGGACCATATGAACAAATTTCTATGGATTTTATTAGTGTTCTTCCTAGAACTTCATCACATAATGATATGATTTGGACAATTGTTGATAGGTTTAGTAAACAAGCATATTTTATTCATTGTAAAAAGACTCTTTTTGCACCTCAAGCTACTAAGTTATTTATTAAATGTATTTTTCCATATCATGGCTTTCCAAAAGTTATTCTTTCAGATCGAGATGTTTGTTTTTGTAATCACTTTTGGGTTGCATTATTTCAAAGCTTAGGTTCCAATATAGACTTCAGTTCTGCATTTCATCTTGAAAGTAATGGGCAAAATGAAGCTACAAATAGTACTATTTGGGATTTATTACACTGTTATTCTTTAGATAATCCAAGTAATTAGGATGAAAAATTCCCTTTACTACAATTTTTATATAATAACACGATACATACCACATGAAATTATGTATGGTAAAAAGCTTCCTACTCCCATGTCTATCAATCAAACTCACATACCTATGGCCAATTCTTTTGCAAAAGATCATATTTCTACACTTCAGAACGTTCATGGGCACATTAAAAAGAGTCAACAATGTTACATGCATAATTTTAATAAGCAACAAGTAGTGAAATAGTTTAATGAAAATGACTTTGTATGGTTACGAATAATTAAAAGATGTTTGGAAAACATTTCACAATATCCTAAGGTTAAACTTGCACCACGTCATCATGGACCTTTTCGTATTATTCAAAAAATTAATGAGAATGCTTTTAGATTAGATATACCTTCTCATTGGAATATACATAATTCTTTTCATATCAGTTTATTGAAATCGTTCAAAGTAACTCTACCACTCACTCCCTAGGTTGCATTATTCGTTATTCGATAATTTGTTTATTCGTGAATAATTACAGAATTTTACGGCAACTCTCCATTATTCAATCGAATTATTCGGTGCCATATCAACTTATTCGGAGATGAGCGAATACTTTTTCCATGGTATTTCGTCAAATTTTGATCAAACGCTCTTTCGATCGAAAACTTTATTGGTCAAAAAGTCTTCGATCGAAAGAAATTCCGTCAAATAGTTTTTTATAAAAGAACACAAATAGACACATTTTTCATAAAAGTTGCTTTGTTTTTTACGAACTTACAATGGCATAGATAGAACAAAGTATAAACTCTTGCTATACATATTTACTTTCGTACTAAAAGCATAAAGAAAAATATAGTTGTTTATGAATTAAAAACTATTGTGATGGTTTGACTCAACATTGATTCTTAATTTTTTTTTAATAAAGGAGGTTCGGCATTAGCCTACTCTCTGGGACTTGAATTAGTTAAAGAAAAGTACAAGAGAAGGGGACTAGTGCCCACAGGACCCCCCAAATCCCACAAAGCAGGGGAAGCTTTTACAGAGTTTAGATGGCATTACAAAGAAGGTTAATCATCCTCTCATCACCCTCATGTGGGGCCCACTTGGGTTTAAGCTTGCTATTGGTCAAAAGGAGCACTTGATGATGCCTGAAGGGGCGGGGGGATTTCTTACAGTTAGCAACCCTTTTCCCAAGGAGGAACAACGACTTCTCAATTGACCGGTCTTTGGGGCAGTTGCCAAAGTTAAAAGCACATCTTTCCCGCTAGATTTTCCATAGGACCTCCCCTCTGATGGCATTCCTTAGAGTCGCAGAGCAGCCGATTGCTTCTCCCAGTAGAGCTTGCTTCCAACTGAGATGTTTCTGAAGACTAATTTTCTTTCCAACCGTCTGCCAGAGTCTGTTGGAATTGGGACAAGTAAATAAGATGTGAGAAACATCTTTAATAGACCCATAGCAGCGTTTGCACCAGGGAGGAATCCCACAAAATTTGCTAGCCTTAAGGTTGGTCCAGATTCCACGATGAAGAATTTGCCATAAGTGGACAGAGCTTTTGATTTCTATGAGGGGGTGCCAAATAGCCATGAACTTCATGTCCCACCAAAGCTGTGTCCATGACAAGCACCACTTCTTGTTCAGGTTAACCTGATAATCAATCGATTCTTTCATGTTCGGGATTTTTGATAGGCTATTCCCATTGTGCCATTTGAGACCAAGCGAGCTCGACGTGTCGTGCCCCATGAGAAGGCATACTTTATACCGGTCCCAAGTGAGACATCTGCTTTGCAAAGTGTGCCATTCTTCATAAGAAATGCTGACACTAGGGTCAATATCCTCAAAGTTGTACCACCGGTTGGTGTCTTGTTTCCAGAGATTTTTTGCATTTTTTGAAGCCTTTGTTCCCTAGCTTCTTGGCGTTTTGAATGTTCCAAGATTCCACGCTCCAGATGCCATGGATCGAAAACGAGATAGAGTCATTTTGTTTGATATCGGCCGCCCACTTCCAGTCTTCACTTATTCTTGTGTAGCTTTTGACTTTGTTCTAACTCTTCCATAAGGAGCACACAAGATTTGAGCCTTTCGGGAAGACGGGGATCGGGGAAAATAGCATTGATTCAACATTGATTCAACATAGTGATTGTTTGATTCAACATTGATTCTTGCTTCACAATAGTATATGTGTGTGCGTATGATTGTGAATAAAAACGTATTGTGATTGTTTGAATCAATATTGATTCTTACTTCACAATAGTATATGTATTGGTATTTGAGTGTATAATTGTGAATGAAATCTATTGTGATTGTTTGATTCAACATTGATTCTTACTTCACAATAGTATATGTGTGTGTATGATTGTGAATAAAAATATATTGTGATTGTTTGAATCAATATTGATTCTTACCTCACAATACTGTGTATGTGTATGTGTATGTGCATGTATGTTATATGATTATGCATGTATATGTGTGTTTCTTTTATAATTCAAGGGTTCAATAGGTATTAATAAGTGAAGATCAAAGGCATACAAGGTTGCATATCAGCTAAGAGAAGGCTCTTGTTGTGTCGATTCAATATAACTTCATAGATCTATAGATCTTCTTTCGAAAGTTGTATTGTATTGATACAACAAGAACCTTCTCTTAGCTGAGATGTTGGGCCTTGGCATCAAGACAATAGCATCAAGAGGGATTTGTTGGGAGGAAAGAAATCAATTTGTTGAGACAATAGCATCGAGAGGGATGACGAAGTTTTGAAAGAAGTCGACTTATGCCCTTGATCCTTGGATACTTACAATGAAAAAGATGCAAACAGGTATACAAAGATTTTACTTTTTATGATATAGTTCAGTATTTTTTCTAGCATATAATAATGAATGTGCATATGCATGTGTGTATGTATGCATGTACATATGCATGTGAGTATGTATGCATATGTGTGTGTATGTATGCATGTGAATATATGTGTATGTGTGGCCGTGTGTGTATGTATATGTACAAGTATCTGTATGTATATGTATATCTGTATGTGTGCATGACAATATGTGTATGCATGTGTATATATGTATGCATATCGGTACGTGTATGCAAGTGTGTATGTGTATGTGCGTGTATGTTATATGATTGCAAGTGAAAATCAAATATGATTGTGTATGTGCATGTGTGTGTATGATTGTTAATTAAAAACTATTGTAATTGTTGAAAAAGGTTTTATGTTCTTTTTGATAATTCAAGGCTTGAGAAGGTATCAATAAGTGAAGATCAATGGCATCTTGGACAATGTATATCAACTAACAGAAGGTTTTCGTTGTATTAATACAATATAGATTCACATATCCATAGATCTTCTTTAGAAAGTTGTATTGTATTGATACAACACAAACCTTGTGTTAGCTGAGATATTGGCATCAAGACAATCACATCAAGAGGGACTTGTTGGGAGGAAAGGAGTAGGATTATTAAGATAATAGCATCAAGAGGGACTTGTTATGGCCAAGTTTTGATAGAAATCCACTTATGCACTCAAGCTTTTGATAGTTATGACAAAAAAGGTGTAAACAGGTAATAAATTTTTTACTTTTTATGATAGTTTAATATTTTTTCAAGCACATAATAATGATTTTTTACTTCTTTTTATATTTTTATAGGTTATTTTGAAGCTGATTTTGAGCTGAGTATAAAGGTAGAAATTTCCCATTAAAAAGGGATCATTATCAATTGTTAACTTGAATCATTTGAATCATTAACTTTGCTCTTTTTTAGACTGAAGTCAATTTATTGTGTGTATGTGCTTGTATTTATGTATGTATGTATGTATATATATATATATATATATATATATATATATATATATATATATATATATATATATATATATATATATATATAGATACATACATACATATATATATATATATATATATATATATATATATATATATATATATATATATATATATATATATATATATATATATATATATATATATATATATATATATATATATATATATATATACATATGCATGCGTGTGTATGCATATGTATGCATGTGCATGTGTGTATATGCATATGTAGGTATGTGCATGTGTGTATATGCATATGTATGTATGTGCATGTGTGTGTATACATGTGTCTATGTATGTATGCGTGTATGTATGCATGTAAGTGTATGTGTGTGTCTATATGTGAGTGTGTATATGTGCAAGTATCTATATGTGTGTGTATATGTGCAAGTATTTATATGTGTGTGTATATGTGCAATGTGTGTGTCTATATGTGCAAGTATCTATATGTGTGTGTATGATTTTGTGTCTATATGTGTGCATGTTTCTGTGTGTCTATATGTGTGCATGTTTTTGTGTGTATGCATATGTGTGTATGACATGCACATACATACACACATGTAGTTTCAAATCTGTAAAACACGAACACAAATTTTAGCTTTGAAGAAAAGTTTGGAGCTCTTTAGACTCTCAAACATGTGCGAAATGAGTTTTCGATAATAAACTTCGATCGAAAGAGCTTTTGATCGGAAATGTTTCAATCAAAATATTTTTCATCGAAAGAATTTTCGATCGAAAGAGTATCCCTGTCCATTTTCCACTACAAGGAATACGGGCGTGTAGCGACGGTTAACGCGACAGGATTTCGTCGCTATAAAATTGCAACTCGCATCGGAAGTACCGTCGAGCGCGGACCGTCGATTATACGACGCAAAAAACGATGGTATTTGCGACGCTTCCGCCTAACGTCGCTTAAACGACGCTTGTGAAAGGCGTCGCTTAAGCGACGCTTTTTTGCGTCGCATAAGCGACGGTTAACACCGTCGTATAAGCGACGGTGCAGACTGTCGTATACGCGACGCTAAGCAAATGTCGCTTATACGACGACGCGTTGCATCGCTTATACGATGATCTTTTGACGGACAAAAATTAAAACGTTGGAGGCTCTGCAATCGGCATTTTCACGCATCCGATCGAAGAGCTCTCCAACGTTCGCAATTGCGCTGCGCTTACGAGCTGAAGCAAGTATATGCAGAATTGTTGTTTTGCTCTGTCTTTGTTTCTCTCTTTCTACATCTTTCTCTCTTTGAATTTTCTCTCTCTCTCTCTAGATCTCTCTCTCTAGATCTCTCTCTCTAGATCTCTCTCTCTAGATCTCTCTCTCTCTAGATCTCACTCTCTCTCTCTCTCTAGATCTCTCTCTCTCTCTAGATCTCTCTCTCTCTCTCTCTTCTCTCTCTTTATTGCAGGTTATTCAAGAAGCTAACCAAGCAAAAACTATGGATCACAATTGTAAGTACAATTTCTATTATTTGTAGATCATTTGAATTGTGTTATTTTCATTACATACCATACTCACACTTATTGATATGCACTCATACACTTATACATGATGAAGAAGCACACACACATGCATATACCTACATATACACATATACATGCACATACACACACATACACATAGAGTTATACATATACACACACATACACAAGAACATGCACATATTGATACATACATATACACTTATACATGCACATGCATATACATACATATACGCACACATACACATGCACATATACACATATACATGCACATACACACACATACACATAGAGTTATACATATACATGCATATACATATACACACATACACATGCACATGCACATACTCATACACACATATACACTTATACATGCACATGCACATACATACATATACACACACATACACATGCACATACATACATATACACACACATACATATACACTTAGGTACACACATATGAATGAATTATATAATTAAAGTATTAAAACACATGCTTAATATAAACAATAATAACAATCAATAGAACAAAACTCTTCATTACTTAATACCATACACACAATTCAAAACATGACTGAAATGAAAAATATATAGATAAATATATATATATATATATCAATGTAAATACATATAATCCAATGTCATAATCAACCAAAATCCTAATCATCATCATCATCAGCAATATCATGATCATCCTGATCTTCCTCATCCTCATCCTCATGATCGCCCTGTGACGATCGAGATCGTCCCTCCTGTGTCTGTCTCTCCACCTCATCCATATTTGTCTCCCCATAATACTCTTGTATTACATATAACAAACATAAATCAATAAAATAATTAAAACATTCATAACAACAAAATAATTATATAAAATTTAAAAATACTCACAAAGGCATCAGGATGGTCTTGTATATACTCGCTCAAACGCTGATATCCAAAATGTGTAGCATACTCGATCTCGTGTTTCGTAGGATATCGGCCATAATCCTTTCGCTGCAATGAAACAAATAAAAAACATTAGTTGCTTGCATTTTAACTAAAATAAAAAATATACTCACAATAACACATATACTTACAAACGTAGCTACAAAACCATTATGGCCCATTTGGCCTAAGTGCGATGTGTGGCCCGAATCCACTCTCTTCTTTGCAGCAGCCTGTTTATTCAAGGAAAAAAATACATAAATTAACTTAAAAAATTACTAAAATATCTAAAAATTATAAATATAAACTATTAATTTGTGTACCTTCTGCTGAGGAAATGACTCCTGAAGACGTAGCTGTCTACGAAAAAACTGCCACGACTCAGGTGGTATGTTAGCTCGCCTCTTATTTTTTTCGACCATACAATATCTCCTGTTAATTTAATCTCAAACAGAAAAAAAAGTCAGAATACATACACATATATACACACATATACACATACACATACACATACACATACCCACATACACATATACATGCAAACATATATGCGTGCATATATGTATATATATACACATATACATACATATAACATAAACACACATATACATATCCACATATATATGTACACACACAGGCATGCATATACACTCATTCATACAAAATACATGCATTTATCCCACAATAATATGTGTTGTGTATATGTGAATATGTGTGTATGTATAAATGTGTATATGTAAATATGTGTGTATGTGTAAATATGTATATGTGAATTTTTTATTTATGTAGGTAATCAAATTATTAATATCAAATACCATTATTTGTAGATTCTGATCAATCAGATGGAACTCCACCACCGTCTCCTCATCGTGCAACGACTTTATACTGTAAGTATATGAAATATTTAATTTTAACTATATTTGATGGATACATAACTTATATATTTTTTTTATGTTTCTTATGATGTAGATTCTGATCAATCAGATGGAACTCCACCACCGTCTCCTCATCGTGCAACGACTTTATACTGTAAGTATATGAAATATTTAATTTTAACTATATTTGATGGATACATAACTTATATATATTTTTTATGTTTCTTATGATGTGCAGATTCTGATCAATCAGAGGGTACTCCACCACCTCCTACCCATGCAACGACTTCACATGTGTCCTCCGATAGGAATTATGATGAATTTTACTATCAAGAGCATATTATATGTTGGTGTAACTCTTGTTATGGCACGTATCGAAGACCACGATTGGAATGTATTCAACATGAGGCAGAGTATGGTACTTTTGAGCATGCACCATCACCTAGTCAACGTGATAATGCTTGGGTATGTATTTTCTATATATATTAATGTCATTTTTTTATTTAAAAACCATGTATAAAATCAAATTATTATTGCTATACAGGAATACTTGCTCGATGATGATGATGATGATGATTTTTCTCATAATGTTAATATACCTCGTACACGTCATGGACTTGTTGTTCATCAATTACAAGCAGAGGTTTCTAGAAATCCTCTACCTCCTGGTTTAGAGAATGAAACGGCTGGAGATTATCCATTGCCAGCTCGTGATCGTTCTTTAGTACCAACATATGATAGAAGAAGATATGGAGGATGGAATAGAGGACCACTTCCTTTAGATGGAGAGGTTTTCAACTTTTGGGGTAATCGCTATATGATTGCTCCATCCACTATTACTAATGCTGGTCGTGGTCTCTTTATTGTAGAGGATTTGTATGTGCCTCCGAACTCTGAAGTCACTCTTATGTCATTTTGTGGTCCTATATATGGATGGGGAGATTGGCATCGACTTTCATGTTATGTTCAAAGCATGAGTACTTATGGAATATGCTTGAACGCAGCATCTCTTACTAGTAGAAGGATTTTACATGCAGAAAATGAAAGATTATATATTGATGGAAGACCTTACACACATGGAAATATAGCAGGTTTAATAAATAGTAGTCGAGGGTTACATAATAGTTCAAGGACTAATTGCACATTTGAGGAGCGTGAAAATAGTCATGAATCACCATACATGAGTAGAGATGTATCAAGATACATAGTTGTCAATGCTATTACTACATTACATGCTGGTGATGAACTATTAGTGAATTATGGATGGCGTAGACCTCCAAGAGCACCTTTTAGCTAGAGAGAATAAAAATTTTCTATCCATATTTAATAAGTTATATACTTAATTTTATATTTGAAGTTTAATTTTTATTCATTTATGGAATACTAATGAGTTTTATTTATATGTGTAGATTCCAACGTATGATGTTGATGATATTCGTCCACAACATTCACAATTACCAATAAGACCTCATTTATCAGAAGCTTCCATGAGGAGGCTACGCAAAACTAAGCCTGTGCAATATGCAAAGTTGAAAGATCTATATTCAAAAGATGATAAAGTACAAGATTTGTGTGACAATGATGAAGATGATGGCATGGCAGATTTTATTGAGGATTGGTATCAAAATGACAGTGAGAGCATGGATATTTCTAAAAATGAGAAATATCTTCGAGAGGAATGTCTAAAGCATGTATATGAAGGAAGTCATTTGACAGGACTAAATGCGAGCTTACTTATTCTCAACCTTCAAAATCGTTTTGGATGGAGTAATGTATCTGTTTCGACACTATTGAGGTATAAATTTCAATTTTCTATCTATTTATATATATATATATATGCATAAATATATATACATATATAAATACATGTAGATTTTTACTCTTACTTTAGATAAGGTTATAAGAACAAGAACTTGAATTGAATGGAAACTTTTTGTCCGCGCATCTTTTAAAACTATTAATGCATCTTTCCAAATATTCGCAATGGTGACCTGGATGAGTCGCATGCACAGAGGTTACTCAAGAGACAGCAATCTGATTATAATGGAGTAGTCCACTTTGTATCCTAAAGTTCAGATGCTCATCATTGACATGCAAGAGGTTTACTGCATACTCGAGAAATCCTGCTCTATCTTGAGTAACCTCTGTGCATGCGATTCATCCAGGTCACCATTATATGAACATATGTGTGAATTGACAGGATACGATTGTTTTGCGTAAATATTTTGAAAGATGCATTAATAGTTTTAAAAGATGCGCGGACAAAAAGTATCTATTCAATTCAAGTTCTTGTTCTTACCTTATCTAAAGTAAGAATAAAAACCTGCATGTATATATGTATGTATATTTATTTACCTTTTTTAATATATCTTTTTTTGATAAACTTACAGGTTATTATCTGAAAAGTTTTTACCAAGTCAAAATATTCTTCCTACCTCACATGATGAAATGAAGAAGATAATCAACAATCTTGGTATAGATTATCAATGTATACATGCATGTCCTAACGATTGTATTTTATATAGAGGTGAATATGCAGACTCTTTGACATGTCCCAAATGTCAATCTCCTCGATATAAGGGTGAAGAAGGTAAAATCCCGAATAAGGTATTGAGACACTTTCCATTGGCTCCCCGGATTAGACATATGTTTCAAAGCCCCGAATTATCAAAGCTTTTGACTTGGGGACATGATCACAAAAGTACTGATGGAATAATCAGAATTCCTCATGATAGTGTTGCTTTTCAGCATATTGATTCTACATGGCCTGAATTTGCACAAAATCCACAGAATCTAAAGTTAGGAGTTGCATTAGATGGGGTTAATCCATTCTCCATGAAATCCAGTAAATGGTCAACATGGCCAGTGGTAGTCATAAACTACAATCTTCCGCCATATCTTAGCATTAAAAAGGAACATTTAATGCTTTCACTTTTAATCCCAGGCAAAAGACAAGTTAAAGATATGAATGTATATCTTGCTCCTCTCATTGACGATCTTCAAGAGTTATGGAGAGGTATTAATGTCATTGATATATCAAAAAGCATCAATGAAAGACATATTACGATTCGTGGTATTGTGGCTTGGACTATTCACGATTTTCCTGGATATGGCGTTTGTTCAAGTATTGATGTAATTTTTTTATTCAATATGCATGTAAATAAATATGATTTAATCTAATTATATTTTTATCCTTTTCCATGATGCAGGAATATCTACTAAGGGTTATAAAGCTTGTCCATATTGTGGTGATTGGTTGAGATCAATCTATAGTAAGAATCTCAACAAAAATATTTATCTTCGACATCGACGATTCTTGCCTGATGATCATCCATTAAGATCTAAAAGAGAAGCGATACATTTTAATGGAAAGCTTGAAACAGGCCAGTATCCAAAACCTATGACGCCTATGGATTGGTATAAAAAATGGACAGATGGACCTCTGATAGATCCAGAAGCAGAAATCTTCAGTGATGATTCAGATAATGAGTATGTGAACAGAGGTAAAGGGAAATTGGCACTCGCAGAGAACATATCAATATGGTATTCTTTGGAGTATTGGAAAGAGTTAAAAGTATGTCATCTTCTTGATCCTATGCATATATTCAAAAATATTGGTTATTCACTATGGCAGCATCTTCTTGGACTAAAAGATACCACAACATCAAGGAATGATTTGAAAGATCAAAAATCCAAACCAAAGTTATGGCCAGTTTTTGATAGACATCGACAAGAAACGACTTATGCATCTGCTCCTTGGGTACTTACAACAAAAGAGATACAGACTATCAACAATAGAATTCAATTGATCAAGACTCCTACAAGATATGGAGCATCGTTTCAAAACATGTTTACTATGGATGATAAGAGCTTATCTGGATTAAAGACCCATGACTGGCATAACTTTTTGAAACATATTTTACCTTTGGTTATCGATGGATGTACAACGAAAGGAGTACGAGATGTGATCTATCGTCTTGGATCACTTATAAGGTAATTATGATACTTTTATATTTAATATGTATGAATATTGGATATCTTTTATTTTTTAATTAACTTCTTTACAATTGTTTTTATGATTTGTATAGGTGGATTACATCCAAAGAGATCGATAAAAATTTGATCCCACAAAAAAACGTGAATGCAAAGAGCTACTATGTTTGATGGAAAAAGAACTTCCTACTTCATTTTTTGATATTCAAGTTCATTTACTAGTCCATCTTGTAGATGAGATAGAGATTACCGGTGTTGTCAACACTCGATGGATGTTTTGGGTCGAGCGATTTATGGGAATACTAAAAGGTTATGTGCGACAAAGAGCAAAACCAGAAGGATCCATGGCAAAGGGTTGGATGCTTGAAGAGTGCATGTATTACGTTAGTGAGTACCTTGAAAGAGTTCATGAAGAAGCTCCATGTGCATGGACCAACGAGTCTTCTTCAAAAATAACAGATGAGGTTTTATCAGGTAAGGGGGTTCCATTCTTATTTACATTTCAAGAAAAAATGATGTTTCTACTTTTGTAGCATATAATAGCGAATGCATGCAAGCATTCGTTAGCGAGTACGAGGAACTTCAAAGTCTCCAAAGTAAAAGGCGAAAAACAAAAGATCTAGACGTAATCTCGATAATAATGAGATTACAGATATACCTTCTTTCACGGATTGGCTATATAGTCGTTTGCAACGCGCCAACGCAAATAATGAAGAAATCTCAGATGAGCAAAGAGAGTTAATGATAGGTTGTGAACAAAAGGTAATTTTATTAAAATATATATTTTATTTTTTTCATATATGTATGTTAGTTTCTATTTACTAATTGAATTTATTTTGCAGGCTCGAATGTTCACTAATATGTGGGCTTTTGGACAGCATATTAGAATCAAAGCCATTGATTCTTTACGTAAAACAGAGGATTCTAGTATTGTTGCTTGTTTCAAGCAACTATCACGTGCTAGCTCAAAAGACACGAACCTTATAGATAGCGAACTTGGTTACGTAGGAACTATTGTTGGTATCTACGAAATTTCATTTCGTACATTCAAACAGGTAGAAAAAAGTTTATATATTTTTTTAGAGTTAGTTATTTTTTTAAGCACCTAATAATGGGACGTTTTTGTTGTTATATATTTTGATAGGTCATTTTGAAGGTTGACTGGTATCGAGCGGAGTATAAAGGTACTAATTCTACAATAAGAAAGGAATTATCTGGGTTTTGGGCAATTGATTCTTCCAAGGTAATGCGATCTACTAAAGAACCATATATTCTTCCTAGGCATATTGAACAAGCATTTTTTTATAAAAACCTAGATGCTCATCCTTGGTGGCAAGTCATTCATGTGCAACCTAGAGGTAGGTCATTGTTTGAACAGTTTATTGTTAGAGAGATTGAAGAAAGTCCTCTTGATGATTCAGCATCAGATACTGATACATCAACATCTGGAATAGAAATTAGACTCATTATACGTGATAATGATACTAATCTTTTTGATGAAGAGGATAATTCTCTACATGCTGATTCTACTGATGAGGAAGAGGAATTACCAGAAATAGATATTAATCCACCAATAGATGATGTGATTCATGAGAACATAGATTTAACAATAGAAGAAATAAATGAAATCAATAAGGATAATGAAGATGAGACTATATTGATGTCTTACCAAAATGATGGCAATAATGAAAACATATGAGCAGATTAGATAGTAACTTGAAGCTTCTGAATGGATATCAGATAATAGGTTTTTTTTATTAACTTGAATAACGATGAATCCTAGTAGAGAGATGAAATCATGTTCTTCTAAGTTAGAACATGAAGCTCGGGGGTATGCCTAATTATTTTATATATAGCTTTATCTTCGAGGAGTAAATTTTTATCATGTATGTATGCATGTGTGTGTATTCATGTGTATTATATGTATACATATATTAGTATGCATATATATGTATTTCATGTATATGTATGTGTTTGCATGTGTGTGATATATGTATACATGTATTCATGTACGTAATATATGCAAGTGTTTATAATTGTGTACATGTATATATGTATATGTGTCTATGTGTAAATATGTACATGTAAATATGTATGCATGTATATATATGTTTATGTGTGCATGTAGGCATGTACATGTATGTGTAAATATGTACATGTAAATATGTTAGTATGTATATATATATTTATGTGTGCATTTAGGCATGTATGTGTGAAGCATAATATATCTACTCCATTTTATATTTATGTATCCTATCTACATGATGTGTATATATCTTTACATATATTATGAATCATGATCCTCGTTAATTCGAGTAGCTATATATAGAGGCATAAGGTTGGGAGGAGAGACATCTCTCTAGTAGGACGTCGGAGGTGTACATATACTTCAAACATATGGATAAAAGGTTGAATTAGAGTTTTTAAATTAGGGATTTCAAAACCCTAATATCGAGATTAGTGCTCTCTGTCTCTCTCTCTCTCTCTCTCTCATATACATACATACCGTGCATTGTCATGACGATGCGCCATAAGTGTCCGCATCTCTTTTAAACACCATTTAAGAGACCACCCTATCCCAAACTCCGTCTCAAGTGAACTGAGCACGTACTTTTTATCCCTCTCATCATGCTCACTACAAAAATAAAAAACATAATATAAATAAAACATAAGATATATATTTCAATTTATATGTAAAAATTTTACTTACTTCCACGGTAAGTGGATAAGCGCAGGTAAGAGTCGCATAGTGCACGCATTCTCCTCTTGAACTCCAATCCATTTCCTATGTATACAATATTCCCCTCTGGCTCTATGTCGCACTCTAGTCCTAACGTGCCTATGCATGTCCTCATAGGCAACGTCTCTGCTCTGCTATCACATGCTGGAGGTGGTATAGGTGTCCTGAAAATAGATAGATAGAAATAAATAAAAATATGTGCTATAATATCATTAAAAAAATTTATGAAAAAAAACATACCTATGAGCAGATAGCTCTCTTCCTGCATGTGGATCCGCAGAAGAGCCCTCGTCTGATCGCGTAAGCATCTGGATCGTATAATCCAGCTCCTCATCGGACATCTCTGCGTAGTCCCGCATTATGGCCCCTAGAGTATCTGATGGAACTCTTGCTCTCATAAGACTTTTTATGAGAGTGAGTTTCGCCTTTCTCTCTTTACTGGGATCCATAATACCTAACATATAAAACAAAATGGTTAGAAATCAATATATATATACGTGTATGTGTGTGTATGCATGTGTATGTGTGTGCATGCATGTGTGTGTGTATGCATCATTATGTGTGTATGTGTGTAGGTATATGTGTGTGTTGTCTATGTGTATGTGTGTGTGTCTATGAGTGTGTATGTGTTTATGTATATGTATGTATCTATGTGTGTGTATGTATCTATGTGTGTATGTGTATGCATGTATGTATGTATGTATGCATATGTGTGTGTATTGTTGGTGCATTTTGCCCAAGCCTACATGCTTGATATGCTTGATATTATCCTCATTTGTAAGTCACATGAGTAGTCATGTGAACACCTCTTGTAAAAGAGTACATTTTATCTCTTGTAAATGGAAAAAGAAAAAAGTAAAAGGATGGCTTACCTCATCCATGATGTAAAAGCAAATTCGTGGCTCCAACTACCAAAATCACGAATTTTTGAGCTGAGGGAATCTCTCCTAACTTTGGGGATCACTTTTAGGTGGAGCCATTCGAATTCGAATTCAAAACTCCCTCCAAGAATAGCTATAAAAGGAGCAAGAAGGAAGAGGCGATTAGCAAGCCTTGTACGTGACCACTTCATGTCATTTTGTAGAGATTGAAGAGCTTACTCCATAGCTCTATCATTCTACTCCCATTGTGCAAAGATTCATTGCCAATGTGGTTGTAATCATATGTGAATCTATACATTTATTATCATCTACCTCTCTGTTTTGTTCTCTGCTATACTCACTCAGAGCAGTAACTTCAGAAGGTCATATCTCGAGTTTTACTGAACCTTTTTCAGTGTTTTAAAGTGCGTTGGATAGCTCTCACTGTCTAGTTTCTACCTATAAATTTTCAAGGTCATTGGATTTATACTTTTGGAGATATCTGCATTTTACTGCTTACTGGTCTATCTCTGCAGAGCCCCGAGAATTGTGGGAATGTTCCAGAACTTGATGAAACTTGTTCTCAGTGCTCAGTCCATCATTTGAAGTGTTTTAACTTGGAATAGGAAGCTTGCTAAGTCTATTTGCTATGCCCAAAAGGAATTTTTCTAATTCCTTCCAGGTTGAGAGCACTGTTCATTTTTTCCAGCAGGTGTATGTCCAAAAATAGCAAGTTTTGGGAGCTAGTCATTTCGCAACTAGCCTGTCTTGACTTAAACTTTTGGGATACATGTTCCAAAGTACTTGGCTGATATTTTGGTGGATTTAGGAAGCTCAAAGGGTCTACTAATCAACTCTGAAGTCTCAGTTGGCTGGTGTGAAGCTGGTTGTAGCGGCACCTACTCATCTTTGGATTGCATCCACCATCTCTCTTCACAGTGGTATCAGAGCATAGTCAAGCAACATGGGAGATGGATTTCCATCAACAATTGACAAATTGGATCGAAACAACTACCCGGCATGGTCTCTAAGGATGGAGGCTTACCTTCAAGGGAGGAATCTATATGGATTCATATCCGGAGATGAAGCAATGCCAACCATGAGGAACAAAGGGCAACCATCACATGAAGAAGTGGAAGGACTTTCGAATTGGTGTTCGAAGGATGCACTTGCAAGGTCCTATATTCTAAACTCAATCTCTGATTTTCTTTTACCTCATGTCAAGGGATGCAAGACATCAAGAGAAACCTGGAATGCACTTGCTTCTTTCTTCTCTTCCAACACTCGAGCAAGGAAGAACCAATTGTGGATGGAGTTCACAACAATGAAGAAAAGCCCGAAGCAAAATGTGACTGATTATGTCACAAAGATGAAGGAGATTTCCGACCAACTTGGAAGCATTGGAGAGGTAATTGAAGAGGAGCAAATCATAAGACAAATCATGAATGGAATCAAAGCAGACGACAAGTGGGAGTCATTCACAACAGCCATGGATTTATACATGGATATGCATGTACCCGACCTCAACACACTCATGGGCCAACTCTTCACTCATGAAGCAAAGATTAGCAAAGGTGGTGAGTCCTCAAGAGGTAATCAAACTTCAGCCTTATATTCTGATAAAGCTAAGGTCAAGGACAAGTCAAAGAATAGAAAGAATGAAGATGAAGGAAGCTCTTTCCAAGCAAACTTTGCAGGTAGAGGACGAGCTAGAGGAAGAGGCAGAAGTGGAAAGCAAGGCAGGGGGAGATTCCAATCATCTCAACCTTGCAACATATGTGGCTTATCTAACCATACTACTGAAGAATGTTTCAGGAATCCAAGGAACTCAAGAGGAAGAGGATTCAATAGAGGTGGCTATGGATCAAATAGAGGTAGGTACAATGGAGGTTACAACAACAACAACTACTACAACAACAATTACAACAACAACAACAACTATCAAAGTGGCCATAGAGGAAGAAGAGACTACAATAACTATGCAGAGGACCAAAGTCAAGAAGATTCATTATTGATTATGAATCTATCAACGAAGAAGGGTAAGGATGATGATCACATATTTTACATTGATTCGGGATGCTCGAACCATGTAGCAGGAAATGTGGCTTTACTTTCTGATTTGGAAGATCCTCATAACAAGCATGAAGTGCAGACAGGAGATGACACAAAGCACTCAGTGGAGAAGATAGGTAATGTGAAGACATCAGATGGGAATATGAACCTCTTAAGCAAAGTCTTGTATGTCCCTACAATTACCAAAAATTTAATAAGTGTTGGACAGATTGTTGAAAAAGGATTGCAGGTTAGATTCAATCGATTTGGAGCATATGTTGAAGACCCAAGGCAAGGCTTTCGAAGGATTGCCAAAGGAGAAAAGACAGGAAGGCTTTTCACTTTTGAAGTGGAAGATACAAAGAACATAGCTTTGTTTAGCTATGGATCTCAAACTCTAACAGAGTTGGAGATATGGCACAAAAGGCTTGCTCACATTGGTGAGAGGACACTCAAATAGATTTGCAGGGACCAAAGTGTACTTGGTTTGCCTAATATCACAAGGCAACACATGATTTATAAGTGTGAAGCTTGTCAACTCGGCAAGGCTCATAGACAACCTTTCAATAAGAAAGGATATATGTATCAAAATCCTTTGGATCTAGTGCACACGGATGTGTGGGGTCCAAGTAAGGAGCCATCTATATCAGGCTCAAGATATTATGTGTCTTTCATAGATGATTGTAGCAGGTGGACCATTCTGTTTTTCATGAAGCACAAGGATGAAGTGTTTAATTGCTTTAAGAAGTATATTGCTCTTGTTGAAAATCAAACAGGTAGGACTTTGAAAAGACTCAGATCAGATGGTGGAGGAGAATACTTCTCTTTTGAATTTGATGCCTTCTTGCATGAAAGAGGCATTAAAAGGGAAGTCACTACAAGGTATACACCCGAACTCAATGGTGTAGCAGAGAGGAGGAATAGAGCTATTGTCGAAGCTGCAAGGTCCATGCTCAATGAAAAGGGATTGCCGAACTACCTATGGGCAGAGGCTGTGTCGACAGCCACATATCTCATAAATAGACTTCCATCTAAGTCACTAGATGGAACCACTCCATATGAAGTGTGGAATGGAAGAAGACCTAGTCTAGAGCATTGTAAAATCTTTGGATGCTTAGCCTATGCTCACATTCCTTCTCAAGTAAGAGGGAAATTGGATCCCAAGGCAGAGAAGTGTGTATTCATTGGTTATGATCAAAACCAAAAAGGATATAGATTGTACAATCCAACCAATAAAGGATTTTCTGTGAGTAGAGATGTAATTTTTGATGAAAACAAATCATGGTTTGATGATGACAGGAAAGTGAAGCTGCCATATGACTTGGATGAAGATTTTCCATCACTTCAACCAAAGGAGCCAAAGCAGATTGAAGAAAGTGATTCGGAGATTGACCTAGAAGACTTGGAAAGACTAAAGCTATGGAAGAACAAAGGTAAAGCAAAGATGCAGGATGCTACATATGGACCCGAGAGCTCACATCAACCACTTAGAAGGTCTTCGAGGGAGAAGAAGAAACCAGAGAGGTTTGGTTATGATACTTCTTTGGTCACCAAGCACTCAATCTACATTGCAAAGGATTCAACCAATGAAGAACCTACCACATTCGAAGAAGCACAAAGCAAGAAAGCTTGGAGAGATGCAATGGATGAAGAAATGGAAGCCTTGAAGGAGAATGACACTTGGGAGCTTGTACCTAACAAGCCATCTATGAAGATAATCGGATCTCGATGGATATACAAAATCAAGAGGAATCCAGATGGAAGTATAAATAGACACAAAGCAAGGTTAGTTGCTAAAGGGTTTGCTCAAACCCATGGTATTGATTATGAGGAGACTTTCTCTCCTGTTGCAAAAATGCCTACAATTAGGGTTCTCATAAGTCTTGTTGCATCTAGAAATTGGAATCTTTATCAACTTGATGTAAAGAATGCCTTCTTGAATGGATGGATTTCTGAGGAAGTGTATATGGCACAACCTCCTGGATATGAGGAGGCACATCATCCTAACTATGTATGCAAACTAAAGAAAGCTTTGTATGGATTGAAGCAAGCTCCAAGAGCTTGGAATTTCAGATTGGTTACTTATTTGCAGGACCAAGGATTCAAAGCTAGCAAGGCGGATACCTCTTTGTTCATAAAGAGGAATGGATCTGAAGTGATCTATTTATGTGTGTATGTTGATGATATTATTATCACAGGCAATGATCTTGAAGGAATCAAACAGGTAAAGAGTCAAATGAAGGAGGAGTTCAAAATAAGTGACCTCGGACCACTCACTTATTTTCTTGGATTGGAGTTGATCTACACAGATTCAGGTATATACATCACACAAAGGAAGTATGTCCATGACATGCTCGTCAAGTTCAAGATGGAAAATACAAAGTGTGCAGGTACACCTATGGAGCAAAATCATAAGCTTAGTGCTTATGAAGGAGAGCCAATTGAAGACATCACAAGCTATCAAAGCTTGGTTGGAAGTTTGAACTATGCAACACTCACAAGGGTGGATATATGCTATAGTGTTAGCATATTGAGTCAGTTTATGCATAAGCCGAGAAGACCACATATGGAAGCGGCCAAGCGAGTCCTCAAGTACCTAAAGGGGACCATGAATGAAGGTTTGTTTTATTCATATACTTCAGATATTGAGCTAAAGGTCTACTCAGATGCAGATTGGGCCGGATCTAAAGATGATAGAAGAAGCACATCAGGGTATATATCATTTGCAGGTTCAAAAATCATTTCTTGGTCATCGAAGAAGCAACCAACCGTGGCATTATCTTCTACTGAAGCTGAATATAGAGGTTTGGCTAATGCAACTCAAGAAATCATGTGGTTAAAATCTTTGTACACAGATCTTGGACTTCATTCTTCAACACCTCACATTTTTGGTGACAACACAAGCTCACTACATCTAGCAGCTAATCCGGTATACCATGCTAGAACCAAGCATATTGAAGTCCACTACCATTATGTAAGGGAGAAGCTAATGAGCAAGGATATTCAACTATCCTACGTCTCTACAGATATGCAATGTGCAGACATGTTGACGAAAGCTCTTGATGGTACGAAATTAAGTAGATTCAAGTTGATGATTGGTTTGCAGGAAATCAAGGACAATTGAAGACTTATTTGGAGGCCAAGCATGTTAGGCTTGAGGGGGAGCTGTTGGTGCATTTTGCCCAAGCCTACATGCTTGATATGCTTGATATTATCCTCATTTGTAAGTCACATGAGTAGTCATGTGAACACCTCTTGTAAAAGAGTACATTTTATCTCTTGTAAATGGAAAAAGAAAAAAGTAAAAGGATGGCTTACCTCATCCATGATGTAAAAGCAAATTCGTGGCTCCAACTACCAAAATCACGAATTTTTGAGCTGAGGGAATCTCTCCTAACTTTGGGGATCACTTTTAGGTGGAGCCATTCGAATTCGAATTCAAAACTCCCTCCAAGAATAGCTATAAAAGGAGCAAGAAGGAAGAGGCGATTAGCAAGCCTTGTACGTGACCACTTCATGTCATTTTGTAGAGATTGAAGAGCTTACTCCATAGCTCTATCATTCTACTCCCATTGTGCAAAGATTCATTGCCAATGTGGTTGTAATCATATGTGAATCTATACATTTATTATCATCTACCTCTCTGTTTTGTTCTCTGCTATACTCACTCAGAGCAGTAACTTCAGAAGGTCATATCTCGAGTTTTACTGAACCTTTTTCAGTGTTTTAAAGTGCGTTGAATAGCTCTCACTGTCTAGTTTCTACCTATAAATTTTCAAGGTCATTGGATTTATACTTTTGGAGATATCTGCATTTTACTGCTTACTGGTCTATCTCTGCAGAGCCCCGAGAATTGTGGGAATGTTCCAGAACTTGATGAAACTTGTTCTCAGTGCTCAGTCCATCATTTGAAGTGTTTTAACTTGGAATAGGAAGCTTGCTAAGTCTATTTGCTATGCCCAAAAGGAATTTTTCTAATTCCTTCCAGGTTGAGAGCACTGTTCATTTTTTCCAGCAGGTGTATGTCCAAAAATAGCAAGTTTTGGGAGCTAGTCATTTCGCAACTAGCCTGTCTTGACTTAAACTTTTGGGATACATGTTCCAAAGTACTTGGCTGATATTTTGGTGGATTTAGGAAGCTCAAAGGGTCTACTAATCAACTCTGAAGTCTCAGTTGGCTGGTGTGAAGCTGGTTGTAGCGGCACCTACTCATCTTTGGATTGCATCCACCATCTCTCTTCACATGTATGCATATGTATGTGTGTGTATGCATATGTATGTGTGTGTATGCATCATTATGTGTGTCTATGTATGCATTTGTACGTGTGTATGCATCATTGCATGTGCATGTGTCTATGTGTGTATGTGTGTGTATATGTGTGTGTGTCTATGTGTATGTGTGTGTGTTTATGAGTGTGTATGTGTTTATGTGTATGTATGTATCTATGTGTGTCTATGTGTCTAAGTGTGTATGTGTATGCATGTATGTATGCATATGTATGTGTATGCATATGTATGTGTGTGTATGCATTATTATGTGTGGCTATGTATGCATGTGTATGTGTGTATGCATCATTACGTGTGTATGTATCTCTGTGTGTATGTGTGTGTGTATATGTGTTTGTATGTGTGTATGCATGTGTGTGTGTATGCATGTGTATGTGTATATGTGTATATGTGTGTGTATATGTGTGTATGCATGTGTGTGTGTATATGTGTGTATATGTTTGTATGCATGTCTGTGTATGCATATGTATGTGTGTGTATGCATTATTATGTGTGTCTATGTATGCATGTGTATGTGTGTATGCATCATTACGTGTGCATGTGTCTATGTGTGTATGTGTGTGTATATGTGTGTGTGTATATGTGTGTGTGTCTATGTGTATGTGTGTGTGTCTATGTGTATGTGTGTATGTGTGTGTGTTTATGAGTGTGTATGTATTTATGTGTATGTATGTATCTATGTGTGTGTATGTGTATGCATGTATGTATGCATATGTGTGTGTATGCATATGTATGTGTGTATGCATAATTATGTGTGTATGTGTCTATGTGTGTATGTGTGTGTGTATACATTATGACAGTGTATGTAAGCATGTGCATTATGTATGCATATAAGTATGTATGTATGCATATGCATATGCATTATGTATGCATATGCATATGCATTATGTATGCATATGCATATGCATTATGTATGCATATGCATTATGTATGCATATGCATTATGTATGCATATGCATTATGTATGCATATGCATTATGTATGCATATGCATATGCATATGCATTATGTATGCATATGCATATGCATTATGTATGCATATGCATTATGTATGCATATGCATTATGTATGCATATGCATATGCATATGCATTATGTATGCATATGCATTATGTATGCATATGCATATGCATGTGTATGCATATGCATGTAAGTATGTATGTATGCATATGTGTGTGTGTATGCATATGCATGTAAGTATGTATGTATGCATATGCATATGCAATATGTATGCATGTATGTATATGTGTGTGAATGTGTGTGAATGTGTGTGTGAATGTGTGTGTACATGTGTATGTATGTGTGTATGCATGTGTATGTGTGTGTATGCATCATTATGTGTGTATGTGTGTGTACATGTGTCTGTATGTGTGTATGCATGTGTATGTGTGTGTATGCATCATTATGTGTGTCTGTGTGTGTATGTGTGTGTATGTGTGTGTGTCTATGTGTATGTGTGTGTATCTATGAGTATGTATGTGTTCATGTGTGTGTATGTGTCTATGTGTGTATGTATCTGTGTGTGTGTATGTATCTATGCATGTGCATTATGTATGCATGTAAGTATGTATGTACATTATATGCATATGCATATGCATTATGTATGCAAATGTATGCATGTATGTGTTTATGTGTGTATGTCTCTCTATGTGTGTGTATGCATATATGTGTGTGTATGTGTGTGTATATGTGTCTGTATGTGTGTATGCATGTGTATGTGTGTGTATGCATGTGTATGTGTGTATGTGTCTATGTGTGCATGTGTGTGTATATACTATATGTGTGTGTGTCTATGTGTATGTGTGTGTACCTATGAGTGTGTATGTGTTTATGTGTGTATGTGTCTATGTGTGTGTATGTGTTTATGTGTGTATGTGTATGCATGTATGTGTATGTGTGTGTATGTCTCTCTATGTGTGTGTGTATGCATATGTGTGTGTGTGTATATGTGTGTCTATGTGTGTATGCATGTGTATGTGTGTGGATGCATCATTATGTGTGTATGTGTCTCTGTGTGTATATGTGTGTGTATGTGTGTGAGCGTCTATGTGTGTGTATGTGTGTGCGCGTCTTGTGTATGTGTGTCTATGTGTGTGTATTTGTGTGTATGTGTGTGTGTCTATGCGTATGTGTGTGTGTGTCTATGCGTGTATATGTGTGTGTGTGTAAGTGTGTGTGTGCGCATACCTGTCAACCGTCTCCCTTCTCTCTCTCCCTCTCGCGCGCGCTCTTTCTCTCTCTCTCTCTCTCTCTCAGTCTTGCGTTCAAGGCCCGGCACAAATGTGCCGGGAGAATTGAATTTTTTTTTTTACATTCCAGAGCGTCGCATATGCGACGCTCTGCAGTTTGCCAACGTCGCTAAGTGCATCGCTAACTAGCGACGCTTTTAGCGACGCTTTGGTGTTGCGTCGCATAAGCGACGCTACCGTCGCTTATGCGACGATTCTTGGCCAAAAAAAAAAATCCGATTTTTTACCGTCGCTTATGCGACGATATTATCGCATAAGCGACGGTTTTCGTTTTTTTTCCGATTCGGGGGCGTCGCTATGCCCCCCTTTTTCTTGTAGTGTTCGTTTCGGTGTTTATTCGGACAATCCCGAATAAAACGAACATATTCGGTATTTTTTAATTATTCGATCGAATAAATGCAACCTAGCTCACTCCTATTTTAGATGATCCTCCTTTGTCAAAAAAGGATGCTAAAATTTTAATTCCATAGAAAATACTTGATTATGATGTTATTACTACATGCACATGTAACCAATATCATAGATATTTTGTTAAATATAAAAATCACTCACTTGAAGAATCTCAATGGATTCATAAGACATCACTAACTCCACATTATGACCATTTGATTTCTGCTTATCATTCACAATCACATTGAATTCGAGTTTCCTAGTTCCATGCATGTGTTTTTACATGGAACATGCTTATGATTGTTTAGTGATGGGACATGTGACTCGCCATCCATGTCTATTTTATTCTTATCAAATGAGGTCAGTTTCTCATTAACTAGGAGGCATGTTATACTTTATGGAATAATGGAATGTTAAATGGATTTTAATGCCTTGAGGTTTTTAATGTGTTTTGTGTTTTGATTTAGTAGGTGAAGGTTCATGAGGGTGTGAACACATGTGGACTTATTCAAATATTTTTGGAGAAATTTCGAAGAATATTTAAAAGATAGTATTTAAGTTATTTTTTGTAAAAATAATAGATCGCTTTAGAAAGAGACATTTTTGTAAAAATACTAGATTACAATTTTAAAAATAAAGTGGAGTTTTGTAAAAAGCATGCTTTTCAAAGCACTCCCCTCATGTATCTTCTATTTAGGACATAATAAGAAATACCTATAAATACACATGCTCTGATAGACTAGTCCATCAGAGTATGTGGTGGGAGATTGTACCCAATCTAGTGTCAAGTCTCTTTTCTCTATATATTCTCTCAGTACTTTGGTGTGATTTTGTTTCTATACTATCCTCTACGTATGTGCATCTATGGGATCCCAAGGGCAACAAAAAGTGGCCTTGAAAGAGGTTTTAGAGTGGTTACTTTCGGAGACAGATGCCTCACTATTAAGCCAACACCAAAAGGAATCAATGTTGGCCACATTGTTATGTACAAAAGCAATCGTGTCATCTCCAAAGAGTCTCATCATCATGTGGTCTTGACTGATGAAGAGAAGGAGGCCTTGAATAAGACCTAAGCGTGTGTGATGTTTAACAAGGTAGTCGAGACCATCAACAACAATAGCAAAGAGAAGAGGACTCAAGGGACAACCTTGCCTAGTAGAACATTTTAATCAGATAGCTTGCGAAAACTGGCCATTGATTTTTATCTAAGTCGAGGATTTTAACATCAAAGTTCAGATCATCTTAATGATTTTTTTGTTGCAACCCATGTCTTTCAGAGATTGTAGAATGAAAGACATTGATGGTCTAAGATGTCACAATGAAAATAGTCTTGAAAGAATTCTGAGACTCAAGAAGATTGTGGACTTTTAGGTCACAGAATTGGTCGAGTGTTAAGTGGTATTTCAAGTTGCAATCCCTTAGGCATCCCCTCAGTAAGGTTACAAAAGTTTTCCTTATGTGGCAAATCCTCCACTAGGGTATTCAGACCAATGTAAAAACCAAAAAAATTATGGGGCCTCTCCTTCGTGTAAGTGATGCCTTCATGGAAATGAGGCCTTGGGACACCTCTTCTTTTCTTGCTTCAAGAAAAAATCAATTGGAAGCAAACAATACTAGGTGAAACACTTGGTTGTTCCTCAACATTGTGGAATACTATAAGAGGCGGGGCCCTCTAGAAGATCTGGAAAGAGAGGTATGTTGCCAACTTTGGTAGCCCTCCTAAAGAATGGTATATCAAAAGGTCTCTTTTCCTTTTAGGCAAAAGGATATTTAATGTTAAGAAGTCACTGCCTTTTAGACATCATAGAGTGTTTTTAATTGAGAACAAGAAGATTAAAAGCAAGTGGGCCCTCCATGAGGAGGATGAAAGGGTTAAATGAGGGGTCCTATGGGTGTTAAGCCAGTTCACATGTATAATTGTTCTTTCCATTATTTAAAGTTTGGAAGATTAGGTTGTTGCCGAACTTCCTTTTGAAAAGAAAATAGCACTTAATGTGCTCTAAAACATTATTGTACTCTACATTCTTAACTAAAAAAAGCTTTGTACGATTATATGATGATGTAGGGAAATAAAAATAATTAGACTTTATCTCAAGAAAAACACATTGAAATAATGTTAGATAGATTTTACATGGTCAGTGCAAAGCCCCTTAAGCCCCTTGCAATGCATTAAAGCCACATCTAAAGCTTTCCAAAGATGATATTTAAAAACGATGATGAGCGAGCCATCACCATTTAAAGTATTCATTATGCATCGGTTTGTCCTTCAGTTATTGACGATGCATTGATGGTTATGAGAAATTTCATGGATACTCTTTTTTTTCCTCTCAAAAGAAGTTCAACAATAGCCTAGTCTCCCAAACTTTGATTAATACAAAGAACAATTGTGAAAATGAACAATGCTAGCATCCATGGGACCCCCCAAATCCCACCAAGCAAGGGTTACTTAAAACTTGCTAAAAGACTTTACAAAGAAGGTTGATAACCTTTTCTTCCCCCTCTGGAGGGCCCACTTGCTTTTAATCTTGTTCATGGATATAGTTGAAAAACATCATTGGGTTATAGTTAAAAATATCTTAGGGTTTTTGAAATGGTCACAAACAAAATGTGTATCTTATGGAATGCATCCTTTGCTTTTTATTCTCACGTGGTAATTTATGCGGATATACATAAATCCATAACTCAATATGTATATATTCTTAAAGGAGGTGCTATTTCATGGTGCTCTAGACTTCAATGGGTAGTACAATGAGGGGGACTAAAACGTTTTTGGAGCACCATTCCATCGAATGTTTCCAAACAAGTTCACTTCTAATAACATTCTAGAGAGCTTTCAAGTATCCTTACGCTACACTCAGGATAGCTTGTTTCAAAGATATCTTAGATTGCAACTTCGTAATTCTTTATAATGATCACCATATCAAGTTACTCTTGAAATAAGCACATATGAAGTGTTTGAAGTCTTCCATTTTAGAAAGGCATCTTTTACACCCCATGGTGGAATCCAAGCACCTTGTGCACCCTGATATTTGTCAAGATTCCTCTATGAAGAATCTCCGAAAGAAGGATCACTTTCTTGTTCTCAATTAGCAAGCTCCATAACACTGTAAATTTAACTGCCCATCATCAGACCCATGACTAGTTGAAACCCCAACGCCAATTTTTGGCGAGGGAGAGGTCAATGGATCTCTTGATTCTTGGAGTGTCTTCTAGCTTGTTGTTTTTTCTTGCAAGAGGCTTTTGATATGAGGACATTTGACATGGACATTTGACACCTAAAATCCTATAGACTTGACTTGAAGACATGTTCTTGCATCCATGAATGATGATGAACTACTGTGTTGACGCAACTTGCACTTTAAACATGTCTTTTGAATTATTGATCTTGGAGTCCAAGGCCATGTAGAAAGTTTCCAGACATTGCAAAAGATGTTTGTACAACTAGCATCATTTCAAAGAAGTGCATTAGTATCATTAATGAAAGCTCTTAGAATGAGTTGTTTGCTTCCACTTGGGACAAAATTCCTCGAATAAGACCTATACAAACTTGTTATTCAACAATGCAAATTAGACCATTACACTCTATTCCAAATAGAAGATGGGAATTAGGACAATATTCTCTAAATGAATAGTGGACAGGAAGAAGCCAACCTTTTACCTTTGATGTTGATGATGGCTGGCCAATTGCCCAAGGTTTACACCATTTTAATAATTTTTGCAAAGTGAATATCCTTGATGGACTATAAAATAAATACTCATTATAATTTATTACAGGCCTTATCCAAGTCGATCTTTAAGAAGAAGACCTCTCGCTTCGACTCTTCCGCGTACTGCACACCCTCACAAATGCCAAAAATGACTTTTGGAATGGATTTACCCATCAAAAAATCTTATTCATTTTATTTTTAATCCAATGTCTATGGTACTCCATGATCCTATTGGCCAACGATTTGCGTATAATAATGCAGCACGTTTGAAGTATTTTGATGGGCCTTAATTGAGACATAGGCGAAACCCCAAGTCCTAGGGATACTAACCACACCTTGATAATGTGCTCCATAAGGATGTCCTATGGAGAAGACATGGGGGAGATCATAACGCATGGGGCTTTTATCTTTCAAGCGGGAATTAAGTACATATTGCAAGTCATAGGTGATGAAATGTTTGCCCATCTAGTTCACACTCACTTTGGGATCATGTGCTTTCAGAGAGAACACCGATTCAATGTCATCTTTGTAATTTCTCTATGATAGTAAAACTTATTTTTTTATAACAAAGAATGCCATTTTTTATGGCCATGAAAACACAAATAAATCTGCGATATTAATTCATCTAAGTACTTGAGGATGATTTAATCACATTGTTCAAGGTCAACACATGGAAGAATCCTATATGTGTTTTTACCAAGTGCCTACCTAAGGCAAAGCTATGTATATAGATGGTGTAGGTGACTTATCTTAAAGAAACCTCCAATGTGTCTTACCATTGGATTGCTAATGTTCCTAATCAAGGAAAAGGATAGATCTAAAAGTCTTTGTATAAATTATGAAACATTAAACAAGATAATGATTAAGAGTAAGGCTTTAATGCCATGATTGGATGACTTATTTGGTTAGTTAGTACTTTACTAGCTCTTATGTAAGGGTATGATCAAACTATGAAGTGGAAAGATGTTCTTCAAACCTTTCTTAGGACTAGGTATGCTCACTATGAATTTTTTATGATACCATTTGGTCTCAACCATACTCTTGCCATATTCACGAATCTCATGAGTGTTAGGGCTCTAGCTAGGACATTTTTTAGTATACATTTCTTATGACAACCTTATCTATAAGGCATTAGAAAAAAAACATTTGAAATACTTAAAAGAAGTATCCCAAATGTTGCTAGTGAATTCGTTCTTTGTGAACGAGTCAAAGTGTGAATTATTCAAAATAGATCATATCATCTCCTAAAATCTTAATCCATATGGATCCTTATAAAACACGGCATATCAAGGAATGGACACATCCCAAGAACCAAGAAGAGCCTAAAACTTTTCTAGCCTTATAAGGATTTCATAGAGGGCCCATGAAGAGCTAAGCCCAGATAGATGTGTCGATGATGATGGAATTGTTAGATATTCTTACTACTCCGCCCTCAAGTGACCAAAAACAATCCATGGTTCTCTAAGTTCTAAGGCCCCTCTTATGAGGAGAAGCCATTGTGAGAGGCCAAACATTTGTGGTACCCTAACTTCCAAGTCAAATGAGGTCTATGTGTGACCATGGATGATAATAGATGATCTTTATGATCCTAGCCATTAGGTTAGGAAGAACATAAACTTCTGTGCCATTCCGTTGCCATTCAAGGCAAAAATAAATACCTTGTGGTGTTGGGAATTCTCCCCATAGAATGTTAATGGGGGGAGTGCAAAAGGGGGCTTACCCCCTTTTGTAGGGTTCATGGGGCCTATCCACCTAGCTCATAGGGCCGAGACAATATTACTTCTAGTCATATAGATATTTTTGGATTGTATATTTTTTGGACTATTTTGTATTTGATGACTATGTTTATCTATACGGACTCCCTGTTTCAAAACTATATAAGCATGGCCCATGTGTAGCTTTAGATAGAATTCTGCACTAGTAAGCCCTTCATCTAGGGTCTATCTAGATCGACATCTAGAATCCACATTGGGAGTGCACAAGTGGACAACACCATCATTGTAGTTGCATTACTCTTGGCAAGTTGAGAATTTGAGTTATCTATCTCTTAGTCTATGTCTATCTTTGTCTACATTTTTTTCTCAACTTTGCCTATTGGTCTATTCCACTAGGCTATTATTTCTTACAAGAACTAAATAAAGGGAAAGGGAAAGCTTCTCATCAAGGATATGACCAAAGGAAAATTATGGACAGATTAGAGGAAAACAAATTATATGGCTTTATTTTTCCATATTGTAGAATCCAATGGATACTTTGCAGTTGAGAATCATGTGAGTGATTTTGGTATATAAGTAGTTTTTGTTTAGTATGCATGTCCATTTGATTTGAGAGCAAAATAGTAGGGCTCACTCAAAGATATACTCGTCTATGAAGAGTTATATATAGTTATCCATGCTTGAGAAAATGTTTTAGTATTTATATGGTCCCAAAGTCACAATAATGTTTGATCGAAAGAACATTAAATAGATATCTAATCATACATATCTTTAAAGATGTAAGGCTAGGCCCATAAATAGTCTTCAAGGTTTTGATAATGAGCTTAGTATGTAAATAAAAAGTTTGATTTGGTGGTTGATTTTCTTAGTTACACATGTATTATCAACGAGTTGAGTTTTACTTAGATCACTAGTATAGTGGTTGATTCTACTGAAGAGAAAAATATTGATTTGACCCTTCATATTTTGACATGTGAGAAACAATTAAGAAAAGAGATCTAGGTACATTGATTTTTTTAATGAGGATGGAGTATCTAGGGATATTCAAAGAGGACTCAAGTAGAAAAATTACAATACCCCTAATGAATATCTCTTGTATAAAGGTAAGATGTCTCCCTATATATTTACAAACGAAACAACAAGTTTTCCGTATGAGTTTCGAAAAGCTCCTAGGATGGGACATTCAAAAGTTAAGAAAACATATGATTCTCTTAAGAGGCATTTTTATTATTCTAGAAATCATAGGGATATATTAAATTACATGCTTAAATGCATTAAAATCTAGGTAGAAAAATGAAATATTGAGGATTATGGATCTTCTCCATCTCTGAGAAATTTTAAATGGTAAATGGCAGAGCATCTCCATGGAATTCATAGTAGAATCATCCTACATAGAGAGGGAGCATGAATATATCTAGGTGATTTGATGATAGATTGACCAAGATGGCTAGGTTTTTCCCAACATGTAAAATAGTGAAGAGATCAAAACTACTTTGGTTCTTTATTGAGAACCTATAACAATTATACATCCTTCCACTACAAATTAACTCTCATCAAGATAGGAAATTTACTAGTCACTTTTGTAAAGTATTCTTGAAAAGCTTGAGTACAGAATTAACATAGGCATAGCCGAACATTGACATATAAATGGGAAAATTGAAAGGATTAACCAAATAATTAAGGATATGATTTGAGCATATAGAAATGAATTCTAAACTAAATCGGAAGAGTATTTATCTATAGTTAAGTTTGGATTTATCAATACCAAGAACTCTCCAATCTGACATAGCCCTTATGTATGGATCTCAAGAAAGAGCTCCTTATATAATAGGATTGTAGAAAAAGAAACTCCACACTACAAAGGACTTCTTGGAAGAGATGAATAATATGCTTAGGCTTTATAAGGAAAACATTACGAGAGCTAGCATAGAGCTATAGCTAATGTTGATATCCAAAGGAGAGAAATCAACTCCGAGATAGGGGATCAATTCTACCTTAGGGTTCTGTGGAATTCTACAATCATAAAGATGGGACCTTGTCCCAGTTATTTTTTGACATTCAAAATACTTAGGAAAATAAAAAACTAGTTTACTAGAGCCAATTCCTAGAAGATAATAATATTCATTTAGTGTTTCATGTGATTCCCCTTAACAAAAATCTAGGTGAATCTGATAAGGTAGTTCTTGATGGTGAGGTCCCCGATTCTATCTCTCTTCAATCTATTCTATATGACACTGAAGGAATACTATGCACTCAAGAAGAATAAGCTTGACGTCACTTATATAAAGAGTTTCTAGCTATATGGAAAGATTATTCAAAGGATAGGGCTACATAAGAGGGATTGAGCACCCTTTAGAGATGGTTTTTCACCTTTCAAATGACTTCCTAACAGTTTTTCTCAGTTTTTCTCAGAGGGCGGATATGTGGAGACACCATAGGGAGATGGTCATGGACATAGACTATGCGAGCTTCAATGGGAGCAATAGTGAGATTCTTTTTCTTTCTCATACATGCCTTCCAATACCATATTTTAGAACAAATTTGAGCTTAAGGAAAAGGAAATCTTACATGGATGCTACTTGATGATGGAGATGAGAACCCACTCCTTATGATTCTATACACATGGGCTCTAGATGAATACACATGGGCTCTGAGATGAATGCCACATATGAAACTCTCAACTTACAACTTAACTCGAGATTCGCAAAGGGTACTCGTTAGCCTCATATGTGTACATTGCGTATGCCTTATGTTATAAAAAGAAGGTGACGGATTTAAGGGGTCTCTCTCTCTTGTGAGAGCCTAGATGTGACAACCCGTGGGCAAGAGCCCCCCCCCTCTTGTATTTCTATCTAGGCCTTTCTGGTGCTTGTGTGGTTTGCCGACCGGCGCCAAATTGTGCGCAACTATAGGGGGACATGGTGAGCCTCCGACCCAAGTGACCAAAGCGAACCAAGCGATCTCTGCGATCAACGTGCGGTAGCCTTCGTGCTAGTCCCCTCCGTACGCACCTCTCGAAAGCGCCGTTGTGCCATCGAGGGGCCATTGTAACGCGTTTGCCCGCGACGCTTAACACGGGCCGGCTCACTGTAAACGTTCACCCGCGACGTTCAACGCGGTCCGGCTTAGGCCGTCTCTTTTGTAATCGTTCTCTTTCAATGCAAGTTGGTTTTTCATTCAAACGGTGATATTCCGCTTTCAAGTAAGCGAACAAAACACTCAAGTAAGTCACCCTACGGACGGGCCGGTGCAAGTCGCCGAGCGAGCTCGGGGTGCTTGCTTTCGTTTTATCACAGTTGGTATCAGAGCCTCGCTCGACCCAAGCGGCCTTGGAAGAGAGAACGGACCGGTTGTCACACCAGTGCTGGGGACCGAGTCTTAACGTTCTACTTAGTACACCGTGATGGAGGGTGAAGGCAACGACATCTTTCTCAGCGACATGGAGCCACGCGGTGGCAGCCACAAAGAAGCAGGAAGGGAAAAACGGAGGAATAAGGGGAGGCGTCAACAAACCCCGCCTCCCACCCGGAATTATGATTTTGGGACGTTGGAAAGAGATAAAGAGGAACCGCTAGCGATGGAATGGATGATGGCTCAGGACACTCGCATGGACCGTCTTGAGTCCACTATTGCCAGCTTAGCGCAGCTTCTAAAAGTGCCAGTCGAACCAAAGGAGGACCAAGATAAGGGGAAGCAACCTGAGTTACAGGAGGGCAAAACCTCGGGAAGGACGTCTAGGCAGGACCGTCGGCCACAGACCCGAAGACGCCGGCCCGTCTCCTCCTCTGACGATGGAAGCGACTCAGATTCCTATGGGAGATTCAAACCGTGTCCACCCGAGAAATTTCGGGGTAAACGCAACTCTCTCGCAGTCTCCAAATGGCTTCGAGACATGGAGCAATACCTCGATCTTCAAAGAGTGGGCAAGCGACATTAGGTCAAGATAGCCGCTTCCTTCCTTACCGACGATGCCGATGCTTGGTTCTTGGCAGAGTCCGCTCGGGAGGAATTCAAGTCATGGAAGGAGTTTAAGGCGGCATTTGAGGAGTATTTTATCCCTCAAAATGAATCCTTCAAAATCAGGGACGAGTGGAGGGGCTTGAAACAAGAAGGCCCGTTGTCTGAATACATTCGCAAGTATAGAAGACTCATGTTGCAGATAACGGAGATGCATGATCTCGATCGGCTGCATGGGTTCCTATACGGATGTAGCGTTTGGACGCGGCGCGAGATAGAAAAACAGTCGCCCCCCACTTGGGAGGAAGCCATTGTCATGGCTGAAAGATACCAGGATGCTGAGAGCAACCGACGTGCTCAAAGCATGCGCAAGACCGAGAACATCTCACCACGAAGGAATCAGTAGGGTGCGGGGAACACCAACACAAACACCCGTTCTGCCAATACCACTCAGAACACGGGTAATGTACCAGTTCAAAGGAACCAAAACAATTATGTGAATAACCAGCAGAGGGCATTGCCAGCGCCCCAATGGCAAAGGAATGATCCCCGGCCATTCTGTAGAACATGCCGTGGGAATCACTGGACACACCAGTGTACTCGCAATAATAATCAGACGCGGGTACAAACGGCTCAAGTAGAAGAGGAGCCTCAAAGACGAAACACTAATGTGGTCCTGACTGAACTAGATGACAATGATGAAGAAGTACAAGCAGGGAATAATGCGCCGCACGTAGGTACCATGGCCGCGATGCCAGGGTGCTTTCCAATCACATTACGAGTGATTCAAAATATGTACTTCTGGGGAACGTTTGGAAATAAGAGAAAAGCAGTGTTGGTCGATTCAAGCGCGACGCATAATTTCATGTCGCCTCAGTGTGCAGCTAGTTTGCAGTTGGCCTTGAGTAAACTTCCTGAAATGTCAGTTACCTTCGCTCAAGGTCGAGATGATAATGTGAAGATCGCCCTCAACGTCCGTATGACAATGGGGGAGTGATCGACAAAGTTAGATTTTCTAGTCGTGCCACTAGAGGCATTTGATGTAATAGTGGGACTTTCATTCATGGACCGATACATGGTCAACATGTTGGGTAAGGAAATTGATAAACTTTTGCTGGACATGCAAGGGAACATAGTGGTCGTAGACTGTCATAGAAGTCCAAGAAGAGCCCCAGAGGGAAAGTTAGAAGCGCAAGGCAAGTGAGGAAAGGTAGAGAACCCAGGATCGAGTTCATAGGAATCAAGTCACAAGACAGTCACTCCTCCCACAACAAAAGAGGAGGCGGACAGGCAAAGAAAAGGAAAGGCACCAATGTATCAAGAGGGTATGCCCTCCAGCAATCAGGGAAAAGGGAACAAGAAATTGAATTTAGAAGCAGGAAAGTTGAAATCTGTAGCCGTAACAGCAAGGGCAGAGCAAAGACAACAGACACAAGGGCCTTTGACGGCCAAGCAAGTGGAAAAAGCGATGAAGCAAGGAGCTCAGGCACATTTGTGCGTCATAAAGTGTAGCCCCATTGACACAGACGAAAAGGGAAGTGAAAAGATGAAGGTTGGCGATAAAAGAGTTCATGAAGTACTTAGAGATTTTGAAGATGTTTTGCCAAGTCAGTTACCAAGCGGGCTGCCACCACTCAGGCAAGTCCAACACAGAATTGAAGTCATGCCAGGCCATGCTCCTCCGGCCAAAGCACCTTACAGAATGAATGAGACAGACCTAAAGGAGTTAAAAAGGCAATTGGTGGAACTGGAACAACAAGGTTTCATTAGACCCAGTAGTTCACCCTACGGTGCTCCCGTTTTATTCGTCAAGAAGAAAGATGGCAGCATGCGGTTGTGTGTGGATTATCGGGCTTTGAATAAGATCACTGTCAAGACAAAGTATCCAGTACCAGTTATGGATGAGTTGATGGACCGATTGGGTCAGGTAAAATTCTTTACACGAATAGATATCCGATCCGGATATCATCAGATTCGCATAGCAGAGCAGGATATTGAAAAGACGGCGTTCAGGACGCGCTACGGCAGCTATGAGTGGTTGGTCATGGCTTTTGGACTCACAGGCGCTCCAGGCACGTTTTGCCGAGAGATGAATGATGGATTCAGAGATATGTTAGATGAGTTCCTGATCATCTACATAGACGATCTCTTGATATACAGCCGCACACTTGAGGAACACCTAGAGCACGTAAGGGCCGTCCTTCAACGCCTAAGAGAAAGACAGCTCTATGCCAAGCCAGAAAAGTGCGAGTTTGCCATGAATTCAGTTGAATTTTTAGGTTTCATGGTTTCAGACAAAGGAGTGATGATAGACCCTCATAAGATCACAGCAGTTCGTCAATGGGCACCGCCTAGAACAGTCAGAGAAGTGAGAGAGTTCATAGGGTTCTGCCAGTTTCCAAGAAAATTCATCAAAGATTTCAGTAAAGTGGCTGCCCCGCTCACAGAGTTAACTAAAGGAAAGGGTTGCTTTGTGTGGGGGCCTAAGGAACAAGATGCTTTCGAGCAACTCAAACAGGTGATGTGCGAAGCCCCTGTGTTGAAGTTGCCAGAGTTTGACAAAGAGTTCGAGATCCACACAGATGCGTCAGGATTGGCAATTGGAGGGGTCCTTATGCAGGAAGGACGCCCTGTGGCTTATGAGTCACACAAATTTTCAGGTACAGAGTTAAGATGGAGCACTCATGAGAAGGAGATGCTCGCGGTGATCCACTGTTTGCGAAAGTGGCGTCACTATGTGCAAGATAAACACACAAAGATTTACACTGATAATATTTCGCTCAAGTATTTCTATACTCAGCCTAAGTTATCTCCCAAGCAAGCAAGGTGGCAAGATTTCTTGGCTGAATTTGATATAGACATAATTCACAAAACAAGACAAGCAAAACGTCATGCCAGACGCCCTGAGTAGAAGACCGACGCTAGCCGCAATTTCCATGGCCGAGAGTAAGACGAAAGATCAAATTCGTAAATTGCAACAAACCGATCCGGATATACCGAGGATCATCAAAGATGTACACTCGGGCTTAGATCATAAAGGAAAATACACGATTATGAACAACATGCTATATAGAAAGGGAAGGATTTACATACCGGACAATGCAGAAATACAGAGGATGCTTTTATGGGAAGCACACGATTGTCAATTAGCCGGACATGGAGGACAAAGAAGAAGTTACAAACATTTAAAGGAGTATGTATTTTGGCCGAAGATGAAAGACGACGTGATTGAGTATGTTCAAACATGCCCGATCTGCCAACTAGTAAGACAGCAGAAGATAAAACCGGCAGGCCTACTCCAACCCATGCCCGTTCCGAACCGTCCTTGGGACATGGTCAGCATGGATTTCATAACAGATCTACCAGCATCCGATGGGCATAATGCAATCATGGCTGTAGTCGATTATTTCTCTAAACAAGCACACTTCATACCGATGAAGCCACCTATGCCGGCAAAGGTGGTAGCACAGACTTTCTTCCAAAAAGTGTTTAAGTATCATGGCCTTCCCTTGGCTATTGTGTCAGACCGGGACACTAGATTCATGAGCGACTTATGGCGGGAACTTTTCTCCATTTTAGGCACTCAGCTTCGATTCTCATCGGCCTATCATCCCGAGACCGATGGGCAAACAAAAAGAGTCAATCAAACCATAGAAAATTACTTGAGGAGTTACATTCAAGCGGACCAGAAGGATTGGGCCAAGCATCTCGACATTTTAGAATTCCATTATAACAGCTCAATCCATTCTAGTACATCTATGTCACCGTTCGAGGTGGCCACAGGCAAAAGTGTAATCACACCTATGGCACTCATGTCAGATGAAGTGCTAGTGGCAGCAGACCGAGAATGTGGTAATTTTTTACGAGACTGGCAAGCCAAACTACGACAGGCAAAAGAAGCCCTTATCAAGAGCAAAGAAAGGATGGTAAGAATTGCTAATCAGAACCGAACAGAGGCGCCAGATTACCAAGTGGGTGACTTAATTCTAGTAAATGCCAAGAACATCATTTTACCTAGGAATTTCACTCCAAAGTTCAATCATAGGTACTATGGACCATACAGAATTAGTCACCGCTTCAACCAAGTGACATATCAGCTGGCTCTTCCACCCGAAATTCATATCCACAACTCGTTCCATGTGAGTTTGTTAAAACGCTTCCGCCCTGATACTCGCTTTGGACGTCAAGTCACATTGGTGGAAGATCCAATCGAACAACGACAGGCAGAGTTGATCCTCAAGGAGAATAGCTCACAATTCCTCGTCAAGTGGTGTGGCCATCCCCTCAAGGAAGCCACATGGGTAAGTAAACAGAGTATGCCACCGATAGCCCAAAGCCTCATTGAGTCGTTCCAATCGACTCATCCTTCGACATCCCAGGCGCGAATTCCGTAGCTTTACGAGGACGCAAAGCTCTTCGAAGCGGGGGAGAATATGTGACAACCCGTGGGCAAGAGCCCCCCCTCCCCCCCTTGTATTTCTATCTAGGCCTTTTTGGTGCTTGTGTGGTTTGCCGACCGGCGCCAAATTGTGCGCAACTATAGGGGGACATGGTAAGCCTCCGACCCAAGTGACCAAAGCGAACCAAGCGATCTCTGCGATCAACGTGCGGTAGCCTTCGTGCTAGTCCCCTCCGTACGCACCTCTCGAAAGCGCCGTTGTGCCATCGAGGGACCATTGTAACGCGTTTGCCCGCGACGCTTAACGCGGGCCGGCTCACTGTAAACGTTCACCCGCGACGTTCAACGCGGGCCGGCTTAGGCCGTCTCTTTTGTAATCGTTCTCTTTCAATGCAAGTTGGTTTTTCATTCAAACGGTGATATTCCGCTTTCAAGTAAGCGAACAAAACACTCAAGTAAGTCACCCTACCGACGGGCCGATGCAAGTCGCCGAGCGAGCCCGGGGTGCTTGCTTTCGTTTTATCACACTAGATGTACTTACCTGGATAAGAAGGAGCTTCTTCGACGACATGAGGAAGTTCAAGGTTGATTCCCCTGATATGTGGGTACCTCGTAGTGATGTTACTCAGACAATCACCATTTCCTCCACCTACGTCAACAAGGCTATGAAGTGTCTGCAATCCCTCGTACGTATCAAGAAACTTTATCATGAAAAGTTTTTTTTTTTTTTTTTTTTCCGGTAATAGCCTACTCTCCCGGACTTGAATTAAATTAAGAAACAAAGGTACAAAAGAAGGGGACTAGCGCCCACGGGACCCCCCAAATCCCACAAAGCAGGGGAAACTTGTATGAGTTCTAGGTTGCATTACATAGAAGGTTGATCACCCTCTCATCGCCCTCATGTGGGGCCCACTTGGGTTTGAGCTTGTTGTTGATCAAAATGAGGACTTTATGGTGCCTGAAGGGGGGGGATTTCTTACAGTTAACAATCCTTTTGCCAAGGAGGAATAGTGATTTCTCAATCGACCATTCCTTGGGGGTATCGCCGAAGTTGAGAGCACACCTCTCCCGCCAAATTTTCCACAAGACTTCCCCTCTGATGGCGTTCCAGAGTGTCGCGGAGCAGCCGATCGCTTCTCCCAAAAGGACTTGTTTCCAACTAAGCTGTTTTTGAAGTCTGATTTTCTTTTCAACCGTCTGCCAGATTCTGAAGGAGCTGGGGCAGGAAAGGAAGATGTGTGCGACATCTTCAATCGCCCGGTGACAGCGTTTGCACCAAGGAGGGACTCCGCAAATTTTGCTAGCCTTGTCGTTAGTCCAAATTCCACGATGTAGAATTTGCCAAAGGAGGACAGACTTCTTAATCTCGATCAGAGGGTGCCAGATACCCATGAATTTCATGTCCCATCGAAGCCGCGTCCAAGACAGGCACCACTTCTTGTTGAGACTGATCTGATGGTCAGTAGTCTCTTTGGTGTTCGGGATTTTGAGTAGGTTATTTCCATTGTGCCATTTGAGACCAAGCGAGTTCGGTGCATCGTGTCCCATGAGAAGGCGAATCTTGTGCCGATCCCATGCGAGGCATCTGCTTTGCAAAGTGTTCCACTCTTCGTAGGAGATGTTTTTGCAGGGATCAATATCCTCGAAATTGATCCAGCCGTTGGTGTCATGTTTCCAGAGGTGTTTCCATTTTTTGAATCCTTTGTCCATAATCTCTTGGCATTTCGAATGTTCCACGATTCCACACTCCGGATGCCATGTATCGGGAACCAGATAGAGTCGTTTTGTCTGATTCCGGCCGCCCACTTCCAGTCCTCACTAATTCTTGTGAAGCTTTTGACTTTATTCCAGCCCTTCCAAAGGGAGCACACGAGATTGGAGCCTTTCGGGAAGACAGGGATCGGGGAGAATAGCAGGGTCATGATGTCGAGATTCTTCCAGTTTGGGAACCCCATGAGAGCCAACTCATTCTTGTTTCTGAAGATCAGCTTGGCCCACAAGGCCTCCCTGTTGCACCAAGCCTTAATCATCCATTTGGCAGCCAGTTTGTTGGCCAAACTCCCAATGTCCAGGATACCAAGCCCCCCGCATTCTCTGGGGCTAGTGCAGATGTCCCATTTGATTTTAGGCACCCCCCTTCTGTTGTGATCGCCCGTCCAAAGGAAGTTTCTACAGGTACTACTCAATTTGGACAAGCCTTGCTCGTTCGGTCTCCAGCAAGAAAGGAAATAAATGGTAGAAGAGAGGAGGAACGTGTTGATAACCATCGCCCGCCCAGCAAGATTGATTTGCATACCTTTCCAATAGTTAAGCTTGGTTTCGAGTTTGGCCAACACCCAACTCCAACGCTGCTCCATAGAGACGCCAAACCCCAAGGGAATTCCCAGAAGACGAAAGATTTGGCCCTGAGGAATGATTTGGCAGCCATGCTCAGTGAGAAGGCCCGGATGATGTCCCACAATGGCCCTAAAGGCGGTCTTAGAGTGGTTGATTTTGGATCCAGAGGCCTCACAATAGATAGCAAGACACCTCCAGAAAGTCTCCAAGCTGGTATTATCATTGTGAACAAACGCATTCATATCATCGGCAAATAGTCTCATGGTGATTTGACTGTGGTCGTGGGGCAGCCGGAGGCCTTTGATATTGCCAGTCTCCACATGATGCGCGACCAGTCTGCTCAGCCCCTCAGTGGCAATGGCAAACAGAAGGGGGGCCAGAGGGCATCCTTGTCTAATAGATCTTCTAAGATGGATCGCCTTCGAAAGTTTGCCGTTCACGTTAATTTGGGTCGTTGCGTTTCCAAGAAGGGTCGCGATCATCTTGGTGAATTTCTGACTACATCCGAGATCTTGAAGCGACTGCAGAAGATAGTTCCATTCCAGTCTGTCGTAGGCTTTGTCAAAGTCGATCTTAATGAAAACCACATCTTGATTAGACTCATTTGCAAATTGAATACCTTCCCAAATATCCATAATGGTTTCCAGGATAGACCTGCCTTTGATGAAGCCTTTTTGGTCCTCGCTAAGCCAATATCTCAAGTGGCACGAGAGTCTGTTGGCAATGATTTTGGCGATGATCTTGTATCCTGTTTGGAGCATCGTGATAGGTCGCCAGTTCTCGATTCTGTTCTTTTCCCCCTTCTTGTGTATCAGCTTGATAATTCCATTATTTAGACAAGACGGAAGAGCACCAAACTTTAGCGCTTCTTGCCAAACCAACCGAAGAGGGGTGGCAACCACCAGCTTGAAGGATTTAAAGAATTCGTTAGTGAGTCCGTCGGGTCCCGGGCTTTTACCAAGGGGGAGGGCATCTATGACCTCAATGATTTCTGATTCAGAGATAGGGGCATGAAGCAGGGGGAGAAGGTTGGGTGGTATTCTCCGGGGGGAAACCCTAGAGATGGCAGCCATGCAGTCCCTTCTATGGTGGGAGAGGGGGTTCGAGGTTCCCAGGAGTCTCCTGAAGTGCCCTTCGATGATGCCAAGGTTATCTTCTTCCGAGTTGCATACGTTGCCATGTGAGTCTAGTAGCAGAGGGATCGCCTCTCTGCTGTGTTTCCTTTTAAGTATACGGCACATCTCTTTGGTGGGTTTGTCGGCTTTGCCGGCCCACCACTCCTTGAAGAAGATTTGCAAGTTTTTCCTTTGTATTTCTTCCTCATATCTCAACACTGCTCTGATTTTTCGGAGACCTTTCTGTGCCTGGTGTTTTCCTTTGTTCACTTCCTCCTCGAGCCGCCAGAGTCTGTGGTAAAGAGCTTCCCTACGGGCCCGCCGCACAGACTCGAGCATCTTCTTAGTTCTGATCATGATCTTACGAGACTTGTCGACCGCTCTTCTCCAGCACTTGGCAGGGGCCAAGCCCGAGGCGAACGCCTCCTTCCACACATCGGCAATCTCTTGATGGACGGAGGGGAGAGAGAAGGTGGTAGCGTTGGCATGGAACCACGGAGCCTTGCGGATCTTGTAGGAAGGTTGAAAAGTGATTACTATCGGGTAGTGATCAGAGATGGAGAGGTCAGTGCGTTGCGTGATGGTAGGGTGGCCCCACTGATGAGTAAAACTCTGAGAGATGTAGCATCTATCGAGCCTAGCTTTCCTCAGATCCTCACCCGCTTGGAGATTCGACCAAGAAAAGCCATTCAAGTCTTTGAATTCAACCAGGTCCAAGTGGAGTTTGGTCGTGTCCCATGTTTCTTTCTCCCGACTGTCGATGACCCTGCCCTTTCCCATCCATCTGTCCATAGGGTCCTCCACCATGTTGAAGTCTCCGCATATAAGCACGTTGTGGGGGAGCAAGTCTAATGAAGCCCAAGTGTTCAGTCTCTCCAAATCCCCGTTAGGGGCGTACAGAGAAACCATAGTAGCACAAAGAGGGGCACCAAAAGAAACCGCAATCCAACGGTGGCTTACATCTTCAATGGAGTTCTCAAGCTTTTCGATCCAGCGTTGCTTAATCCCGATAGCCGTTCCTCCGGACCCCCGCTGGTGCTTCGTCGGGATCCACACGTGGGCCGAGGAGACCTGTCTGAGCCGTTTCTGGAGGTCTTCTCCGTCAGTTTTAATCTCTTGAATACATATAATGTCTGGGTTTAAGCTAATGTCGCGGAGCCATTGACCAATGATGGTCGCTCTTGAGGGGTCGGTTAGCCCTCTAGCATTTAGCGAGATAACCGACCAATGATGGTCGCTCTTGAGGGGTCGGTTAGTCCTCTAGCATTTATCATGAAAAGTTGGGACTGGCCAGACATGGCGTTATTAAATGTCTGGGCGTAAGTCTTGTTCTGCTGCATAAAAGAAAAGAGAGCGGATCCGTGCGCCATGGCAAAAGCGTTTCCGCCATGGAGCACTGCCTTATCTAATTTGGAATAAACAAGCAGGGTAACAGGATCTTGCATAAACTTGATGAAATGCGATAAAGAATGTAGTAGATCAGATTGAACGAGGAAGCGAGACGACAGATTGAGACCATAACTGCACGCAAGAAAATCTCATATAAGATTGGGCAGCAACAACGAGAGAGAGAGAGAGAGAGTACCGGGTGACACTAGAGCCTGTGGATGTAGCGGTAAGCAGCCCATGATTAGCAAGTGCGCGAAGGATCCTGTTCAGTGATGTTTCCGCCTCTTCGAGTGAGGCGGTGCGTCCCTGCATTCGAGCAGTTATTTCCATCGCGGATAGGGTAGTCTCTTCATCTTCTCCAACTTGTTCCGCTGCTTGTAGTATCTCCAGAACTCCCAAGCGGACGGCTGCATTGATTGCCATGGGCAGAAAGGAAACCATAGACGCCTCTAGTATCTTGACGAAGGCCTGAGAAGCAGCCTCAGTCGCCTCCATGATCACTTCAAGTTCGGTATAGAGGAGAGAATGAGAAATCGAGAGTTCAGAGTTCACGGAAAATAACATTATTGTAGAGCACACAGATTTCCTTTGCTTTTTATAATGTGGAGCTCAATGTGGGATCCAAGGCAGTTTGCCTCTTATGCGTCGTTTTGGCTGTCAAAACGTGTTGAAATAATTTTTACTCCGATGCTCTCGAGTTTTTGACTTCTCCCATACCATCTAACCGTTATGAAAGATGTATTGTATTGCAATAGAGAATGTGCACGTGGGCTGTCCTATTGAGGAATGATTTGGTTTGTCGAATATTCATGTTTGCAATGATAGGAAAAGAGGATTCCACTAACAAGGAAGACAAAGAAAAAGGATACACCACTAGCAAAGAGGATATTGGTTCACCACCAATAATGAAGATAACCACGACAGCAAAAGCTCGATTATTGGATCCACAAGTCTACTCATAAAGGAAAAACAATCGATGGAGATACCATGGAAGAGCCCCCTCAAAGGTGTTTAACTCCTATGTTTGGAACCGTCCACCTCGAAGAAAAAAGATGATGAGAAAAACAAGAAGGAGAGAGACAAGGCCCTCCCTGCAAATAGCTTAACCCTTCAATGTTAGAGGTTTTTTGACACTTCAAGAGCAGCCATTGTTGGCCAATGGATCCATAGTAAAATCCTAAACCCGGACTTTATTTGCTTTCAAGAAAACAAAATTGACGGTGAGAACCTTCAAGAGAGAATGAAATATATCTCCTCGTCCCATGTTTGGCTCTCCACAGCACACCCGAGGAGAAATGCCAACTCGGCTATCAACATTAATAACATATGGTTTGATAGACTTGTGAATACCCATGACGATCTGAATCATCCCTGGATTGGTGCTTCATTTCGGGATCCTCTATAGTTCACTATAGTCTCCATGTATGCTCCCAATTTCAATGCCAAAAGGATTTCCACCTAGCAATATTTGGACTCTTTGTCTCTCAATGTCATTCTTTGTGGGAACTGTAATATGGTGGAGGATCTTTGTGATAGATGGGGGAATAGATGGCAAATAATTGAAGATCATGAGAAGGACTTCTTGAACCAAGTGAAGCTCCACTTGGATCTGGTGGAGATCAAAGTCAAGACTAGTTTCTCTTGGTCAAACCTTCAATCTAGAGTTGACTTGAGGAAAGCTAAACTTGACAAGAGCTATATTGCACAAAATATAATCAATAAGTGGGGCCACCCCTCCCTCCCCCAATGTGTGGATCTAGTTGTATCTAATCACTAACCAATTGTGCTTACCTTAAAGTCAGTCATCAACCTCAAGGAAGCCCTTGGTTTCATGCCAATCTGACAACCTTGTCTTTCCCCTCAATCCAGTAAGAGATTAATGGTGCCTAGGACTAGGCCTTTGCCATGCACTACTCATCAACCAAGTTCTAGAGGATGGCAATCATGAAGACATAGAAGATCTTGATCAAGACTTAGAAGCATCTTCATAACATTCATCGAGCTAGAAGGCAACACCTTTATCGAAGGTTAAGGCATCCTGAGTAGAAAGTAAATATAGGCCACTCTCAATACCAAATAGGAGTTCGAAAAATTCAATGCATATTGAGATGCAAAGAAGAAATTCAAAGAAATAATCTACAAGTATAGTTTAGAGATTGGTGGGTGGGAAGGATAGATAAACCTACTAAAGAGATGTGTGGCCTCCTCAAGAAGAAACAATCCAGGGAACTGATCCCTTTCATGATGGACATCCTTGTGATAGAGTGCAAGATGGATGAGGAAAATAGCTCATTGATTGTCAATCACTTTACCCAACTTGTTGGAGCTTCCATGCCTCTTTCTCCTCAGAAGCATGATTCCATGACAGCCATCTCTAGAGTAACAAGCTACCAATCATGAGTGAAATCATCTAAAATGATGAACTATATGCAGAGAAATATGTTTAGCAAGTTAAGCATCCATCCCGACTTTTATGGGCCTTGACAAGCACAAACCAGTGAACAGAGATTGATTGATATCTGATGATCGCGAGAACCATTATCAATGAAAACTTGTAGGATTAAAGTACATAGTATGTTCGAGCTATCATGATTTAAATCAAGAGAAATGATCCACTATACAGTGAGAACAAGCTCAGACAAGTTCACTGTTCTGATAGAGTGTGATAGAGATATGAGAGTTAGAAGTAATGATCATGTATGAATTAAATCATTTAAAAGTACAATGGCATTGGCAATAAACCGTTGCTCAATGAGTGAGGAAATAGTGAGCTATGAGGTGAGGTCTTCTTCTCAATGCAGGTACATGAAAATAATCTCTGAAACTCGAGATACATGTGGGCTTTCCATATTCTCTTTTTATAAATTTTTGTTGGAGCCAAAGATTTGAATTCAAATTCAAATCTACACCTAAAAGTGAATCCTAAAGTGTAGGATTGATTCTCTCTTGACTGAACTACCAAATGGTACGAGATTATATGCTTCTTAACCCCTCATGGGTTTATTTCACTTTTACAATGGGTAATTGTAATCCAAAGTTACAAGAGATTGTACATATGAAGCCTTCCAAGTGATATGCTAATACATCAAGCTTATGTGAGGTTTTCAAGTATGTACGCTTGGGCTTAATTGCACCAATAGCTTTCCCTCAAGCCTAACATGCTTGATCTTTATGGCTGCTTGATTTCTTGCAGCCCAATCATCAATTTGAATGTGTTCATCTTTGTTCCATCCAATGCTTTGGTGAGTATATCTGCACATTGCAAATGAGTTTATACATAGGATATTTGGATATCCTTGCTTAGCGATTTCTCCCTAACAAAATGGTAGTGCACTTCAATGTGCTTAGTCTTGGCATGATACATAGGATAAGCAGCCAAATGAAGTGAACTAGTGTTATCTCCAAAGATAATTGGACTGTAGGAATATACCTCCAAATGTGCATACAATTGTTTAAGCCACGTAGGTTCCTGAGTTGCATTTGCCAAACCTCTATATTCTGCTTCTGTGAAAGATAAGACCATAGTTGGTTACTTCTAGTATGAGCAAGATATGAGTTTTGAACCCGCAAAAGATAGGTACCCTAAATTGCTCCTCCTATCATCCTTGGAGCTAGCCCAATCTGCATTAGAATACATCTTTATACCTATGTCACAAGTGATTGCATAGAACAATCCCTCATTCATTGTACCCCTTAGATACTTAAGAACCCTCTTTGCAGCTTCCACATGAGGCTTCCTTGGTACACGCATGAACTGACTCAATGTACTTACTAAATAGGCAATATCTACTCTTGTCAAAGTAGCATAATTAAGACTACTCACAAGTTGTTGATAGCTTGTAACATCTTCAAGTTGTTCATATCTCGCTTCTTGGGAACTAGATCCCAAGTGTGGTTTCCTTGCCATGCTTCCACTTCTTCCTGCATGGCTTCAGTCCACTCTTTCTTCTTCTTAGCCTCTTCAAACGAAGAAGGCTCCTCTGCCATAGAGTCTTTAGTGATGTACACACAATGCTTTGTGACTAAGGATGTATCATGTCCATACCTTATGGGCTTGTTACTTTCTCGTTGTGATCTCCTTAAAGCTTGATTGGAAGACTCAGGTAGATCCTCTAATTGCTTGTATTTGAACTTGCCTCTTGACTTCCAAGCTTTGAAATCAATCTGCCCCTCATCTTCTGAGTTGATGTGTTCTGCTTTGTGTTGATCTTCTTGAGTGATGGTTGGAAAATCATTTTCCAAATCATATGGTAACCTTAGTTTCCTTCAATCATCTTCAAACGATGAATTATTCTCATCAAATACTACATCCATACTAACTATGAATGCCTTGTTAGTGGGATTGTATAGTCTAGATCCCTTTTGATTCTGATCATACCCAATAAATATACATTTCTCACCCTTAGGATCAAGCTTCCCTCTTATTTGTGATGGGATCTGTGCATAGGCAATGCACCCAAATATTTTGGAATGATCCAATGATGGTCTCCTGCCATTCCATGCTTGATATGGTATCATACCATCCAATGATTTGGATGGAAGCCTATTAACAAAATAGGTGGCTCTAGAAATAGCCTCTATCCATAAATAAGTAGATAATTTTTCCTCAATTAAGATAGAACTAGCTGCCTCAACCATCAAATTATTCCTTCTCTCTACCACTCCATTCAATTCAGAAGTATACATATTTGTTACTTCCCTCTTTATGCCTCTATCCTGTAGAAATAGATCAAACTCATGTGAAAAGTACTCACCACCTCCATCAAACCTGATTATCTTCAAGCTCCTTCCTGTTTGGTTTTCCACTAGTGCCAAGTACTTCTTAAAACATGTAAACACCTCATCCTTATGCATCATGCAATAGAGTATTGTCCACCTACTGTAATCATCAATAAAAGAGACATAGTACCTTGAACCTTAGATGGATGGATCTTTTCTAGGACCCCACACATTAGTTTGTATAAGCTCCAAATAATCTTCATGGATATATCCTTTCCTGTTGAATGGTTGCATGTGCGCTTTGCTAAATTGGCAAGCTCCACATTTGTATATCATGTGCTCTTTGGTCACATTGGGAAGGCCAAGCACACTTTGATCCCTGCAAATTTGTTTCAGAGTTCTCTCTCCTATGTGCCTAGCCTTTTGTGCCATATTTCTAACTCAGATAAGGTTTGATCTCTATAACTAAATAGTGCTATGTTCCTTGTGTCTTCAATTTCAAAAGTAAACAATCTACCTGACTTCTCATCTTTGGCAATCCTCTTGAAGCCTTGTTGGGGTTCTTCCACATATGCTCCATGCTTAGTGAATCTAACCTGTTGACCTTTCTCTACAATCTTCCCAACACTAATTAGGTTTTTGGTTATAGTAGGCACATACAGAACTTTGCTCAAAAGGTTCATACTACCATCAGATGTTTTGACATTTCCAATTTGCTTAATTGAATGCTTAGTGTCATCACTTGTTTGTACTTCATGCTTCCCCTTGGGTTCTTCAATATTAGATAATAGAGCTACATTTCCTACCACATGATTGGAACAATCTGAGACAATATACAAGAAATGTTCATCATCTCTACCTTGCTTGGATGTCATGTTCATGATGAGAGGAGAGTCTTCTTGATCTTTAGTATAGTTATTGAAGTCCCTTCTTCCTCTAAAGCCTCCTTGATATTTGTTGTTGTTGTAGCCTTGATTGAAGTTATGGTTGTAGTTGCCTTCACCATTGTTGTACCTGCTTCTAGTTTGTTCATAGCTTCCTCTATGGAAGCCTCTTCCCCTTTGGTTCCTTCTATTTCTGTAGCATTCTTTTGTAGAGTGGTTGTTGAGACCACATATGTTGCATGGTGAATTATTGTAGGGTCTCCCCCTACCTTGCTTTCCTCTTCTGCCCCTACCTCTAGCATCTCTTCCTCTTCTTGCATAATTAGCTTGAGAGGTACTAGCCTCTTCATCTTGTTTCTTACTTTTACCTTTATCCTTAGCTTTATTCTTATCTATATAAAGGGTAGAAGATTGGTTACCTAGGTATTTGCATATCCATGTAGAGATCCATTGTTGTGGTGAAGGACTCCCACTTGTCATCAACTTTTATTCCATTCATGATCTGCCTCACTATGTGTTCTTCCTCTATCTCTTCTCCAATGCTTGCAAGATGGTCTACTATATCTTTCATTTTGGTTACATAATCAGACACTCCTTGCTTTGATTGTTTCTTGAGGGTTGTGAATTCCATACACATTTGATTCTTCCTTGCTCTTGTGTTTGAGGAGAAGTATGATGAGAGCACTTCCCAAGTCTCTTGGGAGGTTTTACAATTTCTAACATGTGGTAACAAGAAATTGGAGATTGAGTTTAATAGATATGACCTGGCAAGTGCATCCTTTACACACTGTGTGATCAACCTTTCTTGCTCTTCCCTTGTTGGTTGATTCTTGCTCCTGAAGATTGGCATGTCTTCACCTCTTGAGATGTATCCATATAAGCTTCTCCCTTCAAGGTATGCTTGCATCCTTGGGGACCATGCTGAGTAGTTGTTCGTGTCCAACTTGTCAATGAAGGATGGAAATGCATCCCCCATCTTGAATATGGTTGCTTTGATACCACTGTTGGAAGCCATGGTGGATCCTCACAAGAGATGAGTTGGTGTAGCTAAAACCTACTTCACACCTACTATAAGTGAAGCCTAGAGAGTGTTGTGGGCCTCTTTAGCTAGCTAATAAGCATAAGTAATCATATATATTGCTTGAAAGATGATCCATTAATGATAGGATCAAAACATATAGGTAGGCATATGATCCAAGATGCAAAACTTGCTAGTTTGGTTGAGGCACCTACTCAGAGTTTTGCATCATTCTCTGAGTACAGTAGCAGTTAATAAAATTCCTTTTGGGGAACTTCAATTAGCTTAAGAAGCTACCAATCATGAGTGAAATCATCTAAAATGATGAACTACATACAGAGAAATATGTTTAGCAAGTTAAGCATCCATCCCAACTTTTACGAGCCTTGAAAGTAAAAAACCAGTGAGTAGAGATTGATTGGTATCTGATGATCGTGAGAACCATTATCAATGAAACTCTGTAGAATTAAAGTAGACAGTATGCTTGAGCTATCATGATTTAAATCAAGAGAAATGATCCACTATACAGTGAGAACAAGCTTACACAAGTTCACTGTTCTAATGGAGTGTGACAGAGATATGAGAGTAAGAAGTAATGATCATGTATGAATTAAATCATGTAAAAGTACAATGTCGTTGGCAATAAACCATTGCTCAACGAGTGAGGAAAGATTGAGCTATGAGGTGAGGCCCTCTTCTCAATGAGCGTACATGAAAATGATCTTTGAACCTCGAGATACACGCAGGCCTTTCATATCCTCTTTTTATAGATTTTTGTTAGAGCCAAAGATTTGAATTCAAATTCAAATCTACACCTAAAAGTGAATCCTAAAGTATAGGATTGATTCTCTCTTGACTCAACTACTAAATGATACAAGATTATATGCTTCCTAACCCCTCGTGGGTTTATTTCACTTTTACAATGGGTAATTATAATCCAAAGTTACAAGAGGTTGTACATATGAAGCCTTCCAAGTGATATGCTAATACATCAAGCTTATGTGAGGTTATCAAGTATGTAGGCTTCGGCTTAATTGCACCAACAACATGATGGCCACATGGCAACACTAGACCGTTCTTAATCATTACTATTTTGGATGCAAGAGGATATATTTGATGGGAGGAGAGTAGCACGCACATCATTCACAAGCTTTGGTCCTATTCTCAAGAGAAAAGTCTATAGAACTCCAAATCTATTTGTAAATTCATATTTCAAAATGTTCTTGAAATTAGTCTCATTGGATTGTTCTCCTTGCATTCTATTTCTACTTCCTTCTGAGGTCATACTTTTGAGATCTTGATTTTGGGTACGATTTAATGTGAAATGTTGTTTCAAAAAAATTTTGATTCTTGGGTATGTAAGGGAAAAGCTCTCTAATTGTTGGTTGACTCCAAAAAAAATTAAGCTTTTTGTTGTGTTTCAAAAAATCATGTTTCTCTATTTCCTTTAGTATGAAAATCATAATATCACTACATAATGTGTCTTTTTTTACAAAGAGATTCTCTAAAAGAAACTCCAATCATTTTATTTTATTATGTTCTTCTTTTTCTTTGAAGTTTTTGAAAAACATTCTTCAGAAAAAACCGCAATTCTCTTGATTGTTAAAATTCTAGAAAAAGCCATGATTCTCTCAAAGCTTCAGATTTTCTCCAAAGGGTTTTGGGTTTCTCCTATTTATTTTTTCTCAAAAAATAATAAAAACACTCTCCAAAGTTTTCTTTCCAAAAAAATCATGCTTTCTTGTTTTCTCACGTTTTTCCCAAGCTCTGCTAAAAAGTTGCGATTTTCTCACCTGCCTTTCTTCAAAATGTTACACTCTTCTCTTGATATTTTGAAAATTTTTTAAAGTCCTTTTTCTAGCGGGTTTATAAAAAATTAACCACTTGTTCATTTTTTTATTATACAAGTCACGATGTTATTCCAAGTCTTGCCGAAATTCTTCTAGGTTCTCTTTCAAAAGTTTTATGAAGAAGTCGCGATTATTTTAACACTTAAAGTCCAAAAATCTATCATGCTATCTTTTTTCTTTTTTTATTATTGTCTTTTTTTTAAATAAAGGAAGTTCGGCCTTAGCCTACTCTCCTGGACTTGAATTAAATAAAGGAAAAATACAAAAGAAGGGGACTAGAGCTCACGGGATCCCCCCGAATCCCACAGAGCGGGGGAAGCTTTTACAGAGTGTACATGGCTTTACAAGAAAAACGTTAATCGCCTACTCATCACCCTCATGCGGGACCCACATGGGTATAGTGTCTTCGTGATCAAAAGGAAAACTTGATGACTCCTAAAAAAAGGGGGGGTTTCTTACAATTAGCCATCCTTTTGCCAAGGAGGAACAGTGAATACTCAATCGACCAGAGTTTTGAGCATTCCGGAGAGTCGCGGAGCGATCGCTTGCTTCTCCTAGCAGAGCAAGCTTCCAACTGATATATTTATGATGACTAATTTTCATCCCGATGATCTGCCATAGCCTTCATGGTAGGCCTTGCAAGGCTTAGATGGAGTTATAGAGGAGTTTGATAAACCTTGCATCCCCATCATGTGGAGCCCACTTGGTCTTAAGCTTATTGTTGACATATTGTAGCTCTTTGTGATGTCTGAAGGGGGGGTTTTTCTTATAGTTAGCAATTCTTCTGCCAAGAAGGAAAAGGGACTTCTCGATCGACCACTCCTTGGGGGTATTGCCAAAGTTTTGAGAACATCTTTCTCGCCAAATCTTCCAAAGGTTCTCTCTCCTAATCGCATTCCACAATGCCGCAGAGCAACCGATCACTTCACCAATGAGGGCTTGCTTCCAATTGATTTGTTCTTGGAGTCCCAAAGAACCACCAAGGACCCTCCATAACCGAAGGGATTTAGGGCAAGCAAAGAATAGGTGACCAATATCCTCTTTGCTATGGCAACATCGCTTGCACCAGGGCAGAACCCCACAGATCTTGTTAGCTTTTGCATTGGTCCATATTCCATGGTGTAGGATTTGCCATAGGAGAACCGACTTTTTTTTTCAATGAGAGGGTGCCAGATAGACATAAATTTCATATCCCATCGAATTCGCGTCCAGTTGAGACACCATTTCTTGTTGAGATTGATGTGAATGTCATTGCAAGCTTGGAGAGGTGATTACCATTATACCATTTAAGGCCTATTGGGTTCGGAGAGTCCTGTCCCATAAGTAGTTGGATTTCAGATCAGTCCCAAGTGTGGCGTCTGCTCAGTAAAACATTCCATTCCTCGTATGTGACCGTAGTAGTAGGGTCAAGTTCCTCAAAGTCCACCCATCTGTTTGTGTCCTGTTTCAGAGGTGCTTCCATTGTTTGAATCCCTTATTCCAGAGTCTCTTGGCACTCAAGACATTCCAAGGCTCCACGTTTCTCATGCCTTGGATCGGGAACCAAATAGAGTCGTTTTGTCTTATACCAATAGTCCATTTCCAATCTTCACTGATTCTGATGTGAGGTTTGAATGTGTTCCAGCTCAACCACAAGGATCTTACCAGGATCGATCCTTTGGGTGAGACCGAAATTGGAGAGAATAGGAGGGTGAGGATGTCGAGGTTTTTCGATCCAAGGTAGCCTACCAAAGTAATCACATTTGTGTTTCTGAAAATTAATGTGGCCCAAGAGGAATCTCTATTGCACCATGCCTTAATCATCCACTTAGCCACAAGTTTATTGGCCATGCTTCCAATGTCCATAATACCCAGACCTCGATTCTCCTTTCGACTAGTGCATATGGACCATTTGATTTTAGGCACTCCCCTCCTGTTATGGTCCTCGGTCCAGAGAAAGTTCTTACAAGTACTTTCTAATTTGCCTAATTCTTGATTCTTCGATCTCCAGCAAGAAAGAAAGTATATGATTGAGGATATGAGGAACGTGTTGATCACCATGGCCCGGCTAGCAAGTTTGATTTGGAAACCCCTCCAGTAGTTAAGTTTATTATTAAGTCTAGCGAGGACCCAAGCCCACCTTTGTTCTATGGTAACACCGAATCCTAAGGGGATACCAAGAATGCAAATGACCTGACCTGATTGAACGCTTTGGCATCCTTGCACAGTGAGGAGATTGGGTTGATTCCCTTTGATAGCCTGGAATGCAGTCTTGGTATGGTTAATTTTGGATCCAGAGGCCTCACAAAACGTTGTCAGAGTGAATGGTGACGACTGGCGGATCAATTCAGTCGCCTCGCTAACGGCGCATGCTGGGTGCTTGGAGCAAGTTCAAATACAACAAAGATAGCAAAGAACTCAAAGAGTTTGTCAATAGCACGTCAATTGAATCCTATTCAACATGCTCTTAAATGAAATTTCAATTTTTAGTCCTTATCATTCATGCAAAGTGGTATTCTTGAAGCGTTAAGAAAGTTGTCACTCATATGAGAGTCTAGCAAACAATCCGAGATACATCCACGTTTATATATAAGACTTTGTAAGTAACTATATCTAAACACAAGGAGAGTTCTAACTTTATTTTGCTAAAAGTAGAACAAATAAAAATAGAATCTCAATATCTTAGAAACATACAAAAGTATGGATCGAGGAAATAACAAATTCTTGATACACAGATCACTCAAAGCGATTATTAGTACTTCATAACATCATTCATCTTATCCTGATGTGTATTACTTCTTGAATGACTCATCACTCTTTCTTGGTAAATTTTCTCATCAATAATTAGGAAAAATCTGTCAATTACAGAATTCAATGTACTCAAGATGATGAATAGCTAAAGAGAGAGGTAGGAACCGTACACGTTAAACAATATCGTGAGCATTTTTCTTCTTTAATTATTCCTCGTTTCATAGACAAGAAAGCAAAAAATCCCATAAATGAGAAAATAAAATTATGTGCAACTCATCGCCACAGTTAACAATCACATAGATCTAATAACAATCAATTTCACATTCCTAGTAGCTTATTGAATGCCATATCAAAATATGAAAGGTGATATGTAACCAAAATATATTGGCTGTTGCATAGTAGTTCTAGAATGAGACGTAGCTACACAAATAACATCCGAAACATAAGACCATCTATATTCGTCAAAGGTTTCCTGTACATAATAAAATATCTCTGATCTTGTATGACTTCATATCATCTCCAGTATCTTAGGCAGTTGTCTCTGTCTTTTCGGGTAATAGAAAACAAATGGCCGCAATATTTATCCATGTATGCAATGTATATTTATGCACACATGTAATGTTTATTTAAGCACCTGTCACGATGTTATAAATCATTTTAATTTGCTAAGAACTAACTTTAGAGAAAAGGAGTATAAGCAAAAGAATCAATAATCGCAGGCAAATCGAGATAAGATTTCAGAATAGCTCCTCAGAAGAATGCAGATTATAGTCACAGAATGCAGATTATAGTCACATGAATAAGGTCAACGCAACAGTCAGAATTGAGTACAAAATTTTATCAGATATGATGAATCATACAAAAACTAAAGTTCTTTTTAACCTATTCTTGAAAATGCTTAACGTTTGTAGTTCACAATACTTGGAATCAACAACTACAAAGATTTAATTATACTCTCAAATTACCTTTTTCATCATTTGCTATGCTTCTGAACAACAGCGATGAATCTTGGCTTTCATTACGTAGTAAGATCTTACGGTGCTATAATCTAATATGTATGACAAAAGTAACTGAGAAATCTCTAAAGCGTTATATCGTTGACCTCTGAACTTCAACGTACATTCAATCCATCATCATTTATGTATCCAGAACAAAATCACATAGGCGATAGAGAACATGTGATTAGATGTACGTCATTTTTTCGCTGTGTGATTCTTATGCCAGCTAATGTACTTACCAGAGCGTTAGATTCGGAGTAGCAGTATTAAGCAAGTTGTCAGATGGTATTGAAGACAGAGATGAACAAACCCGAAGGTTGACCTTTAATCCATTAAAAATTGCATGATGATGTCTATTAGAAATAGCATGGAATTGAAGTGCAACATCAGTAGTATGGTTATCAAGGGGATCTCTGCCCGCCAAGATCAAATGAAATCTGTCCCAAATAATGCACAAATTGGTCTTTCTCTGTTTGAATAGATAATCACACAACAATATAATTAGCGCAAGGAAACAACATGTTACGTTAAGTGTGATGCGGAAAGTTCAGAGAGTGAATCTGACAGAGTGAATCGCAGCGCAGTTATAATCTGACAAAGCTAGAAATCTTGAAAAAAAAATAGTAGTTACTCAGGAGAAGCAATCGCTAGCCATTGGAGCTTTCTCATAGCAGCAAGAAAATCACATACGTTTCCTCCATTCAAATCTCCTCCTCAGTATCCTTGAGCCGGGGCTATGTGCACTCCACAAAATCCATCCTAAAAACACTTCAGCAATTGCGCCTTTTTCTGCAGCGGGTCCTCCTACTATGTCATCAAAGCCTCTCTTCTCCCCTCAGAGGTCTACAACGCCATTAAAGCCTTCCTCTCTCTGTGAGTATCCCTGACCAGAGATGCTGCCACCTCTCTCCAGATATGAGAAAAAGGTTCCTCTATTCATCCCAGTGATCCCTTCTTAGGTCGTGATTTCCCCCCGCCCCTCTAGATTTTGCGCTCCAGTTCCCTCAAATACATGCGTATCCCCTTGCTGATCTTGAAGTCCCTCCTACCACGATCTTCCAGACCACCTGTTTCTGCATGCACCACTTTTGTTCCAACTTTAACTTCCGTTTTGCCTTCCATGCATAATGAGTCCTTCCCCCCATTCTTGCGTGACACCAACTTCTCCTCCTTAACATCTTGCACATGCAAAATGTGTTGTCCATCTTCCGTTGTGCTGATGTATCCAATGTTGCTTTAACCTTTTGCTCGACTCTGGCAGCCAGACATTTACCTTGATATCATTGGTTGCCATTGTATATCTCTCTATGAAGCTCTTCCTATATCATCACTTGATTTCTGCTGTCATCTCATTACAAGCATGCTCTAGCGCATCTATCGATCAGTTTTTTTTTACTTCCATTCTCGTGCATGATCCAAGCAACACAGTTAGGGTGGGAATGTAATGCTTTCCAACTTTTAATTATATCAGCAGCGTTTGCATCAAACTTCAAAGTAGGTCGGCCTCCGTACATACGCTGGAGTCACTTAGGAGTTGATAATACGTAATTGAATTAGCAATAGACCGAAAAATTTTTGAATCATCTTTTGTTGATTGGAGAGAGAGAAATCTCTCCGACAACGTGTGGAGGCACCACCAAGAGGTTTCCAAGTTGGTATCATCATTGTGAACAAAGGCATTTGTGCCATCCACAAATATCCTCATGGTCATTTGCCTAGAGTTATGTGGCAAAGTGATGCCTCTTATGTGACAAAGCTCCATCTGTTGAGCCACAATTCGGCTCAACCCTTCAGTGGTGATGGCAAAGAGCGGTGGGGCCAATGGGCAACCTTGTCTGATGAATCGTTTCAGTTTGATTGCCTTTGAAAGTTGTCTGTTGACATTGACTTTGGTTGAAGCATTGCCAAGGAGAGTGGAGATCATCCTGAGGAATCTCTTACTACACTCGAGGTCTTTTAGCGATTGTAAAATATAGTCCCATTCCAATCTGTCATAGGCTTTGTCAAAGTCAATCTGGAGAAAGACAATGTCTTGATTAGATTCTTCAGCGTAGTCCAAACCTTCCCAGATATCAATGATGGCTTCCAATATTGACCTTCCCTTAATGAAGCCTTTTTGGTCTTTGCTAAGACACTATTCTAAATGACAGGATATCCTGTTGGCAATGACTTTAGCAAAAATCTTATATCCGGTTTGAAGCATTGTGATAGATCTCTAGTTCTCAATTTTGTTCCTCTCCCCTTTTTTATGTACAAGTTTGATGATGTCGTTGTTGAGACAAGTAGGAAGCGTGCCAAAATTGAGTGCATCCAGCCAAACAAGATGCAAGGGGGTGGCCACCATATGTTTGAATGATTTAAAGAACTCATTAGTGAGCCCATTAGGCCCCAGGCTCTTGTCGTTCGGAAGCGAATCGATAACTTCCAGGATCTCTTGTTCGGAAATGGAGGTGTCAAGCAGAGTTCTCAACTTGCATGGGATTATATGCAAGGAAGTCCGAGAGATGGTGGCCATGCAATCCCGCCTATGGGGGGAGAGGGGACAAGCACTACCCAAGAGACTCGTGAAGTGTGCTTCTATAATGCCAATGTTTTCTTCCGCTGTTTTACATTCCGCCCCATCATTGTCAAGTAGCAGTGGGATCTCCTCTCTAATTTGTTTTCTTCTAAGAATATTGCACATCTCTTTGGAAGGTCTGTCTACCTTACCAGCCCACCATTCCTTAAAATACATTTGAAGATTTCTCCTTTTGATCTCCTCCTCGTATCTTAATCTTCCTCTGATATTTTGGAGTCCCTTCTGAGATTGAATCTTCCCTTTATTAACTTCTTCTTTGAGTCTCCGGAGCCCGTGGTATAGGTTTTCTCTACGTCTTTAACGGATGGTTTTGAGAGCCTTTGTGGTCCTAATCAAGATCTAATGAGACTTTTCCATTGTGTTTCTCCAACACTTGGCTGGAGAGGTGCAGACAACAAAGGCCTCAAGCCATGCATTAGTGATTTCATGGCGGATAGAGGGGAGAGAAAAGACAAACGGGCTGGCGTGAAACAAAGGTGCCTTGCGACTTTTAGATGGAGGGGGGAAGGTGAGCACCATTGGGTAATGGTCTGAGACAGTGAGGTTGATACATTGCGTTAGGGTGGGAGGACCCCATTGATGGATGAGATTCTACAAAATGTAGCTTTTGTCGAGTCTCGCTTTCCGCAAGTCCTCATCCAGTGGAAGATTGGAACAAGAAAAGCCATTCGGGTGCTTGACTTCGACTAGATCCAGAAACAGTTTGGTTTGGTCCCATGTGTCTTTCTCTTGGCCATCAATGATACAGCCCTTGTTGTTCCACCTATCAGAGGGGTCCTCCACCATATTGAAGTCACCACAAATCATGACATTATGAGAAAACAAGTCCAAGGAGGAACAAGTATCGATCCTCGCAGCATCCTCGTTTGGAGCATATATAGAAATCAGGGAGAATTGGAAGGGGGTGCTGAATGTAATCGCCAACCACCTATGGTTTCTCTCTTTGCTTGTGTAGTTAAGCTTATTAGCCCATAGGTGATTAATACCAATGGGAGTTCCACCAGAACCACACTGGTGGGTCGTGGAAAACCACACATGGGACTGAGAGACACCCTTAAGTCTTTTTTGAAGGTCTTCTGCTTCAATTTTAATCTCCTGAAGACAGATGAAGTCTGGGTTTAAGCTTATGTCGCGGAGCCATTGACCAATAATGGTGGCTCTTGTGGGGTCAGTTAGCCCCCTAGTGTTTAGTGAAGTGATGATCATTTTATTGTATTTCCCTCATTCCGAGGGTGGGACTTCTCTTTCTTGCTCTTGGAGTCTTCTTTCTTTCTTGAAGGGGGATGGTCCCGACCATGCGTCTTCAATTTGAGGGGGCTTTTCCAAGGCATAGTTGCCAATTGTTCTCCCTTGCGGGAAGCCTCCTGTGGGGGAGAAGGAGAGGCCGTTTCCGGTATTGTTGTTCCAATGATGGAACTTTCACTATCCATGTTGTCCTCATTACTTGTGGTGAAAACATCTTCTTTGTTAGTTGTGTAGTCCTCTTGATTGACCGCATTAGAGGGGGGCCACTCCAAAGGTAAGTTACTTGTGCCCGCTAAGTCCCTGGTCCCTCCTAGATAATCAAGCTCATTAACCTCCTTTTTGAGGTTGCAGTATAAGTTATTGAGTGACTTTTGTAGCATGTGGGACTTCTCTAAATGTCTCCTTGGGCTTTAGCTTCTCTTAGGGCTAGCTTTCCTTCTTCTTCTAACCTCTGTAAACCCTTCTGAGTCTGTTTCTGGGATTTGGTCATCCTTGTCTTTCTCTTCAACTGTTGGGCCCACCTGCTTCCCCTTGAGAGTTTGGGCTTTGCACGCTGTTTCTTGCTTATTCTTCTACTTCAAGGGGCAATCTTTCATTCGATGGCCTTGTTGGCCACATTGAAAGCAGGCATTGGGCAGATTTTTAAAAGAGATCTCCTGAACCCAAGATTCCCCTTCACCCAAATCGACAATAATCTTCGAGGGGAGAGGCCTGCTGAGGTCTACTTCCACACACATTCGAGGATGCCACCGGGCATTAAACGTGTGTTTTGAGCCCTCATAAATGAAAATCCCAACATCTTTGCATGAGACGAGCAGCTTGCCAATCGGAGAGACTATATCCCACAAAAAGCCGTAAAGGAAGAAAGGGAGATTAGGGAGCACAATCCAGAGAGGGTATCGAAGGGGTTTAGAGTTGTCGGGCATGAAATCGAGGGCCATGAAGAGGCACATAGTGGCACGCCCGACTTGCCAAAACCCAACACTGAGGGCCTGGAGTGCCATTCTTCGTTCTCAAAGACAAGCAAGAGGTGTCTAGCTGGAAGGAATTGGCACTTACTCACTATTATGCCACGCGGGAACCACCCTTTGCGAAACCACTGCGCATAGTATCCAGCGGGGGCCTGAGACCGAACAGCTGGCCAACGAGGCAAGTTCTCTTGAGTTCTTCTTGCGTTGAAAGGATCGCGTCGTGATTAAGAGCAACCCGAGGGGCCACCATGGTCTCTGACGAGCTAGGGGCAGTGACAGCCTTGCGAGTGACAACTGGAGATAAATTACTCATAATGAGGGAAGGGACCCCCACATCCATAGAGGCGGCCACAAAGAGAAAGGAGCAAAGACTCCTTAAAAACGAAGCGACATGCCCACCCAGACCTTCAAAACTCCATGGTGGATGGTGTTGAAGAGTTCTTGTAATTGAGCATGCGATTTTAGAGTTTATTATTATTCGCCTTGGCATGTGGCGATTATAGAATAACGGGATGAAACCTCAACCCTTGATATTTTTCACTTTTCTCTTTCATTAAGATTGATTTCTATTTTTTGCTTGTTGATAATATTTTCCGAAAGAGACCCACGAAGTGAGAGAGAGAAACTAGACCCCAACGACCCACGAAGTGAGTTGGATCTTCCAGATGTCGCTGCTTACTAAAAACCATCAATCTGTCAAAAGGGATCGCGAAACCACGAACCAAGAGGACCGAAAGAAAGGCAAACAAAACTACTCTCAGAAATCATCAAGCACTGGGCAACCAAAACCGTCAATCGCAGTTCTCAGAAACCACCAATCGCTGGGCAAACAAAACCATCATTCGTGGGTTCTGTCCGTCGATCGCGGGTTCTGTCCGTCGTGAAGATCCATCGAGAAGGTTCTCTGCGTCGTGAAGATCCATCGAGAAGGTTCTGTCCGTCGTGAGCTGCTGTGTTGGCGATTGACAGAGCAGTGGTCCGCTGCGACGATTTCGCATGCGGCATTTTCTGCACCACCCCACTATGCGTGAGCTCTGCTTCAAAGTCTATTTGACACAGCGCGACACTTTCTGCTCTGTGAGCTTCATATTATTAGCATTGCTATCCTTGCTTTCTACTCTTTGATCTGCATTGCTTCTACAAAGCGACATTTTGTAGCTGCAGCTGCTAGTTGCTGAATGAGATTGTCCTTATTTTTTATTTGAGTGTCTTCAATTTCAAATTATTTCATTCGAAAATTCGTGCTTTTTGCCCCCTAAAGCGAACCCAAAAGCTGCAATTTTCTCTCCCCATATAATACCAGATTATTTAACTTTATTCAATCCCGAAAGAGACCTTTCTCCCTCACTCTTTTGCTCTATTCATTTAACCAATATGAACCTTATGCATGAGTTATGAAAAAAACAAAAGGTCACGTTTTTTTGATAACCTTTACAACCACTTCATCATCATCGTTTCAATCTTGAAATTATTGGTAAAAGGTGCATTAAGCTTACCTCCTACTCTAGGAGACAGTTTAGTTGCAATGGGTGCTCTTGTTTCCTTGCTTTTTAACTTTGTAAAAAAAAAAACCAAGATTTTCTCGTGTTAATCTCTCTCACTCAATCACTCACTCTCACAATGACCAATTCATTGGTGAAATTCTCCTTTATAACCTTTGACGGCAAAAATTCATGATTTTTTCCTTTTCTCAAACTCAAGAAATCATGATTTCTCGAGACTTTTTAGCACCAAAATTCGTGACTTTTTCAAACTTTCCAAGATAGTGAGTCGACCATTTTTTACCTTTTTGGCACTCAAATCTTACATAGTTTTTTGGCATTGTTTCCATTAATCTTTGAACTCTTTGTGTAGAAAAAATTTAGTTTTCTTTATGAATTTCTTCATTGTTTAACTCGCACCCTAACTTCCTTAAATTTCATGATTTTTTGAGAACCACGGTTACCAAAAGGTCACCATTATTTGATAATTTTTTGAAAGCATTTATTTTCTCTCTTGGTATTGTCCCACCATTTTACCGTGATTCTTTTTTTTTTTTGAGAGTACAATGAATTGGAAAGACACACACACCCGACCTCGTAAGGTAGAGGCACCGATCTTGGGGAACTTCATGGACACCCATCTTTGGGAACTCATGGATATGTCCAACAAAGATTTGAACTCAGGACTTTCTCCTTGAGGCTCAAAGCATCAACACCTAGGCTATGCGAGCTTGGACATTTTACAGTAATTCTTGGATTCTTTCTAAGCTTTCTTTTTTTTATGTATGATTTTGTAAACTTTTCAATTGTTTAGTTTTTTTTTGTATTTATGAAAATTTAAAAAGAACACTAAAAGACAAGTTCCAAAAGAGATTCGTCTCTAATCAACATCAACTTCAGAATATTCTTCCTCCTAATCGTGTTAAAAGAAGTAAAAATAAAATGCAAAACTTCAAACAATGAAGAAAATGAGTTTCACTTTCATCATTGAAATTAGTCACATGAACATGCTTTATCCTCAATGATTGAATTTTTATAGAGCACACCTTGCCCGGCCTTCCCACTCATTATTTGAAAAGGGAATACGTGGCATGTCTTCCTTTCACTTTGATTTCCATAGCAGTGATACTCTTATTGTGATATGTAAAATGAACTTTAGTTATTATTTTTGCACCACCAAGCTAGGTTACTCATCCTTGAAAACGGTGCCAAAAAAGATGTTCACTACTCCATAAATAGAACATTTGTCCCATTGTAGGAATAGTGAGTTCATTGTACCCCTAAGGAAAAGGAAAGTTCTTCATTTTTTTAATCCAAAGATGGGTTAACGTGATTGTTGGTTAAAGACTAATCTAATCACCCATAGATCAAACGTTCATCAAATATATAAGCCAAACTTGAACTGAGAGCAATAGAATATGGATAAAATTTATGATTCGTATAGAACATGATAATTTTGAAAACATGACTTTTTGACTATTGATATATGGAAAATTGAAATGATCATAACTCTATCAATATAGCACCAAATTGAGCTAGTACATGCCATTCTTCATGAAGAATCCACATACGATAGCAAAAATTAGTTTATCGTGATTAAAAACCAATGGTACATCCATTTCAAAATCAAGGACTTTCTCCAATTCAAGAAATATCTTCAAACAAACTATGAAACGCATCAATGATCTCACATACAAGTTGAAACTCAATCCACAAATAAATAATCAACCAAAAAACACACAAAGTCACACAAGACATGACACAAAGGTAACATAATGAAGAAGGAGATGACAGCCAAAGGAGGAGCTCTCTATTCTCAAAGCAGAAAGTAAACAAATGACCTTGTGCCTTAATTCCTCTTTACATTGACTTATATATCACTTCCAAAATTAGCTAAGTTCTCCAATTCTAGACTCCTAAACTATTATCTTTTGTTATCTTATGACTTATTAGCTTTATGACATCTCAAGGAAGACTCTTTTTGCGTTTCACAAAACTTAGAGCTTTGTAACTCTACATTTTGGATATTTGCAAAGAAAGAGTATCAATATACAAGTGTTGTTAAATGTCCTCCTTCAATAGAAGCACAAAGGTATATGGAGCTTATCTACAAGTATGCAAAAATCTAGGAACGCTACACATTCAGAGAAGGAAGACAAAGATGACAAGAAAATAGAAAGAACAAACAATTTCACAAGTACCACAAGGGAAATGATCATCCCACAAAGACTTTTCCTAAAATAGCTCATAAATTGGAAAAAAATAAATAGGATGGGATGGTTCTTGTAGAGGCCTTTACACCTAAAACAAATCCTACTAATCGTATTTAGAATGAAGAATGGGCATTGCAATTGTTTGCATTTATGGCCCGTTTTCACATGAGTAGTGTATGTCTGCAGTAGACTTAGATGTTTGGTACTTTCATAGTGGTGCAACCAAACATATTACTTCATAGTGGACTTTCTTCACTTCACTTCAACCTCCCCCTATAGGGAATACTCTCACATGTGCTAACAACTCCTCTTGTCCTATAATGGGAGTTGGAAAGATCATTATGACTACTAATGATGGTGGTTCTTTCACATTGTTAGATGCCTTATATATGCCATGCATTCGGAAAATTTTATTGTCAATTTCAACATTATCCAAGAATTGCTCGATTCTCAAATTTGCTGAAAATAGGTATGTAGTCCATGATCTCAAAAATGGTGACATTATGATTGCTTCTCAAATGCAAAGAGCTGGCATGTGTTGGAGTTAGACGTCTGCGGAAGCACGCAAACAGCACAAGGAAGAAGAAGAAGCTTGGAGCACAACACACAAGACTAAATGTATTACTAGAGAATGGACAAAGATAAGTAGCCCATTAGGGCAATAGGCGTATATACAAGCCGGGGGAAAAAGACCTCCTAAAGAGGGAAAAAAGTGCCCCGGCAATCCTAGAGTGTTCACACACATCACTACCTAAATATATCAACAAATCCCCCCTGGGAGTGATGCGGTGAACAAGGAGCTGGCACTCATGTATAAGGAAGTGCCAAGCTATGTGGAAATCACTCCACAAAAGGAAGTAAGCCCAAAGATTTGCGGAAAGCTTCAAACTTCTCCCTAGGCAGAGCCTTCGTGAAAAGGTCTGCAATGTTCTCCTGCGTGGGCACATATGCCAAGCTGATCTCCCCAGCAGAGAACCTCTCCCTGACATAATGATAATGCACCTCAATGTGCTTAGTGCGAGCATGGAACACATGGTTCGTCGCAACTGCCAATGCGCTCTCACTGTCAGTGAAGATGGTGGTGGCAGAAGACTGACCAACACCCAAATCAGCCATAAGGCGTCTCAGCCACACACACTCAACACTCGTTGTGAAAGCTGCCCTATACTCAGCCTCACAACTGAAAGTGGCCACAGTAGGCTTCTTCTTGCTCAACCAAGATATACATGAGCTACCAAGCATGAACCAAAAACCATTGGTGGACACATGAGTGTCATAGCAACCAACCCAATCAGAGTCAGAAAAAGCATGCAAATCTGGCGGTAGTGATCTCCCCTTGGGATAAAACAACCCAAGTAGCCGAGTACCACTCAAGTAGCGAAAGATGCGCTTAACCTCTTTCCAATGCGTGACTCCTGGGCAATGCATAAACCTGCTCATCTGTGAGACAGCAAACTGAATATCTGGCCGAGTAATGCATAAGTAAATCAAGCATCCAACAGCTTGCTGATAGAGAACAACATCAAATGCATCTCCAACATCATGAAGACTCAATCGTAAACCTGTCTCCATAGGAGTGGCAATAGGCTTACAGTCTTCAAGGCCAAAATGCTGCAATAATGTGTCAATATATTTCGTTTGACACAAAGCCATTCCACCATCAACGTGCATAAACTGAATGCCCAAATAGTGATGCAAATGCTCCAAATTAGACATCTCAAATGAGGCATGCAAATCAGCCTTAAAAGCAGCAATATGTGTCTCAATAGGACCAGTGAGCAGCATGTCATCAACATAGATGACAATGATCAGAAGCACATCATTAGCACGTTTAACATATAAGGTGCTTTCAGTTGGACTGTTCTCAAAACTGTGTGCAATCAGATAGGCATGTATCTTCTCATACTAAGCACGTGGTGCTTGCTTTAAACCATATAATGCCTTCTTTAACCTGCAAACCTGGTTTTCATGCCCTTTCTGCACAAAGCCACGGGGCTGAAAAACATACACTTCTTCATGCAAGTCACCATTCAGAAATGCTGTTTTAATGTCCAACTGATGTACATTCCAACGATGATGGGCTGCAAGTGCACAAATGCTCCGAACAGTAGTCATACGGCATGTAGGTGCAAAGGTCTCATCAAAATCAATGCCTCTTTCGTGTGCATAACCCTTTGCAACAAGCCTAGCCTTATACCTGTCAACTGTACCATCAAGTTTACGCTTCAGCTTGTATACCCACTTAGTGCCAATGGCCTTCTTGCCAGGAGGCAAGTCACATAAACACCATGTACCATTCTTCATTATAGCATCATATTCAGATTGCATAGCAGCCATCCAATTTTCTGAATTTTGTGCTTCATCAAAAGAAACGGGCTCATTCTCATCACAGAGACTAGATGCAGCCATAGCATAGCAATCTGATGCAAAGGAGGCACTATGAGAGCCTGAACGAGTACGATATGACAAAGGTGCATCTAATTTGCTGTCACGCAAAGTCTGCACCAACCATTTTGGCATAGTTTTTGCCTGCTCAATATCAACTCTCTCATCAACAAGTGCATCATGTAAATCTGCATCAGAAATGGAATGATCCGCATCATCATATGAAACCTACAAAGGTTGAGAAGTTGCCTCATTAGGAACAGCACTAGCCTGTCCACCTGTAAAAAGAGGCATCAAAGTATCATACATGTCTTTGGAGCTAACAGATGTCTCCTTAGTACATGAAAGCAATGGCTGAATAGCATCTTCCACAAAGACAACACCACGGCTAACCAAAATGCGTTTAGTCTGTGGATGATACAGACGATAGCCTTTACTTTCAGAACTGTACCCAACAAAAATACATTTTATTGCCTTATCATCCAATTTTCTGCCATGTTGTTCAGGCACTAATGCATATGCCAAACAACCAAAAACACGCAGATGAGCAACAGATGGCTTGCGTTCATGCCAAGCCTCATATGGAGTGATAGACTGCAACGCTTTAGTGGGACACCTGTTCAGTACATATGCTGCACACATGACAGCCTCAAGCCAGAAACTATGTGGTAAAGCCTGACTTTTGACCATGCACCTCGCCATCTCCATGAGTGACCTGTTCTTTCGTTCAGCAACTCCATTCTGTTGAGGTGTATACGGCACTGTACACTGGTGTTTTATCCCACGTTCAGCCAGAAATGCATTAAAATCTGAAGACATATATTCCCCCCCTCGATCAGAACGGAGGATGCCCATTTTACATGCTGACAGATTTTCAGCCAAAACCAAAAACTGTTTGAAGCACATGAACACTTCGGACTTTGCTTTGAGTGGATATACCCATGCATGCCTGGAAAAATCATCAATGAAAGTCACGAAGTAAAGGTAATGTCCAAAAGAGGGTGTCTGCATAGGACCACATACATCATTATGTACAAGATGCAATTTCTGCGTAGCCCGAACTGAACCATCTTTTGGAAAGGAAGAACGCTGCATTGCCCAAAATACAGCCTTCATAAACATGTTTTCCAGGTGCCTCAAGTTTGGGCAAAGAGGACACCATTTCAGATTTCTGCAGGTGTAACAAACTAGCAAAATTCAGATGACCAAAGCGTGCATGCCAAAGCTTTGCATCTGACATAGCCTGAGAATCATGAACTGCACATGCCGAATCATTCACAGATCTTTCATAGTCTATGAGCTTATACAACCCATGAAATAAAATGCCAGAAGCAATAATCACATCGCCATTTGAGAGATCATGGACTGTACACCTATCATCAACGAATTTCACAACCAAGCCAATCTTGGCTAATGCAGAAACTGATAACAGATTCTTTTTGATCCCTGACACAAATAAAGCATCTGACAAAGTGAAAGAACTACCATCAGCAGTAGTCAGAATGATATTACCAACTCCCATAACAGGATAAGAGGAGTTATTGGCGCATGTGATAGTATTCCCTGTAGGGGCAGGCTCGAGTGAAGAGAAGAAACTGTGCTGCGAGGTAATATGTTTGGTCGCCCCACTGTCAAAGTACCAAACATCTGAGTCTACTGCAGACATGCACTGATCATGAGAAGATGGGTCAAAACTGCAGACAGTAGTAAATGCCCATTCTTCTTCCTGCACAAGATTTGCAGACTCTGTTTTTGGTGTAGAAGCCTCTGCAACAACCATTCCAGCCTCTTTCTTCTTTGCCTCTTTAGCAGCCAGTTTTGGATAGTTCTTTATAATATGATCATTTCCTTTACAGTACTTGCAGAACAATTTCTGCTTTTCTGATTTCTTCTCATCTTTATCCTGGTTCTTCGATTGTGCAGCATTTGCAGATTTCTGCTTACTAGTAGAAGAGCTCCATTTTCCTTTGCCCTTCTGACTAGCCAGGAAAGCTTGATCTGCAACACACATAATGGACCTGTTCTACCTAGACTGATCTTCGTGCAACAGAATAGAGACTAATTCCTCAAATGACAAGGCATTCGGATTGCCTTTCATCATCAACCGAAGAGTAGAGGCAAAACTCTGATATGAATCAGGAAGACCATTCAGAACGGTCTGCACAAGTGAGCTATCTGGTATAACCTCATCAGCAAAAATCAATTGTTCCTTCAAGTCTTTGATCTTTGTAAGAAAACTGTCCATAGAATCACCTTCATTCATGTGCTCACTCTCCAACTGTTTTCGGAGGTAAGCAACACGAGCCTCATTCCTAGCCTGGTACAAAGTGGTAAGTGTATCCCAAGCATCCTTTGCTGTTCTGCAAGAGCGAATGTGAGGAATAATGGCACGTTTGACAGACAAAGCTATCAATGCATGTGCCTGGGCATCTATGCCATCCCAACAAATCTGCTCTGCAGTAGGTGCAACAGAAACAACAGCACGAACAAGAATGTGCGGAATATCATCTTCAACACCATCTTCATCAGCTCCAACACCTGTATTTGCAGTACCTGTCGTTACAGGTGTAACAGGACGTCTTTCAACACCCTGCACAATGTTCCACAATCCTTTTGCAACCAATACATGTCGCATCATATAAGCCCATAATGGGTAGTTGGTACCATCCAACTTATCCTCAACAGCCAACATACGGAATACATCACTGCTTTCAGCCATGGCCGGTGACTAAAATACCTTGATGCAAAAAATTGACTGTATCTCAAAAAGTTGAACGGAACAACCCAGACGAGTTCTGCTAGTCCTGTAGCAGACTTTGAGATGCTTAAACTGGCGAACAGAAACTGGTATATACCTTCGGCACAAAAGGACAAAATAGCCTGCACAAGCACTGTGATAGTGCATTCGGAGGCTGAAACAAGCTCAGATTGCGATTTCGGCACCACAAAGCAAAGCTGTTTTTGATCTCGAAAACACCCTGAGTATGCTCACCAAATTTCATGCGAAACTGAGACTGCAAACGGAGGAGTGTCGACGGTGCCCTAGAAGAAGCGACAACCTACTCTGATACCAATTGTTGGAGTTAGACGTCTGCGGAAGCACACGAACAACACAAGGAAGAAGAAGAATCTTGGAGCACAACACACAAGACTGAATGTATTACTAGAGAATGTACAAAGATAAGTAGCCCATTAGGGCAATAGGCGTATATACAAGCCGGGGGAAAAAAACCTCCTAAAGAGGGAAAAAAGTGCCCCGGCAGTCCTAGAGTGTTCACACACATCACTACCTAAATATATCAACAGCATGCATGCTTTGGTCCTCTGAATTTTGCTAGTTTTGTATGCATACAAAAATATGAAATGGTGTCCTCTTTGCCTAAACTTGAGACACCTTATAAACATGCATATGAAGGCTTTATTTTGGATAAAAGTTTGTGTTCCTCTTCCCAAAAGATAGTTCACTTAGAGTAGTTATTAATTTGTAGTTTGTTCATAGTGATGTTTTTCATCCTATGGAAACATCTTCATTTAGGAACTACATTTACTTCATGAATTTTATTCATGAATTTTCTAGGCATGCATGGGTGTGTCCATGTAAAGCAAATTATCAAGATGTGATTCTCTATGAGAATGTAAATTGGGCATCCTTCATTCTCATCGAGGTGGGAAATACACCTCTTCCCACTTGGCAGATAATGCTTACTTTATAGCATTAGACTATGAAAGTCCAAAGGAGCTTTCCAAGAAGCTATGCAATACATATGAAAAAGGGACAACCTCAAGTAAAGTGTATCTGATGAGAAAATTGTATGATCTTCACATGAAGGACATAGATAGTGTTGCTTCTCATCTAAATGAGTTTGATGCTATATTCTCCCAGTTCCAGGCTCAGAAATGAAAGCAATATTGTTGTTATGCACCTTGCCATCATCATGGGATACATTTTGCACAGCTATTAGTAACTAGTGCATCTAGTGGTAAACTCATCTATGATGACATATGTGGAGCACTCTTGAGTGATGAGATTCGTAGAAAATCTATGCTTGGCACTCAGAGTGGATATGCATATATTTTTCGTGATTCTTACAAAGGAAAGAATCAATAACGTGGCAGGAACAAGAACAAGGAAAAGAATGGTCAATAGAATAAGAGTAGAAGTAAATCAAGGAAGAGGGATATCGAATGCCATTATTGTCATAAGAAAGGACACATGAAGAAAGATTGTCATGCATTAAAGAATGCTAAAGGTAAAGGATAGAATGTTGATGGGCATGTTAAACAGCTACTTGCACCATCTACTTTGATTGTGAAGATTGAAGAAATTAATGCTATTTCTGATGATGCTAATGTGTTGACACTTGATAGTACTATGCCAATTGAGGCTCTTATGGCTCATTTTCTTTCCCACACATGGCTATTAGATTTAGGTGCTTCTTTCCATGTGACACTACATAGAGAATGATTCTCTAATTATTCAACAAATTCGCTTGGTATTGTGAGACTTGGTGACTCTTACTAGTGTGACGTGGGGATTGGAGATGTGGTTGTGTAGTTCATTGATGGTTCAAAATTTACTATGCATAATGTAGGCCATGTACCTCAATTATCATGTAGTTATAACCTTTATAACCACTTCATCATCATCTTTTCAATCTTGAAGTTATTGGTAAAAGGTGCATTAAGCTTACCTCTTACTCTAGGAGACAGTTTAGTTACAATGGGTGCTCTTGCTTCCTTGCTCTCTCTCACTCAATCACTCACTCTCACAATGATTAATTCATTGGAGAGATTCTCCTTTATACCCTTTGACAACAAAAATTCATGATTTTCTCCTTTTCTCAAACTCAAGAAATCACGATTTCTCGAGACTTTTTAGCACCAAAATTCGTGACTTTTTTAAGCTTTCCAAGACAGTAAGTCGTGATTTTTTCCACTTGTTGAAAGCGAAAATTCACGATTTTTTCAATCATTTCAAGGGAAGAAGTTACAAATTTTTCAAGTTTTACCCATAATAAAGTCGTGATCTTTTAGTACCTTCTGAAACAAAACTCCTTTTTTTTACCTTTTTTCCACTCAAATCTTACATAGTTTTTTGGCATTGTCTCCATTAATCTTTGCACTCTTTGTCTAGACAAATTTTAGTTTTCTTTATGAATTTCTTCCTTGTTTAACTCGCACCCTAAATTCCTTAAATTTCATGAATTTTTGAGAGCTAAGGTTACCAGAAAGTCACGATTTTTTGATATTTTTTTGAAAGCATTTATTCTCTCTCTTGGTATTGTCCCATCATTTTACCGTAATTCTTGGATTCTCTATAAGCTTTCCTTTTTTATGTATGATTTTGTAAACTTTTCAATTGTTTTAATTTTTCTTTTGTATTTATGAAAAGTTAAAAAGAACACTAAAAGACAAGTTCCAAAAGAGATTCTTCTCTAATCAACATCAACTTCAGAATATTCTTCCTCCTAATCTTGTTAAAAGAAGTAAAAATAAAATGAAAAACTTCAAACAATGAAGCAAATGAATTTCACTTTCATCATTCAAATTATTCACATAACCATGCTTTCTCCTCATTTGATTGAATTTTTATAAAGCACACCTTGCCTTGCCTTCCAACTCATTATTTGAAAAGGGAGTACTTGGCATGTCTTCCTTTCACTTTGATTTCCATAACAATGATACTCTTATTGTGATATGTAAAATGAAGTTTAGTTATGATTTCGGCATCACCAAGGTAGGTTAATCATCCTCAAGTGCCAAAAAAGATGTTTCACCACTTCATTAATAGAACATTTGTCCCATTGTAGAAATAGTGAGTTGATTGTACCTCTAAGGAAAAGGAAACTTCTTCAATCTTTTAATCCAAAGACGAGTTAACGTGATTGTTGGTTAAAGACTAATCTAATCAACCACAAATAAAAAATTCATCAAAGATATAAGCCAAACTTGAACTAACATCAATAGAATATGGATAAAATTTATGATTAGTATAAAACATGATAATCTGAAAACATGACTTTTAGACTATTGCTATATGGAAAATTGAAATGATCATAACTCCATCAATATAGCACCAAATTGAGTGATTCAAGTGCCTAGTACATGCCATTCTTCATGAAGAATCCAAATAGGTTACCAAAAATTAGTTTATCATTGTCATCGAGATTTTCTCTCCTCTCTCACTCATGAAGGCCTACAGGAAACACATTCGGTGAAGGTAGCCAGAATTCCCTGAGAAGTCCAAGATGCATCAAGGATGTCAAAGGGAGTTCACAATCAAACTTTGGAAGAAATCGAGCAATCGAGGGTAGCAGTCAAAGCTGGTCAAACTTTAGAAATTAGGGCAAAAATTTCAATGTCTCCAAATCACATGAAAATTCATATACTTGTAAAACCTATCAAAGGCAGTCTATAGAATTTCACATGAAAATGGATTTTCTAGCACATTGATATGCCATGTGCATTTTGTAAAAAATATAATTTAGACCCTACATAAATTTTGTATAGGAATTTTTGTTAGCCATATGGTTTGGCATGTATAAAGCCTTGAAACTTTGTAGAAATATGTGGCTACATATTTGTACAAATTCTCAAGGCTATCAAAGCTTCCTAGACACCTTAATGCCACCTTGCAAGCTTCCGAATGTAGTCAAACTTGTACAAGGAAGATTTAGATGCGAGTTCTTTTTGCATATTCCTAAAGGAGGCCTTTCAAGACATAGTCCTACAAAATTTTATCTTCATCAAAGGATATTCGAAGGGTCAAAGAGCACAAAATCCAGTTTTCAAGGTCACCGCAGTTTTCTAGAATAAGAAAATTGAAGGCTTGAAGGGCTCCCACATGGCAAAATATGATTGAACCATGTTGTATGGTCAAGATGAGCTCATATTCAAGGATGGAGATGCACTAAAGCATAAAGGAAGGAGGATCCACGAGTTTTTTTCATCAAAGAATACTTCTTTGACAGTCAAAGATCAATAATGCAAAGTTTCTCCAAAAATAGTGGCTTATCTTATCTGAATTGATGTCAGCACTGATCCGACAGTCCAGATCATCCCCAAATCCAATGGTGGAGAATGGAGGTGCCTAAATTTCACTCCTTTACACTAGATTTGATAGAAAGAACAATTCCAAGCCATTGATTTGATTAATCAAATGGTTGTAATCGAAAGTAGTGATCCTAGAGTTGAGATTTGATTTCTCTACATCCAAGGGCCCAAATTCATTCAAAAAACTATATAAACCCCCCTCCAAACTCCTAGAGCATCATTGTTAGGCATCCATAGGGCTCTTGCTAGCTTAAGGTTTCCTTGATATGATCACCCTCGGTTGAGCAAGTGAGGATCCAAGGTGGGCTAGTATGAGTATAGTACCTAGTTTCAAATTTAAGTTAGAACTCCAATCTAGGATAGGCTCTTGAAACTAACATCTCTATCTTGACTCACCCTCGGTGGAGCGTGTGAGTGAGTTAGAGCTGGTTTTAATGAGTCTTAGACTTCTTTAGTTAGACGTTACGAGCCTAGACATACATAGGGTCAATGAAGTGGAACTCATCTTCTTATGTGTGACATTCGGTTGAACTGTCATGGTTTGAAGGTCGGAACCGCCTTTGATCAATAGACTGCTTAGCTTGACGTATCACGAAGATCTTATACATGTATCTTAATTCAAATCCTTTTAATTCATCTCACTTGTCACTTGTCTCTTGTCTCTTGTCTCTTGTCTCTTGTCTCTGAGTCTCTTGCTTTGAACCAGTGAGGATGTTTCATTGAGCTTGTGATTAAACTCTATCATCATAATTCACTTGCATGCATATAATCCATACATACCCATACATATTGATTAGTTTCTGAAATTGTATAAGAAGCTCCAATATTGGACCATTCTTCCTTTCGAAACTCATTAATGTGTAAGGATTCCATCTATTCTCGTCATGCAAAGAACACTATGCATATGGATTAGAATTAGGAAGTGTTTAAGAAGCTCCTTCAATGTACCATTCTTCCTTCCAAATTTGATTCGTGTGTATGGTTCTCTTTCATTCTTATCAGTCATGTTCATAAATCTAACTTGCACTCCTACATTCGATGCTCAAAGAATTCTATCTTGAAGATTATAGCCAACATAATCGGGATGGATTCTTACGATGGGTCAACTCACGAAAGCCTAGTAGCTCTATTACTCACTTAGAAAATGAGTATATTAGACGCTATGAACAACTTCCTGATGAGGATAAGATAACTTTGGAACCTGATCTTGTGATCAATTTTCTTAAGCTTCTTCATCCTGAAACTCATAGGGAAGTTGAACGGCGATTAGAAGAACCGGATAAGCGCTATGGTCTTACTGACAATTGGCAAAAAGTGCATAAAGTAGTAGACGCTGTAGCCCATAGACATAAAAGACAATCCATGCTTTATGAGCAAACTAGTCTTCCTCAAGCTAGCCTTCCACAAACTAAGGAGCAAGTTAGAGAACAATCCCATGCTATGATTTTTGACTCTACTCCTATTCCTCAAATGATGGAGCCTACTCAAGGTTTTAAAGTAGAGCCAAATAAAAGTGTAGTTGAACAATCTCAAGTGGAAATTCTCACTAAGCAAATGGAAATTCTTATTGCTACACAATCCAATTTGGCCAAGACTATAGATGCTTTACAATCTAATTACACCAAAACTTTCTAAAATCAAATGAGCCCAATGTCTTTTCAAGAGCCTAATCAACATGTTATAGCTATCAATCAAAATCCACAAGTAGCTCCTACTCAAGCATATCAAGTTCCTCCAATGCATAATCCTTCAATGCAAAATCCTCATCCTCATGTGCAAAATCCTCAAATGTATCAAAACATGTATCCTCAAGCTTCTCAAATAGTTTTTCAAAATCCTCAAAATCATCAACCGTATAAAATGGAAGCTCCTCTTGCACCTCAAGTACCACATGTTGCTCCCCAAGCTCCTCAAATACATCAATTGCCTTTTCAAAATCCTAAGTATCTTGTTCAAGCAATACCTTATCAACAAAATCCTCAATTTCAAAATTTCCCACCACAAGTTAATCAAAATCCTCAAAATCAAAATGGTTTTGTGTGTGGCCCTCATAGGTGTCCTTGGTGTGATTCATTAGAGCACTTTTTGAGAGATTGTGAACTATAGAAGGCTGCTAAGGAGCAACGACTAGTAATAGACATAGACAAGAAAATCTGTAACTATCGATCTAGGCTACATTTGCAAGGAAATTATGGTAAGGGAGGAATGAAAAAACACTATGAAAATATAACCATAATGGATGTAGGAACTAGAGGTGAGCAACAAGTAGAATCAAGTAAACCGACAAAGGAAGGTGATTTTTCCATAGAGGCTTTAGTAAGAGTATGAGATGAGATTAGGAGAATAACAGCTTGGGAATCACTGATACAAGATCAATCTCTTATTTCTCATATATCCAATGTAGAAGAAAAACAAAAAAGAGAGGAAGTTGAGACTAGTGAAAGAAGAGTGACTCGAAAACAAACCTCAGAGGAAATAGAAACAATCATAGAGCAAGGAGAAACATCACAATCCAAAGATAAAAAACAAGAATCACAACCCAATGAACAAAAACAAGAGGAGAAACAAAAAGCGAAGAAGACAACGCAAAGAAAAACAGAACCAAAGCCTTTAGATAAACAAGAACACTCAAAACAAACTGAAGAACAAACATGAGAACATGAACAAGAACAACATCCTGAGCAAAAACAAAAGAAACCAAAGAGAAAACCTAAAGCCATCTTGATTTCAGAAATCGAGAGAAAAATAGATCCTATGGAGATTTTAGATGACATTTTGCTTAAGAGTCAAGTGACTATGTCTTTAGAACAAGTTTTCTCTATTGTAAAGCCTGTTTTTAAAGATAAATTTATCGGCTTAATTAAAAGGAAGAGGTTTTTGCTTAATCTAGATACTGAGATGCAAGATTCTCTAGATCAAGATCAAGCTATGAATGAAGTCTTGAACTTTGATGAATCTGATCAAGAGGACTTTGATGATGATGAAGTAAATGTTAATAAAAATTTCTTAGGACCTATTCAACCTGACCATGAAAATCATGAAAACAATCCTGAAAGTCACTTTAAAAGAAAATTTTGGTCTAGAGGTACATCAGAGATGCATGTTAAAATAGGAAATGATAAGAACACTATCACTGTAAATGCATTAGTAGATTCCGGATCTGTTGGCATCATATGGGAAGAAGCCAAGTATGGGCATGCATGCGGATCTAGCACTAAGGCAACCTATTAAAATTTTTCCAAACCTTACATCATTATAAAAGTGATTCTCATCACTAGAAACCCTTGTAAATACCGTTTCATCTTTTTGTAGCTCCATTTTGTACAAGCCGAGGAGTCCTTGAGCTTGGGGAGTCTTAGAAGTAGTTGCCTGCCAATTTTCATATTTTTTAAATCTCGTTTGAGCCCTCAAATAATCCCTGGAACCTAATTTTTAACTAGGCCGGACACTAGGTCTGGACAGGGCCAAAGCTAGTCAAAAACTATAAATAGAGCTAGAGAGCTCATTTTTGGGGCTAGCTTCTTGTAGTTTTGAGCTTGTATGAGAACTTGGTTATAATAGAAGTGATTCCATTGTCTTACTCTCTTTGATCTTGCCGTGTGTGCGCGTGTGTGTGTGTATGTATGTGCATGTTTGTGTGCTTCTCACTCACACATTTGTGCCTTCACTTGCTCGAGGTCTTCATACCATCCTCATGTCTTCCCGGATTGACATTAAAGGAGGTGCTACTCATCACTGAGCTACACCAAATTTTGGCGCCGTTGCCGGGGATTCGAGCTTTGAGGACGAGCATGTGATGGTAAGACGTAGAGAGGATGTGTGGGAATGGTAAGTAGTAGGTAAATTTCTGATTTTTCTCCATCTCCATCTCCATCTTCATCTCCATCCTCATCTCCTTCTCCACCTTATATCCCCACTTCCGAATCATTTCCCTCATTTTCTTTGTGCGAGTTTGAGAGAGAGCGAGTGTGTGTTCTTGTTTGTGTGTGTTTTTGCATGTTTCTTGCAGGTTTTAGCTTCATCATCATCTCGAGCAAGCTCAGCAGGTACGGATTCTGTCTGTGCAAACTCCGAGGCATGGAGCTCGAGCTATCGCGACACACCGAAAAGTTGCCCCAATCACAATTCTGAGTGCACCATGACATTGCGCAACCCTAGAGCTCCTAGGATCACTAGACAGAACAAAAAAATTCACCATATCCCGACCTATCACGACACCTCGAGGTATCGCGACACTCCCATGTATCGCGACACTTCTAGGTATCGCGACACTCCCAAGTATCACGACACCTCGACCTATCGCGACACTCCCAAGTATCACGACACCTCGACCTATCGTGACACTCCCAAGTATCGCGACACCTCGACCTATCGTGACACTCCCAAGTATCGCAACACCTCGACCTATCGCGACACTCCCAGGTATCGCGACACCTCGACCTATCGCGACACTCCCAAGTATCGCGACTCCTCGACCTATCGCAACACTCCCAAGTATCGCGACACTTCGACCTATCGCGACACTCCCAAGTATCGTGACACCTCGACCTATCGCGACACTTCCAGGTATCGTGACACTCCCAAGTATCGCGACACCTCGACCTATCGCGACACTCCAAAGTATCGCGACACCTCGACCTATCATGACACTCCAAAGTATCACGACACCTCGACCTATCGTGACACCTCGACCTTTCGTGACACCTCGACCCGACCTATCGTGATACATGGGCTTAACACATGAAATTTTAGAGTGAATTAATTGAGTGAATTGAGGTATATTTGGGCTTAATTTTGGACACATTGAGATAATATTAGAGCCTTAGGAGTGGGCAAAAGTCCTAGAAACCAGGGAGGAATTTCCTGAGCCCTGAGAGCCTGTTTTGACCCCTAAGTGCCTAAATGGTCATAACTTCACCATACGAACTCCGATTGATGAGATTTTGGTCTCGTTGGAAAGCTTGTTGAGAATCCTACGTGGACCTTGATTGGTTTTTGTAAGAATCATACGACGAGTTTTAGAACATGTATTTTTAAGTTGGCCATTCGGTAGAACTAGGTGGTCATAAGATTTTGGGGGTGCAGTGAGTTTCTTCAAGGGGGGGCCTGTAATTGTTGATGTGTGTCTTCCAATCCATTGTGGTAAAGGAGTTGTATTAACTTGTGAACTTTTGCAGGAACATTGTTTGCAAGCAAGGCATTCCAAGGCAAGCTAGCAAGGGTGAGTACCAAGCTTGGGAGAAGGCTTCCTGGGCTTGTGCAGCTGTCTGAGCAACCAGAGGATTGAGGTTGGAAGCTCTCTCAACCCTCCTTTGTCAATTCCTAGCCTAGGCTAAGTACGACTTAGGTGTGGTAATTAATTAGGGCAACGTCAGGCACGAATCAAGTCCAAGAGAACTAATCAACTAAGTGCAAGCATTAAGTAGGTCTTAAGTGCGAAAACCCTAAGAAAGAAAAAAGTAAACTTGAATCGATCAATTATCAAGTGCGAACTTCACTTAAGTATTCCTGACGACGTGATCTTGAACAAGGGCATAACATAATAATCAACTAAACAGAACAAAGTGATTGGTGCCAATTAACCTGCAATGAGAGTGTACTTGGGACCAAGGGGGTAGATAAACCAGGCATATGAACCTCTGGTCAGGCAGACATTTAGGCCGAGACGGACAAAGCCTCAGATCTTCCAAAGCCAGTGTCAATCACACTGCTAGGTCTTGGGCCCAACAGTTGAGTGATTACCCATACACTCCCCGATCAGAAACAAGTGATTCTGAGATGTCCTATAACATGGAGAGACCTGTAGGTAGTTTAGGGGTGGCTTATCTAGAAAAGCCAGAAGGACCTTACAAGACTCAATTGGAATACATCAGGACTAATCGTCTAGGTGCTCGCATCTACGAAGATGGCCTGAGAAGATCTGTGGTACAGATTCAGAACCCCGATCAACCCCATGGACTAGAACACTCGGTAGTCAAGTTTGAGAATGGAGTATACCTAGACAAAGAGGGGACTATATATGTAGTCACCACTCTTCCTGATAGAACAGATGAGTTTGGAAATGTGATTGCGGAGACCGACATGGGTGATATAGAGCAAGGGAATTTATAGAGAGAGCCAAGAACTCCCCGTGGTAAATTCGTCTTGACCAGAATCATGACTCCAGAGTGGATTCCACAGGATAATAAAAGCATAGATTTGCTTTTAAATCAAGAAACTGATGAGGCTTTTTGGAGGTATAAACCTGCCCAGCCTCAGGAAGTAAGTGCTCTCACAATCTATGAGTTTAAAGACCCTGATAGCCCAGGCAAAGTAACCTACCTAGACAATACATCAGAGAGGATTTGTGTGGTCACCGAGCATGGCAGACATGCCTACACATGGAAGGGTGAATTTGTCTTTCCCCAACCACGGTCCAATATGTCCTACAGTCACCAAGGAGTTGGCACCTCCCAGGCTCATGGAGCTCAAGGAGATAGAAGTAGAGATAGACCTAAAGTAATCTTTGCCAACCCCCAGGGAAGAGAAAGAAGGAGAACAGGGACGGATAGAGAAGAAACCGAGAGATTTAGAGACCCAAGGAACCAAAGAAATGCTAATGATTTTCCTTTGCCAAGGCCGAGAGAACACACTAGGAACCTGAGGCCAACTCAACTGGTGAAGTCCATGAAGAATTACTTTGATGGCACTGGAGACCCTTATGACCATGTGACAAAATTTAGGCAAGTCTTGAAAGCTGAACAGGTAGAGGACCTATTCACACAATATAATGCTTTTGGTCTAACCCTTAGGAACACTGCCCTTACGTGGTTTCAACCACTGAACGAGAGGCATTTCAGAAACATAGACCAGCTTCTAGAGGCATTTATCATTGAGTTTTCTAAGAGTGGCATAAGGCACAACACTTCCTCACTAATTCATAACTTCAAGCAAACACGTCAAGAGACGGTCAGACTAGCAGGAAGACAGTTTAGGCAATACCTAGAGAGGTGCCCGATGCCTGAGCTACCCACACCAGCCAAGCAAGTGGCTTTGTTCTTAGATGGATTGTTGAGCACCAAGCTCAGGTCATATGTGTATCTGAAGGACCCTGTTTATCTATGAGATTGAGCACACTGAATGGGTATCCGTGTTTAAAGAGTTCTTGAGGAAGAATTTGGAAGTCTATGTTGATGATCTTTGCGCTCATTCCAACATTAGACAGACCCATATACCTGAACTCAGACAAATCTTTGACAAATGCAGAGAATATCAAGTCTGCCTGAACCCAGAAAAGTGTGTTTTCATGGTCAGGCAAGGCAAAATTCTAGGACACATAGTGTCTAAGAACGGCATATCCACTGATGAAGAGAAAGTGAGAGCCATCGCAGAACTACCTAGGCCAAAGAACGTCAAGGAAGTACAGGCTTTCATGGGGCATTGTGGTTACTACCGCCGGTTCATTCACATGTATGCTGTCATTGCAAAGCCCATGTACGGAGTTCTGACTAACTTTGGGTGGACTGATGAATGTGAGAATTCCTTCAATGAGCTTAAACGGCGATTATGTTCAGCACCAATCTTGACCACACCAGATTGGAATAAGCCTTTTCATGTTCATGTAGATGCATCCAATTATGCTATTGGGTGTGTACTCGCACAACCTACGGGTGAAGGTAATATGGATCTTCCAATTGCCTATGCTAGTAGATAGTTAAATGCAGCTGAACGGAACTATACCACCACCGAACGAGAAGGATTAGGCATGGTATATGCGGTTAAAAAGTTTAGACACTATTTGTTTGCAAATAAGTTCAAATTTTTTACTGATCACCAAGCTCTACTGTACCTGGTAAACAAGCCATGTAATACAGGCAGATTAGTAAGATGGTTTCTCTTACTAATGGAATATGACTTTGAGGTAGTAGTGAGGAAAGGCAGGACTCATTTGAGGGCAGACCATCTCTCTAGACTCACATCTGGAGAGGCCCCACAAGGAGTGTCAGATGACCTACCTGATGCTTACTTGTTTAATTTGGAAGTTGTACCGCAGTGGGCTAAGCCATTAGTGCCAGTATTGACATACGGTCCTAATCACCCGGTAATGGACACAGAAGATAGAGAGATAGTAAGAGCTCAAAAGTATCATATCTTGGCAGGAAGTATGTACAAATATACGAAGCAAGGAGTATTGGCCTGTTGTGTGGAAGAGGACGAGTACGCTAAGTGGTTGCAATTAGCACATGTAGGTGCATTCGAGCAACACTACTCAAAACAATGAACCCTACAGACCCTGAGGAGACTAGGAGTGCATTGGCCAACCATGGAAGTTGATGTCCATAGAATGTGCAAAGAATGCCCAATCTGCTGCACTAAACCACCAGTGGAACATGCCACTCTTTATCGAGTGTCTTTAGTGCGAGATTGGAGTGAACCATTAGTAGCCTTCTTCAGGACAAAAACATTCCCTCAAGATATGACTTTGGCCAGACAAAGAAGTTTGGAACAAGAAGCCTTGGATTACACAATCATTGGTGATAATTTATACAAACGTGGTAAAGATGGTTACCTAAGACTGTGTGTTCATGAGAGCGAATACCTCAAGATATTAGAGACTGCTCACCAAGGTGTAGCAGGAGGACACTTTGGTCCAGATAGGGTGATCAAGGCAATTCTATTTGCAAGATTTTGGTGGCCCACCCTTCACATGGATGCACATACCTATGTGAAGAGGTGTGAGGTTTGTCAGCGAACCCAGTATCCCATACGCAAGGATGAGATGCCTTTGAAGCCTATGATGGGTGGACGTGGATTCTCTAAGTGGGGAATAGACTTTGTGGGTCCTATTAATCCCCCAGCTAAGGGTTCACATGCTGAGTATATCATCGTGGCCACAGACTATCTAACCAAGTGGGTAGAAGTGAAAGCCACTACAAAAAATGATGCTCAAACAACAGCAAAGTTCTTATTTGAAAATGTGTTCACGAGGTACGGATTGCCAATAGAGTTGGTGAGTGATAGAGGCACACACTTCCTGAATGAAGTCATAGAAAACCTTCTCCAAGAATTCTTGGTGATACATAAGAAGTCTGCTCCCTATCATCCACAAGCTAATGGTCAGGCCGAGAGCACAAATAAGATCTTATGCAATCTCCTGACTAAATTGGTGAATAACAAATGCTCTGATTGGGACAAATAGCTACACCATGCTGTTTGGGCATACCGAGTTGCCTATAAAACGGTACTCCAAGCCACACCCTTTTAGATGGTGTTCGGTCAGAATGCGGTGCTACCCTTGGAATTTTTGATACCTACAGTGAAAGTAGCACAAGAGCATGACTGGACAGGCCATGAACTCTCCTCTCGAATCTTTGATCTTGAACATCTAGGTGAGACACAATTGAGAGCTGTAGCAGGAATCTATGCAATGAAGAAGAGGCAAAAGGCGTATTTTGATACACATGTGAAGGATAAAGGCTTGAAAGCAAGAGACCTAGTCCTAGTCTACACATTGAAGCAACATGCATGAAAATTAGAGAAAAGAGGCTATGGACCAATGATTATCAATAGGATCTCCACAAGTGGAGCAGTACAACTAGACACTCTAGAGGGTGACATACTACGAAGTTACATAAGCGGATGTAGAGTCAAGTTATATCAAGAACCCCTAACTGAAGAAATGCTCAATCGACTCGTTACTGCAAAGAAACGTAAGGATGAGGAAAAGAGAATTCAAGAAGAAGCACAGGCTGAAGCTTTAGAACGCATTCGACGAATGAAATTGAGAAGGCAAGGTAGAGATCAGCCCATGACTGACGCTCATGAAGCTCTAGGTTATCATATGGCCCTGTGCGAGGCTTCGAGTGAACTGGCCCGTAAGATAGTTGATGGACGACCTTTTGTGACCCTAGAAGTAGGACAAGGAGAGAGTGCAAGGACCGTGAGAGCTTTAATTGATTCAGGAGCGGCCACTAGTGCAGTTCGGCTTTCGTATTGCCAACAGTTGCAATTGGAGGTAAAACCCCTAGAAGCATATCTGATAGGATTAGGAGGTGTTGAAACCCCTTGCATGGGAGAGGTGGAACTTCCCCTCTACATTCAAGAGGTCCTCATGCCAGCAAAAGTACTAGTATGTGAAGACAAGGATCTTACCGAACCTCTCATCCTGGGCCAAGACTGGATCTATGATCACGCAATCAACCTCAACCTAAGAAGTGGACTTCTTCAGGCTTGGGTAGGCCAAAGCCGCCTTATCATTGAATTAGAAAAACCAGCACTCAAACCAGTAGAAAAGGCACCAACCCTTAGTCCCTCCAGGAACCCACATGAACATAACAATGTTGTACTTGTCCAAAGTTCTATGGTGCAGAGGATTGTCAATCTTACCGAAGGTACAGAAGTCAATGAGGAGTTCCCAGCTGTTCCAAAGAAGGTTCCAAACATGCAGACCGAACATCACACGACACAAAGGAGGCTGATGACCACGAAGCAGGAGCACCAACCAGTGCAACACGGAGTACCTCGTGGCGCGAAGCAGATCTGGATGCGCAAGGATGGAAAAACCATAGCTCTAGTAGCAGGTTCTCAAGGAGGCACAAAACAAGCCACACCATCAAGGTCAAAAGTGAAGGAGTACCCTAGGCAACCTCCTAGGCATACCACGTCTATTTGGGTCCCTAAGCGGTCAATGAAGGCTAGCCCCAATGCTAGACAGATATGGGTGCCCAAGGTCTGTTTACGAGCCCAAATAGCGCCAACTCTAGTCACTGGCATAATTCAACACTCACAAGTCCTCTCGACAAACAACTTAGGAACTCTACCTAAATCCCACACTAACCCACACTCAGTCAAACCGAGTAATGTCTAGAAATGGGTACCCAAAAGGTCCCAAATCCATCATAATCTTGTTCATAAATCTTTACCTGTCATTAGATCTAAGAGCTACGAATCCTCTATCAAAGTTTGGAGACTTAGACCCTGTATCAAACCCCCAGTCCCAATTTTGTAAATCCATCCACTCCGATGTAGGTGCATTCTGAGTACTTTGCATGTCCACAGTATGCATTTAGGAGTACACTAATCACTAACCACTAACCATCACTTACATCTATCACGAACACTTCACCCTAACCACTAACCTTCGGGATTGTCATGTTAGTATTGTGAAGGGAACACCGTTACATCCTGTTTCCTATGCAACACTAATGTGCCTTTCTTCTTCTAGCAGATAAGCACCGGATTCCCATGGCAGCAGCAGCAGGCACGAGCTCTCAGGCAGGCACTAGCACTCAAAGCAATTGGGATACCATGCTTGTGGAGGCCCCACTGACAGCAAGGCCTGAAGAGCTTTTGAATGTGAGAAGAATTCCCATTCCAGATCCACCAAGTGGCCTGACAGAAAGAGTAAAGGGGCATTCTCATGGTTCAATGAGATGCCAGGAGATTTGGGAGACGCAGATCATATCTGGGAATCCAAGTTGGAATGTGGAGGAGTGTGGTGGGCCTTTCAGTTCTTCTCACGAGAATTTGAAGCATTGCAAAATGTTGCCCCTCTTCAAGATATTTGGCAAAAAGCGGGATTGCAAGATTATTTTAGTGCAGCCTTGCCTAAACCTGATTTTCTTCGGTGCTACTACTTGATTGCAACCCTCAAGGCGACAGGAGACAAAGATCATTCAGGCACATTCGTGGTGCCCTCTCTATCAAACCAGGAAGAAATGAAGAAGTTTGAGTTGAATATCACTTTAATCAGGGAGGCCCTTCAGATAAATGGCACCCATGTACCCTCCGATTGAGATCCTTTGATACCAGAGTCGATGAAGAACAACAAAATCAAGAAGTTGAAAGAAATGTGTGCCCTCACCCCCAACATCGCCATACCACTACGGATGTGCCTTCAACACTTCGCATTTCCAGCGCAAGACCGGTTCACCCAGCCTCATAAGAAGATCTGGTATGGGTTATACCTAGCAGAGACCGGGAGCTTACCTATGAAAATGCCAGTATGGATCCTTGATCAGTTATATGAAGCAGGCAAGCGAGGAGTGAGGAAGCCTACTTTGAATGGCTGCTGCGCCATTACAAGAATCATCTACAGGTGCCTGGCTTATGATGTTCCAATTGCACGAGCCCTCAAGTACTCACAATTGGAATTCTTCCAGGGGCGGAAGTCAGGGGTTCAACTTGCGAAAAGAATGCTTGGATCACTTTCACAGGTTCTAATTCCTCGTGAGGCCACCACAGAAGCTTCCCCTAGAGAAGAGGCACAAGTAGCCCCATTCACAATCCATCTTCAAGGAGCCCAATCAAGAAGCATGGTACAACCCACTCCATTAGCCCCCCCACTACCCACAGATGCGGAGTTTGCATCCATGGCTCCACTACCAGAAGATCCATTGTTGGACTTTGAAAGCTTCTTGCAGACAGCTCACTTATCTGAGAGTGAGTTCTTCTCAGACACGGACGGCCCCGAATCATCATCCCAGAGAGGACGGACATAGAGTGCGGCTAGAAGGGTGCATTGGGAAGATGAGGCACAACAAACACAGGAGGGAGGTACACATGAGCAGGGAGAGATGCAGAGGAATGAATCAGAAGAAAGTGAGGAAGAGGCCCCTGCCTACACGGCCCAACTCAAACGGCTATACAAGACGATCAAGCAGGTACAAAAGAGACATAGGCTATCAGAGGAAGCAAATAGAGCATTGGTGAACCAGATGCTGCAAGCGGAGAATGTGGACCCGCATTTTGTAGAATCTTTGAATCTTTTGGCAGAGACCTGTGGGATAAGAAGATGTTCACATGGCCAGCCCAACCAACAGTGATGAACCAGATGTACATGCTCAGATACCATCTCCCCCATCACCTCCCATCCAGCCCTCAGAACCCCTCACCACTAGCCTTCCTGAACAGCCAGTATCCATAGTGAACCCGTTCTACACACCACCAGTTCTCCATCCTTCCCTTTACCTACATCCACTAGTTCCATCCAATTTTCTGAACCCCATATAGGTCACCCCGCCATTGATCAAGCTATAATAGGTCACCCATCAGATTTCCCAGCCTTCAGACAACCACTTGCCACTACCCAAACCTTAACACACTCATTTCCATCTACCAATACTATTCCACTTTCCCAAACCCGCACCACTAAGCCCCTCTTGACCTTCTCAAAACCAACATCCATCACCCAACCTCCATTCTTAACAAGCCTTGTAAATATACTTCAACAAATAGAGAATTATAATAAAAAGTCCCTTTCCCAACCCACCTCCCCCACATTCACTGCCACCACTAACACACCACCCACCATTCCTGTATTCGCAATTCACACTTCACACACTATCACGTCCGATCCCATGGACATTTCACCATCCACAAGAGCACCCACCACCACATTTGTTCCAACATCATCACATTTCACTTCACCCATAGGCACATCATCCACTTTTCCCTTCCCCATTTCCCGACCCCTTGCATTTTCCACCTCTAACCCTGCATCCACATCATTTAGTCACGCACTAGACACCATGTTCGAGGAGGCCACACAACTTAAGCAAGAGTATAAATTACTGGAAGAGAATAACACAGAGCTATGCAATCTCTCGGCTCAACTCCAGGCACGTGTCAATGCCTTGGATCTAAGTAATACAGCACTACAACAGGAAGTGACCGCCCTCCAACAATCGAAGGCAGAGCTGGAAGCCAAGTATACGGAGATGGGTAAGGCCATGGAGGAACAACTCAGAGATCAGTTGGGCCGTAATGCTAGACTCCAAAGAAACATGGCCTTACTTCACCGCCACTTAGCAGCTGCTCAAGAAGAGAACAGAAGACTACAACAACAAAACCAGGAGAATTTAGAAGCAGCCATTGAAAACACCCCTGGAGCACCCATCGACCCTGCTAGCTTCCGGGCCATCCCTTCAGAGAACATACAACAAATATTGGAAACCTATGCCAACCTCTTAGAGACACATGATCAATTGGCCGACCAAGTAAAGGAACTACAAAGATCCCAAGTGCCTACACCACATCCACTAGAATATAAAAAGATGGTCAATGCTACTACTTCACCAGAGCCAAACTCTTCCACAGCCAATGAGGTACTTGAGCTACGACAACAAGTAGCAGAGTTAAAGATCAAGTTGTTACAGTATGAACGACCCCCCTCTCCACCTGATCAACCAATAAAAGAAGAAGTAGTAATCATCCCAGTGGAGGAAACATTTGAAGACACCTATGAGCCTCAACCTCTTCCAGGAGGCAGAATCACGGAGGAAGGTCAAGACACATATGAGGAACCCTGTAAGGGATTGAACTCACAACTTCTTGGTTAGGAATGTGATGGGCTAACCACTTGCCCCAAAAGCCATGGTTGAGGATTACTTCCTAATCCTCTCTCTTAGGGTGTGGTTCAACCATCTCCTACCAGGATTATGTTACATTCTTCCCCCCTTGAACTCCTCGGGAATGTACCCTGACCAGCTATGGGACTGGTAGGATGTACCCTGGATGTACCCTGGCAGGATGTACCCTGACCAGCTATGGGACTGGCAGGATGTACTCAATCAAGTTCCATCCAAGGATTCCCAAGGAATTCACACATTGCAAGCTAGCTCATTGGAAAGTTCGTTCCGAGAGCTTTCCAACGGTATATTACACGCCTCAATCCGACCTACGGATTGGGAGATACACCCCAATCATTGTAAGGTCCATCATTGAAATCGACGCGCGCCTTCCACAATTCCTACCCTTTCACATGGAGGATGCCCAAGCGCCTTTTTTAGAGGCCATTGGATCATTCCACTTTGCCCAAGCCTACTTCCTAGGCTCTGATACCAATGTAAGGGATTGAACTCACAACTTCTTGGTTAGGAATATGATGGGCTAACCACTTGCCCCAAAAGCCATGGTTGAGGATTACTTCCTAATCCTCTCTCTTAGGGTGTGGTTCAACCATCTCCTACCAGGATTATGTGACAAACCCCCTGCAACATGGATGAAACAAGTAGAGGAAATGGGGACAACTCATGAGGAACGTATCTCCACTCAAATGCTGGCCATGAGGACCATTGAAGAAACCATACTGCAATAAGAATATTTCAGACACCTCACCTCTAGAAGACTGATAACTAGTTTAGAGTTGCAATATAAGCCCTACTTTGTATTGTTGGCAGACTACAACGCGGAAATCAAACGCAAAACCAACAAGTACCCTACTTTTGCAACACAGTTCGAACCAGAGGATATTCCAGAGGAAGCCAAGAAAGGGGCCGTATTTCAACCAATTTGGAGACAGAAATTATTGGAAACCTATCCGGAGATGCTACGCACATGGGATCACGCTCCCATGCATTTGAGGTATAACCCTTGCTTTGGGCCAGTGCAGAGAAGAAGATCATGGAAAGCATTTGCTATCAAGGTTCAGAACAATGCAAACTGCAAACAATAGTTGAATTACCCCTCCATCGCACCCCCAACAGGCACACCCTCCGTATCATACATGATGGCTACCATCCGACATTGGATGCCACGCTCCACCCCATGACCGATGTTGCTGCGCAAATGATGCTCAAAATTTTGGACATGATGCAAGTGGTGCTAAAGACTTTTCGGAATGTACGTAATATTCAGCCACCAATTCCAGGCTTCATCAATGGTAACTACGACTTACTGTACGATATGAGCACGACCCCAAGTATCCGAGTGGCTTATGCGTGGCATGCACGAATACGATATCTCCCTGCTTGTTACAAGCAAACGTTTGATGACATGTTCACCACCGGTTTTTGGGAATCACACTCAGAAGTGTTTGCGCCACGCCCCACTCATCTGCTATAATTATTCGCCTGCGAACAAACAATGCACTCAGAGCTCTACACCACGCCCCAACCCGACATGCCTAGTGCAGTTAACTGGGAGGCCCTGCAGAGAGACCTGGTCAAGGGACTGCGGATTAAAGAACAAGAATTGGCAACAGACATACTACAACAATACATTGATCAAACCGGGGAGCAGAGGTCTGTCAGAGGCGACAGACACTAGGGGGGGGGGGAGAGGTGTTGGCATCATATGGGAAGAAGCCAAGTATGGGCATGCATGCGGATCTAGCACTAAGGCAACCTATTAAAATTTTTCCAAACCTTATATCATTATAAAAGTGATTCTCATCACTAGAAACCCTTGTAAATACCGTTTCATCTTTTTGTAGCTCCATTTTGTACAAGTTGAGGAGTCCTCAAGCTTGGGGAGCCTTAGAAGTAATTGCCTACCAATTTTCATATTTTTTAGATCTCGTTTGAGCCCTCAAATAAGCCCTGGAACCTAATTTTTAACTAGGCCGGACACTAGGTCTGGACAGGGCCAAAGCTAGTAAAAAACTATAAATAGAGCTAGAGTGCTCATTTTTGGGGCTAGCTTCTTGTAGTTTTGAGCTTGTATGAGAACTTGGTTATAATAGAAGTGATTCCATTGTCTTACTCTCTTTGATCTTGCCGTGCGTGCGCGTGTGTGTGTATGTATGTGCATGTTTGTGTGCTTCTCACTCACACATTTGTGCCTTCACTTGCTCGAGGTCTTCATACCATCCTCATGTCTTCCCGGATTGACATTAAAGGAGGTGCTACTCATCATTGAGCTACACGCTCTGAAATCAATGTGATTTCAAGAGAAGTCTATGATAAGTTTCGATGGCCCATAGATAAAGATTGTGTATGGCGTATGAGAACTGCAGATAATTGTGAAGAGAGATGGTGGATGCAATCCAAAGATGAGTAGGTGCCGCTACAATCAGCTTCACACCAGCCAACTGAGACTTCAGAGTTGATTAGTAGACCCTTTGAGCTTCCTAAATCCACCAAAATATCAGCCAAGTACTTTGGAACATGTATCCCAAAAGTTTAAGTCAAGACAGACAAGTTGCGAAATGACTAGCTCCCAAAACTTGCTATTTTTGGACATACACCTGCTGAAAAAATGAACAGTGCTCTCAACCTGGAAGGAATTAGAAAAATTCCTTTTGGGCATAGCAAATAGACTTAGCAAGCTTCCTATTCCAAGTTAAAACACTTCAAATGATGGACTGAGCACTGAGAACAAGTTTCATCAAGTTCTGGAACATTCCCACAATTCTCGGGGCTCTGCAGAGATAGACCAGTAAGCAATAAAATGCAGATATCTCCAAAAGTATAAATCCAATGACCTTGAAAATTTATAGGTAGAAATTAGACAGTGAGAGCTATCCAACGCACTTTAAAACACTGAAAAAGGTTCAGTAAAACTCGAGATATGACCTTCTGAAGGTACTGCTCTGAGTGAGTATAGCAGAGAACAAAACAGAGAGGTAGATGATAATAAATGTATAGATTCACATATGATTACAACCACATTGGCAATGAATCTTTGCACAATGGGAGTAGAATGATAGAGCTATGGAGTAAGCTCTTCAATCTCTACAAAATGACATGAAGTGGTCACGTACAAGGCTTGCTAATCGCCTCTTCCTTCTTGCTCCTTTTATAGCTATTCTTGGAGGGAGTTTTGAATTCGAATTCGAATGGCTCCACCTAAAAGTGATCCCCAAAGTTAGGAGAGATTCCCTCAGCTCAAAAATTCGTGATTTTGGTAGTTGGAGCCACGAATTTGCTTTTACATCATGGATGAGGTAAGCCATCCTTTTCCTTTTTTCTTTTTCCATTTACAAGAGATAAAATGTACTCTTTTACAAGAGGTGTTCACATGACTACTCATGTGACTTACAAATGAGAATAATATCAAGCATATCAAGCATGTAGGCTTGGGCAAAATGCACCAACAGCTCCCCCTCAAGCCTAACATGCTTGGCCTCCAAATAAGTCTTCAATTGTCCTTGATTTCCTGCAAGCCAATCATCAACTTGAATCTACTTAACTTCGTACCATCAAGAGCTTTCGTCAACATGTCTGCACATTGCATATCTGTAGAGACATAGGATAGTTGAATATCCTTGCTCAATAGCTTCTCCCTTACATAATGGTAGTGGACTTCAATATGCTTGGTTCTAGCATGGTATACCGGATTAGCTGCTAGATGTAGTGAGCTTGTGTTGTCACCAAAAATGTGAGGTGTTGAAGAATGAAGTCCAAGATCTGTGTACAAAGATTTTAACCACATGATTTCTTGAGTTGCATTAGCCAAACCTCTATATTCAGCTTCAGTAGAAGATAATGCCACGGTTGGTTGCTTCTTCGATGACCAAGAAATGATTTTTGAACCTGCAAATGATATATACCCTGATGTGCTTCTTCTATCATCTTTAGATCCGGCCCAATCTGCATCTGAGTAGACCTTTAGCTCAATATCTGAAGTATATGAATAGAACAAACCTTCATTCATGGTCCCCTTTAGGTACTTGAGGACTCGCTTGGCCGCTTCCATATGTGGTCTTCTCGGCTTATGCATAAACTGACTCAATATGCTAACACTATAGCATATATCCACCCTTGTGAGTGTTGCATAGTTCAAACTTCCAACCAAGCTTTGATAGCTTGTGATGTCTTCAATTGGCTCTCCTTCATAAGCACTAAGCTTATGATTTTGCTCCATAGGTGTACCTGCACACTTTGTATTTTCCATCTTGAACTTGACGAGTATGTCATGGACATACTTCCTTTGTGTGATGTATATACCTGAATCTGTGTAGATCAACTCCAATCCAAGAAAATAAGTGAGTGGTCCGAGGTCACTTATTTTGAACTCCTCCTTCATTTGACTCTTTACCTGTTTGATTCCTTCAAGATCATTGCCTGTGATAATAATATCATCAACATACACACATAAATAGATCACTTCAGATCCATTCCTCTTTATGAACAAGGAGGTATCCGCCTTGCTAGCTTTGAATCCTTGGTCCTGCAAATAAGTAACCAATCTGAAATTCCAAGCTCTTGGAGCTTGCTTCAATCCATACAAAGCTTTCTTTAGTTTGCATACATAGTTAGGATGATGTGCATCCTCATATCCAGGAGGTTGTGCCATATACACTTCCTCAGAAATCCATCCATTCAAGAAAGCATTCTTTACATCAAGTTGATAAAGATTCCAATTTCTAGATGCAGCAAGACTTATGAGAACCCTAATTGTAGGCATTTTTGCAACAGGAGAGAAAGTCTCCTCATAATCAATACCATGGGTTTGAGCAAACCCTTTAGCAACTAACCTTGCTTTGTGTCTATTTATACTTCCATCTGGATTCCTCTTGATTTTGTATATCCATCGAGATCCGATTATCTTCATAGATGGCTTGTTAGGTACAAGCTCCCAAGTGTCATTCTCCTTCAAGGCTTCCATTTCTTCATCCATTGCATCTCTCCAAGCTTTCTTGCTTTGTGCTTCTTCGAATGTGGTAGGTTCTTCATTGGTTGAATCCTTTGCAATGTAGATTGAGTGCTTGGTGACCAAAGAAGTATCATAACCAAACCTCTCTGGTTTCTTCTTCTCCCTCGAAGACCTTCTAAGTGGTTGATGTGAGCTCTCGGGTCCATATGTAGCATCCTGCATCTTTGCTTTACCTTTGTTCTTCCATAGCTTTAGTCTTTCCAAGTCTTCTAGGTCAATCTCCGAATCACTTTCTTCAATCTGCTTTGGCTCCTTTGGTTGAAGTGAGGGAAAGTCTTCATCCAAGTCATACGGCAGCTTCACTTTCCTGTCATCATCAAACCATGATTTGTTTTCATCAAAAATTACATCTCTACTCACAGAAAATCCTTTATTGGTTGGATTGTACAATCTATATCCTTTTTGGTTTTGATCATAACCAATGAATACACACTTCTCTGCCTTGGGATCCAATTTCCCTCTTACTTGAGAAGGAATGTGAGCATAGGCTAAGCATCCAAAGATTTTACAATGCTCTAGACTAGGTCTTCTTCCATTCCACACTTCATATGGAGTGGTTCCATCTAGTGACTTAGATGGAAGTCTATTTATGAGATATGTGGCTGTCAACACAGCCTCTGCCCATAGGTAGTTCGGCAATCCCTTTTCGTTGAGCATGGACCTTGCAGCTTCGACGATAGCTCTATTCCTCCTCTCTGCTACACCATTGAGTTCGGGTGTATACCTTGTAGTGACTTCCCTTTTAATGCCTCTTTCATGCAAGAAGGCATCAAATTCAAAAGAGAAGTATTCTCCTCCACCATCTGATCTGAGTCGTTTCAAAGTCCTACCTGTTTGGTTTTCAACAAGAGCAATATACTTCTTAAAGCAATTAAACACTTCATCCTTGTGCTTCATGAAAAACAGAATGGTCCACCTGCTACAATCATCTATGAAAGACACCTAATATCTTGAGCCTGATATAGATGGCTCCTTACTTGGACCCCACACATCCGTGTGCACTAGATCCAAAGGATTTTGATACATATATCCTTTCTTATTGAAAGGTTGTCTATGAGCCTTGCCGAGTTGACAAGCTTCACACTTATAAATCATGTGTTGCCTTGTGATATTAGGCAAACCAAGTACACTTTGGTCCCTGCAAATCTGTTTGAGTGTCCTCTCACCAATGTGAGCAAGCCTTTTGTGCCATATCTCCAACTCTGTTAGAGTTTGAGATCCATAGCTAAACAAAGCTATGTTCTTTGTATCTTCCACTTCAAAAGTGAAAAGCCTTCCTGTCTTTTCTCCTTTGGCAATCCTTCGAAAGCCTTGCCTTGGGTCTTCAACATATGCTCCAAATCGATTGAATCTAACCTGCAATCCTTTTTCAACAATCTGTCCAACACTTATTAAATTTTTGGTAATTGTAGGGACATACAAGACTTTGCTTAAGAGGTTCATATTCCCATCTGATGTCTTCACATTACCTATCTTCTCCACTGAGTGCTTTGTGTCATCTCCTGTCTGCACTTCATGCTTGTTATGAGGATCTTCCAAATCAGAAAGTAAAGCCACATTTCCTGCTACATGGTTCGAGCATCCCGAATCAATGTAAAATATGTGATCATCATCCTTACCCTTCTTCGTTGATAGATTCATAATCAATAATGAATCTTCTTGACTTTGGTCCTCTGCATAGTTATTGTAATCTCTTCTTCCTCTATGGCCACTTTGATAGTTGTTGTTGTTGTTGTAATTGTTGTTGTAGTAGTTGTTGTTGTTGTAGCCTCCATTGTACCTACCTCTATTTGATCCATAGCCACCTCTATTGAATCCTCTTCCTCTTGAGTTCCTTGGATTCCTGAAACATTCTTCAGTAGTATGGTTAGATAAGCCACATATGTTGCAAGGTTGAGATGATTGGAATCTCCCCCTGCCTTGCTTTCCACCTCTGCCTCTTCCTCTAGCTCTTCCTCTACCTGCAAAGTTTGCTTGGAAAGAGCTTCCTTCATCTTCATTCTTCCTATTCTTTGACTTTTCCTTGACCTTAGCTTTATCAGAATATAAGGCAGAAGTTTGATTACCTCTTGAGGACTCACCACCTTTGCTAATCTTTGCTTCATGAGTGAAGAGTTGGCCCATGAGTGTGTTGAGGTCGGGTACATGCATATCCATGTATAAATCCATGGCTGTTGTGAATGACTCCCACTTGTCGTCTGCTTTGATTCCATTCATGATTTGTCTTATGATTTGCTCCTCTTCAATTACCTCTCCAATGCTTCCAAGTTGGTCGGAAATCTCCTTCATCTTTGTGACATAATCAGTCACATTTTGCTTCGGGCTTTTCTTCATTGTTGTGAACTCCATCCACAATTGGTTCTTCCTTGCTCGAGTGTTGGAAGAGAAGAAAGAAGCAAGTGCATTCCAGGTTTCTCTTGATGTCTTGCATCCCTTGACATGAGGTAAAAGAAAATCAGAGATTGAGTTTAGAATATAGGACCTTGCAAGTGCATCCTTCGAACACCAATTCGAAAGTCCTTCCACTTCTTCATGTGATGGTTGCCCTTTGTTCCTCATGGTTGGCATTGCTTCATCTCCGGATATGAATCCATATAGATTCCTTCCTTGAAGGTAAGCCTCCATCCTTAGAGACCATGCCGGGTAGTTGTTTCGATCCAATTTGTCAATTGTTGATGGAAATCCATCTCCCATGTTGCTTGACTATGCTCTGATACCACTGTGAAGAGAGATGGTGGATGCAATCCAAAGATGAGTAGGTGCCGCTACAACCAGCTTCACACCAGCCAACTGAGACTTCAGAGTTGATTAGTAGACCCTTTGAGCTTCCTAAATCCACCAAAATATCAGCCAAGTACTTTGGAACATGTATCCCAAAAGTTTAAGTCAAGACAGACAAGTTGCGAAATGACTAGCTCCCAAAACTTGCTATTTTTGGACATACACCTGCTGAAAAAATGAACAGTGCTCTCAACCTGGAAGGAATTAGAAAAATTCCTTTTGGGCATAGCAAATAGACTTAGCAAGCTTCCTATTCCAAGTTAAAACACTTCAAATGATGGACTGAGCACTGAGAACAAGTTTCATCAAGTTCTGGAACATTCCCACAATTCTCGGGGCTCTGCAGAGATAGACCAGTAAGCAGTAAAATGCAGATATCTCCAAAAGTATACATCCAATGACCTTGAAAATTTATAGGTAGAAATTAGACAGTGAGAGCTATCCAACGCACTTTAAAACACTGAAAAAGGTTCAGTAAAACGCGAGATATGACCTTCTGAAGTTACTGCTCTGAGTGAGTATAGCAGAGAACAAAACAGAGAGGTAGATGATAATAAATGTATAGATTCACATATGATTACAACCACATTGGCAATGAATCTTTGCACAATGGGAGTAGAATGATAGAGCTATGGAGTAAGCTCTTCAATCTCTACAAAATGACATGAAGTGGTCACGTACAAGGCTTGCTAATCGCCTCTTCCTTCTTGCTCCTTTTATAGCTATTCTTGGAGGGAGTTTTGAATTCGAATTCGAATGGCTCCACCTAAAAGTGATCCCCAAAGTTAGGAGAGATTCCCTCAGCTCAAAAATTCGTGATTTTGGTAGTTGGAGCCACGAATTTGCTTTTACATCATGGATGAGGTAAGCCATCCTTTTCCTTTTTTCTTTTTCCATTTACAAGAGATAAAATGTACTCTTTTACAAGAGGTGTTCACATGACTACTCATGTGACTTACAAATGAGAATAATATCAAGCATATCAAGCATGTAGGCTTGGGCAAAATGCACCAACAATAATGGTGTAGGTACCCTGTATGGAGCTTGTGCTAGTGTGACCATATCCATAGGAGGAATCACAGAAGAGTTTCACTTTTTTATTCAAGATAATTACTCCTATGAAGTTCTCTTAGATCAACCCTTTATTTGTGAGAATCGTATGGAAACTAGAGGCATGGATGATGGGTCTACCTATGCTAGATTTAAGTCTAAGGATGGAATGCAATCACTTCAAGTCATGAAGGTAGGAGCGAATCATCCTAGGAATTGATTGTCAATTAGAAAGAAACCTATTGTTACTCTGAGTCATGAGCATGCTTGTAGTGATTGTGCACCTCGATTCATGTTTGGAGCTACATATGATCAAAATTTTGGATAGAATCCATTGTTGAGCGGGACAACAGTGGATATTGGTTTGACATATTGCATCCAACCAACATGTACAATAGTTTGTCACTTTGTTTTCCACATTCTAGATTAGATTTTCTTCATAAGAGTCAATTGTCCAAATTTTTTATCCAAAAAACCCAAAAAAATTATAAAAACAACAAAATCATGGAACATGATGAGAACATTGAGCATGTGATTGAAATATCTCATTATTTCTCTACTCTTGAGGAGTTAGAGTTATGTCTTCAACAAAATTCTAATTCCCATATTATTCTTCTTTCTTCCCTTGATGAGTATGCTCTAATCCAGGAATATGCTCTCAATGTTGACAAGTGCTCAAAATTTAACCAAACACATGATGCCTTAGTTGAAACAAAGTACAAAATTGTAGACAAAAAAATCAAGACACATGCTTACTAAAACCTGATTTAGTCACAAATTAGAGATCCAATGGCTACGAGATTTTGTCCACAGACAATAGAATGCTAAGTATCTAGAGGTACTTCTTCTATCATCCTTTGCTTCTAGCCAATCTACATCTTAATAGATTTTGATATTCAAATCTAGAGAGTAAGGATAATAGATACCTTCATTAAGTGTCCCTTAGATGTACTTGCATACTCTCTTTGTAGCATCCATGTGTGGCCTTCTTGGTGAGCGTATGAATTGCCTAAGCACTCCCACACTATATGATATGTCTAGTCTTGTGTGAGTAGCATATATCAAGCTATCAACTAATCTTTGATACTCCTTAGGATCATCAATTTGCTCACGTTGATAAAACCTTAATTTATAGTTCAACTCCACAGGTGTACATACAAGCTTTGTGTTCTCCATTCTGAACTTGAGAAGTAGATCTTCAATGTATCTTCTCTCAGTTAGATACATCCCTTCATCTGTATAAATCACTGCATACCTAGGAAATATGTGAGCTCACCTAAGTCGCTAATTTTGAACTGCTCTTAGATGTGTCTCTTGATCCTTTGAATTCCATTAAGATAATCACCTATCAAAGTAATATCATTTACATATACACATAGACAGATATGACGTCATTATGATCCCTTTTGATGAATAGAGAAGGATCTGAGTTGCTAGGTTTTAGTCCTTCATCTTGAAGGTATGGAATCAACTGTAATTCCAAGCTCTAGGAGCTTGTTTCAATCCATAAAATGTTTTCTTAAGTCTACAAAAATAAGATGCATGATTGGGGTTTTCAAAACATGGAGGTTGTGAAATGTATACCTCTTCATTTACCCAACCATTTAGAAATGCATTTCTTACATCAAGTTGGAGGAATCTCTAATTTCTTGCAGCACCTACACTTATCAATGTTCTGATTGTAGTCATCTTTGCAACTGGTGAGAGTGTTTCCTCATAGTTTATACCATGAGTTTATGAGCATCCTTTGGCAACTAATCTTGCCTTGTACCTACAAAATCATCCATCTCAGTTTTGTTTAACTTTATATACCCATCTACAACCAATTAACTTTTGATTGGATGACATTGGAAGCAAATCCCAAGTGTCCATCTCCTTCAATGCATCTATTTCTTCTTTCATGGCCTTTTCCCAATTAGGGTTTCCCTTTGCCTCCTCATAGGTTGAGGGTTCTTCTTAAATTGATTCTTTTGCTAAGTAGATTGAATGCTTTATAACAAATGTGGAATCATATCCATACCTTTCATATTTTTTCTTCTCTCTTGTTGATCTTCTAGGAGCTTTCTTAGAGCATTCTCCACACTCCTCCATCTTTGCTTTGCCTCTTGACTTCCATTGTTTGTAATCCTTTTCCCTTTCCTCTTGGTCATCATCTCTATCACTTCTTGGATCCTAGACCTCTGTATCATGCTTGCTTCCTAATTGATGAGAATCACAATCAAGATCATATGGTAGAGTTACCTTTTGTTTGTCTTCATCATACCAAGACCTCTTTTCTTAAGACACAACATCTCTACTTTTAGTGAATTCCTTGGTTGAAGGATTATAGAACCTATAACCAATCTGAGTTAAGTCATACCCAATAAAAATTTCCATTGTTGCCCTTTCATCTGGCTTACCTCTTATTTGTGATGGTACATGAACATACGCTAAACAACCAAACACCTTGCAATGTCCAAGACTAGGTTTTTTTCCATGCCATGATTCATAAGGAGTCATAGCTTGGAGTGATTTGGATGGTAGTTTATTGACAAGGTACACAACAATTGAAATAGCCTTTGCCCATATAATGTGGCAATATCTTCTCTTCAATCATTGTTTTTGCTGATCCAACCAATGTCTTGTTTCTCCTCTCTAAAATTCGATTTAGTTGAGGATAGTACATGGTATTCACTTCCCTTTTCATACCTTTATCCTACAAGAACTCAACAAACTCTTTAGAGAAGTATTCTCCCCCTCCATCAGATCGAAGCTTCTTGAGTGATCTACTTGTATGATTCTCCACATGTGCTAGATACGTTTTGAAGCAATCGGGCACTTCATTTTTACTCTTGATAAAGTATAGAATAGTCCATCTACTATGGTCATCAATAAATGAGACATAATACCTTGATCTTGCTAATGAAGGTTCTTGACTTGGTCCCAATACATGTGTATGTATTAAGTCCAATAAGTTGTTGTGGATGTAGCCTTTGTGGTTGAATGGTTGTCTTCATGCCTTCCGAATCTGACATGCATCACATCTGTTGATCATGTGTTGCTTTGATATGTTTGGCAGTCCTAGAACACTTTGATCCCTAAATATATCCTTCAAGGTTCTTTCATTCACATGAGTAACTCTCTTATGACACACTTCAAGCTCACTAAGGGTTTGAGCCCAAAAGGGAATAGAGCCATGTTCTTAGTTTCCCCTACTTCAAAAGTAAAGAGCCTACCATGCTTCTCACCTCTAGCCATCTTCTTGAAGCCTTAACATGGATCTTCCACAAAAGCTCCATGTTGGGTGAACCTAACTTCCAAGCCTTTTTCAACTATTTGGCCTACATTTATTAGATTTTTAGTGATATTAGGTATAGAGAGAACCTTACTCAGAATGTTTGTCCTACAATTGGAAGCTTTGACATTACCAATCTTCTCCACATTGTGCTTTGTGTCATCCCGTGTTTGAACTTCATGTATATGGTTTGGACTTTCGAAATCAGATAGAAGAGAAATGTTGCCTGCAACATGATTTGAACATGCTGAATGTATGTAGAACAAATGATCATCTTCTTTACCTTCTTTGTGGCATAGATTCATTAGAAGAAATGAGTCTTCATGTGGTTGATGTTTTGAATGATTGTTGAAATCCTTTCTATTATGGCCTCTATTGTTATTGTTGAATTTGTGTATACCTCTGCCTCTATTGTTGCCATATCCACCTCTTCCACTTCCTTTCTGATTCTTCCCATTGAGCCAACAATTTTGAGTGGTGTGGTTGGTCTTATGACAGATGGCAAAAGGTTGAACATTTTGGCCTTTGGCTTTGTCATGATTTGGTCCTTTCTTCTTCCCTTTGCACTTGCTCTTGCTTGCAAACTTGGCTTGGGAAGTCTCCTCTTCATCTTCTTCCTTCCTCTTGCCTCCAACTTCTTGTCCTTCTTATCTACATATAGAGAACTAGTTGAATTACCATGATAGGAGTTACCTTCCTTTATGCTATTTTTGGCCTCTTGATTGAAGAGTTGTCCAAGAAAGATGTTGAAGTCTAGAGTTTGCCATCCGTGATTGTTGGTGCAATTCAAGCCTTCACAATTTGGCTTGGATTACTTCATGAAGACACCACTTGAAGGAAGGACCATAGGAACTTATGCTTATAAGTTCTTACCATTTTACTCCTTGTAAAAGTCTAAAAGACTTGGCATTTCTTATGTACACACCTACTTGATTAGAGTCGTGAAAAAAGTTGTTGATTGATTGAGAGAATATCTCATTACTTTTTAGGTGAAAGATTCTAGGAGTTTGAATTTGAATTCAAACTTGAAGTTTCAACTCAACTCTATAAAAGATGCAAGTCAAAAGTCGCGGGTAGTTTAGCTCATTCTAGCTCACTTCCCGAGACATCTATCATTTGTATCTGAGTGTGTATGAGTGCTACATTGAAGCCCATACCTCATTACCTCATCTAGCTATGGCTATCATGCTAATGAGATTGTACAATTATGTCAATTAATAGTCACTGAGGGCTGGTGCAAAGCAGGATTAGCAGCACCTACTTAATCTTCTGGAGGATCCATCCATCTTTCCCAACAATGATGAGATCATAAGCCGTGGTGAAGGATTGCCATTGCTCATCACTTCAAATCCCATTGAGAATTTGCGTCGTGATGCCCTCTTCTTCAGTCAACTCTGCAATGGATGCTAACTGATCTGCAACCTCCTTGATCTTGGTAACAAACTTTGTGATGGTTTTTTTAGGTGTCTTCTTCATTTGGTTGAACTCATTCCAAAGATGATTCTTTCTTGGTTTGGTACTAGTAGAAAGAAAAGTCTCTAGGGCATCCCAAGTCTCTTGAGATGTCTTGCATCCTATAATATGTGGTAATAGAAAGTCACATATAGAGTTTAGTATGTATGATCTTGCTTGAGCATCCCCTGCACACCAAAGTGTGAGCTTATATCTCTCCTCTTGTGTAGGTCCTTCTTTGGATCTTGGAATAGGGATAGCTTCATAACTTGCTACAATTCCATAAAGATTTCTACCTTGCAAATAGGCCTCCATTTTGATTTTCCAAGTTGCATAGTTCTGTGTATGATCTTGGTTGAACATCCCCTACACACCAAAGTGTGAGCTTATCTCTCTCCTCTTGTGTAGGTCCTCCTTTGGATCTTGGAATAGGCATAGCTTCATCACCTACTATAATTCCATAAAGATTTCTACCTTGCAAATAGGCCTCCATTTTGATTTTCCAAGCTTTTCAATCATTAAGGGAAAGTCATCACCCATCTTCATCTAGCTTTGATACCACTGAAAGAACTTGGAGAATCTTGTAGGAGGTAGAAAAATGAGTTGTGAAGCGACGAAGTTCGGTCTAGCCAATAGGCACAAGACCATCCCTTCTGCTTATGGAGACTCAAATAGAACTTATCCGCATGGGATAAGTGCAACAAAATGCACGATGTACTTTGGAGCATCAAGGAGAAAGAATCGATACAAAACACATAGGTTTGTGCATTGAATAGCTCAAAGAACTTACTATCTTTGGATGAGACAATCAACTTCAAATGCGCATAGCATCCAACATGATTACAATTGGAAAAAATCCTTTTTGGGGAGTGATAAAAATAGGGTTGAGTGTATAGAATGCATAAGAGTACAAGAAATAAGCAAAATATGCTTTTGGAATGATCTTGACGCTCAAGAGTGGTACCTCCTATTTTTTAGGAATGCACAGAGATGACCCCAAGACATAAAAATTGAGATTTCTTCAAATCCACTAGATTTAGTGCTTTGAAAATTAATATGCATAGACTATCCACTAATAGATTTCCAATGAGAGCTCATGCAATAAATTTTGAGCTTTCATGAGAGAGTAGCAGCCTCTACAAGCATATTGTTGTTGAAGAAGAAGATGTAGAAAAATGGAGCAAGACAATGATGGGCACAACTGCATGATATTGCTTTCATGTAATGTACAAGTGATTTGAGGTCTTTATATAGACTCTAGAAGTGCTCCATGACTTCTACAAGTGGATTTTGAATTCTAATGAAGGTGGGATTAGTTATTGGAGGGAATCAATTAACTTTCCTACAATCTAGGAAAAGTGAAGATCTAGTTTGATCTACTTTTAGGTTATTGATTGATTCATTGATTGCAAATCAAGCACCTCAAATGTTGGAGATAGACCTTTGCGGAAGCATGCGAACAACACAAGGAAGAAGAAGAAGCTTGGAGCACAACACACAATACTGAATGTATTACTAGAGAATGTACAAAGATAAGTAGCCCATTAGGGCAATAGGCGTATATACAAGCCGAGGAAAAAAAACCTCCTAAAGAGGGAAAAAAGTACCCCGACGCTCCTAGAGTGTTCACACATCACTACCTAAATATATCAACAAATCCCCCTTGGGAGTGATGCGGTGAACAAGTAGCTGGCACTCATGTATAAGGAAGTGCCAAGCTATGTGGAAATCACTCCACAAAAGGAAGTAAGCCCAAAGCTTTGCGGAAAGCTTCAAACTTCTCCCTAGGTAGAGCCTTCGTGAAAAGGTCTGCAATGTTCTTGTGCATGGGCACATATGCCAAGCTGATCTCCCCAGCAGAGAACCTCTCCCTGACATAATGATAATGCACCTCAATGTGCTTAGTGCGAGCATGGAACACAGGGTTCGTCACAACTGCCAATGCGCTCTCACTGTCAGTGAAGATGGTGGTGGTAGAAGACTGACCAACACCCAAATCAACCATAAGGCGTCTCAGCCACACACACTCAACACTCGTGAAAGCTGCCCTATACTCAGCCTCACAACTGAAAGTGGCCACAGTAGTCTGCTTCTTGCTCAACCAAGATATACATGAGCTACCAAGCATGAAGCAAAAGTCACTAGTGGACACATGAGTGTCATAGCAACCAACCCAATCAGACTTAGAAAAAGCATGCAAATCTGGTGGTAGTAATCCACCCTTGGGATAAAACAACCCAAGTAGCCGAGTACCACTCAAGTAGCAAAAGATACACTTAACCGCATGCCAATGCTTCACTCCTGGGCAATGCATAAACCTGCTCATCTGTGAGACAACAAACTAAACATCTCGTCGAGTAATGCATAAGTAAATCAATCATCCAACAGCCTGCTGATAGAGAACAACATCAAATGCATCTCGAGCATCATGAAGACTCAATCGTAAACCTGTCTCCATAGGAGTGGCAATAGGCTTATAGTCTTCAAGGCCAAAATACTACAATAATGTGTCAATATATTTCGTTTGCCACAAAGCCATTCCACCATCAATGTGCATAAAGTGAATGCCCAAATAATGATGCAAATGCCCCAAATCAGACATCTCAAATGAGGCATGCAAATCAACCTTAAAATCAGCAATATGCCTCTCATGAGGACTAGTGAGCAGCATGTCATCAACATAAACCACACTGATCAGAAGTACATCATTAGCACGCTTAACATATAAGGTGCTTTCAGTTGGATTGTTCTCAAAACCATGTGCAATCAAATAGGCATGTATCTTTTCATACCAAGCACGTGGTGCTTGCTTTAAACCATATAATGCCTTCTTTAACCTGCACACCTGGTTCTCATGCCCTTTTTGCACAAAGCCACAGGGCTGAAAAACATACACTTCTTCATACAAGTCACCATTCAAAAATGTAGTTTTAATGTCCAACTGATGTACATTCCAACCATGATGAGCTGCAAGTGCACAGATGCTCCAAATAGTAGTCATACAACATGTAGGTGCAAAGGTCTCATCAAAATCAATGCCTCTTTCCTGTGCATAACCCTTTGCAACAAGCCTAGCCTTATACCTATCAACTGTACCATCAGGTTTACGCTTCAGATTGTATACCCACTTAGTGCCAATGGCCTTCTTGCCAGGAGGCAAGTCACATAAAGACAAAGTACCATTCTTCATTATTGCATCATATTCAGATTGCATAGCAGCCATCCAATTTTCTGAAGTTTGTGCTTCATCAAATGAAACAGGCTCAGTCTCATCATAGAGACTAGATGCAGCCATACCATAGCAATCTGATGCAAAAGAGGCAGTATGAGAGCCTGATCGAGTAGGATATGACAGAGATGTATCTAATTTGCTATCACGTAAGGTCTGCACCAGCCATTTTCGCATAGTCCTTGCATGGTCAATATCAGCTCTCTCATCAATAAGTGCATCATGTAAATCTGCATCAGAAATGGAATGATCTGCATCATCACATGAAACCTGCAAAGGCTGAGAAGTTGCCTCGTTAGGACCAGCACTAGACTGTCCACCTGTGAAAAGAGGCAACAAAGTATCATACATGTCTTTGGAGCTAAGAGATGTCTCCTTGGTACATGAAAGCAATGGCTGAATAGCATCTTCCACAAAAACAACATCACGGCTAACCAGAATGCATTTATTCTATGGATGATATAGACGATAGCCTTTACTTTCAGAACTGTACAACAAAAATACATTTTACTAATTTATCATCCAATTTTCTATGATGTTGCTCAGGCATTAATGCATATGCCAAGCAACCAAAAACACAAAGATGAGCAACGGATGGCTTGCGATCATGCCAAGCCTCATATGGAGTGATAGACTGCAGTGCTTTAGTTGGATACTTGTTCAGTACATATGCTGCACACATGACAGCCTCAAGCCAGAAACTATGTGGTAAAGCCTGACTCTTGACCATACACCTCGCCATCTCCATGAGTGACCTGTTCTTTCATTCAGCAACTCCATTTTCTTGAGGTATATATGGCACTGTACACTGGTGTTTTATCCGACGTTCAGCCAGAGATGCATTAAAATAAGAAGACATATATTCTCCCCCTCGATCAGAACGGAGGGTGCCCATTTTACATGCTGAGAGATTTTCAGCCAAAACCAAAAACTATTTGAAGCACGTGAACACTTCGGACTTTGCCTTCAATGGATATACCCATGCATGCTTGGAAAAATCATGAATGAAAGTCACGAAGTAGAGATAATTTCAAAAAGAAGGTGTCTCCATAGGACCACAGACATCACTATGTACAAGATGAAATTTTTGAGTAGCCCGAACTGAACCATCTTGTGGAAAGGACGAATGCTGCATTTTGCCCAAAATAGAGCCTTCACAAACATGTTTTCCAGGTGCCTCAAGTTTGGGCAAAGAGGACACCATTTCATATTTTTGCAGGCGTAGCAAACTAGCAAAATTTAGATGACCAAAGCGTGCATGCCAAAGCTTTGCATCTGACATAGCCTAAGAATCATTTACTCCACATGCCAAATCATTTACAGATCTTTCATAGTCTATGAGCTTATACAACCCACGACAGAAAATGCTAGAAGCAATAATCACATCGCCATTTGACAGATCATGAACTGTACACCTGTCATCAACAAATTTCACAACCAAGCCAATCTTGGCTAATGCAGAAATTGATAACAAGTTCTTCTTGATCCCTGGCACAAATAAAGCATCTGACAAAGTGAAAGGACTACCATAAGGAGTAGTCAAAATGATCTTACCAACTCCCATAATAGGATAAGAGGAGTTGTTGGCACATGTAACAGTATTCCCTGTAGGGGTAGGCTCGAGTGAAGAGAAGATATTGTGTTGCGAGGTAATATGTTTGGTCGCCCCACTGTCAAAATACCAAACATCTGAGTCTACTGCAAACATGCACTACTCATGAGAAGATGGGTCAAAACTGCAGATAGTAGTAAACGCCCATACTTCTTCCTGCACAAGATTAGTAGACACTGTTTTTGGTGTAGAGGCCTCTACAACAACCATTCCAACCTCTTTCTTCTTTGCTTCTTTAGCAGCTAGTTTTGGACAGTTCTTTATGATATGGTCATTCCCTTTACAATACTTACAAAACAATTTCTGCTTTTCTGATTTCTTCTCATCTTTATCTTCCTTCTTCGAATGTGTAGAATTAGCAGATTTCTACTTACTAGTTGAAGAGCTCCATTTTCGTTTGCCCTTTTGACTAGCCAGGAAAGCTTGATTTGCAACTCGCATAATGGACCTGTTCTGCTTGGACTGATCTTCTTGCTACAGAATAGAGACTAACTCCTCAAATGATAAAGCATTTGGATTGCCTTTCATCATCAACCAAAGAGTAGAAGCAAAACTCTGATATGAATCAGGAAGACCATTCAAAACGGTCTGCACAAGTGAGCTATCTAGTATAACCTCATCAGCAGAAATCAAGTGTTCCTTCAAGTCTTTGATCTTCATTAGGAAACTATCCATAGAATCACCTTCATTCATGTGCTCACTCTCCAACTGTTTTCAGAGGTAAGCAGCTTCTCTTTGTGGTGCTGAAATCACGATCTGAGCTCAGTTTGACCTCCGAACGCATTATGGTAGCGCTTGTGCAGGCCATTGTGTCTTTTTGTGCCAAAGGTATATACCAGTTTCTCTTTGCCAGTATAAGCGTCTCAAAGTTTGCTATAGGTCTAGCGAAATTTGTCTGGGCAGTTCTATTCAAGTTTTTGAGATATAGTCAATTTTCTGAATCAAGGTATTTTAGTCACTGGCCATGGCTGAAAGCAGTGATGTATTTCGTAAGTTGGCTATTGAGGATAAGTTGGATGGTACCAACTACGCGTTATGGGCTTATATGATGCGACATGTGTTGGTTGCAAAAGGACTGTGGAACATTGTGAAGGGTGTCAAAAAACATCCTATCACACCTGCAACTGTTATAACTACAGGTACTGAAGCTAATGAAGAAGGTGTCGAAGATGGTGATATTCTGCATATTCTTGTTTGTGCTACGGTTTCTGCTGCACCTACTGCAGAGCAGATTCGCTGGGATGGCAGAGATGCCCTGGCACATGCATTAATAGCTTTGTCTGTCAAACGTGCCATTATTCCTCACATTCGCTCTTGCAGAACAGCTAAGGATGCTTGGGATACACTTACCACATTGTACCAAGCTAGGAATGAGGCAAACATGTGAGTATGCTCACCAAAATTCGTGCGATTCTGAGACTCCAAACGGAGGAGTGTCGATGGCACCCTAGATGAAGCGATGACCTGCTCTGATACCAATTGTTGGAGATAGACCTCTACGGAAGCACGCGAACAGCACAAGGAAGAAGAAGAAGCTTGGAGCACAACACACAATACTGAATGTATTACTAGAGAATGTACAAAGATAAGTAGCGCATTAGGGCAATAGGCGTATATACAAGCCGGGGGAAAAAAACCTCCTAAAGAGGGAAAAAAGTACCCCGACGGTCCTAGATTGTTCACACACATCACTACCTAAATATATCAACATCAAATTCATGGAATTTTAGCTGTCCTTTTCTATATTTACATGTGTAAAGATCTAGGCTTTTACAATGGTAAATGATCCATAAAAAATCTTTTCTAAAAATATAACAAATGAGCATAAGTAAAAGAACTCTCCAACGGATATTCTTTTGCCATAATCCTAACGATAGCTTTTTGATGTAGATCAAATACTCCTCAAGTATATTGTAAGCTTGATGTTCCAACAAGTTTTCCCCTTGCTCCTTTTCTCTTTGGTAATATTGTGGATGGCATCAACTACGTCATTGAACACTAAGTAAATTCTAGGAGTACCAAAGGGCTCCAAATCCCACAAAGTCAAGACAAATGGTGCTTTAATTATTTTCATACAATACCAATGCCTTCGTACATAGAAAGGTTGTAAGTATCTTCATTTTTTTATCATCCTTGGACATCCTCTACTCTAGCTTATGCTCCAAGATTAACCACTCCAAGAAAACCTTCATAACGAGCTTTCAGTTGCTTCCCTAGTTTCTTCATGAACAAAGATGGAAAGAGAGCATCTGATATCAAATAAATGTGTTTCTTGGTATTCCATTGGGTTTTGAGGTTTCAATGTGTTGAAACTGGAATTTGGCCCCAAAAAGACCGGACTCTGAACTCCAATACTAGAAAGGTATTCATTTGAATGTCACACATAGGGGAATGGTGATAAACACCTTCTTAATCCCCTCCATCATGTACATCCTTTCTTGTTGGAGATCATCCAACTTTGAGTTGATAAAAATGAGAAGAATCTGTAGAAAGTTTCCTTAGATATGGGGACCGCAACCTGAGATGGATGGCTAAAATTGAATGGGAAATCTACACTTTCTCGAAATATACTAGATACCCTTGGTATCTTGGATGTGGAAGCAATGCCACAAAAACTGCATAGAAATGGATGATTAAAGCTTGGGTAAACAATAGAGAATTGTGGTAAAACTGATTTTATAGATAGCTCATACCTCATGCTAATGAGAGCCCCTAGGTTGCAATGTCGTAACCTCCTCACCCTTTTGTTTATTTAAGGCTTGACTTCCTGTATAGTATTTTATTTAGTGGCTTCTCTTTGGCTGGCCTAGAACAAGATGAATGAACACTAAAGAGCTAGCATTTAGGGGAATTGGGCAATCGATATTCAAAAAAATGACCCCAATTGCTTTTTGATGTTTGTCTTCAAAAACATGAATAGTAGTGCCTCCAAATATCTTAAAAAATTTGATCCAGTGGGTTTCAAGATTGGAAGGGTCCATGTAATCAATTAAAAATAAATTAGATTATATTTGAAGACATTGATTAAAGTCCAAGAATTGACTTTGAGGATTGGTTCCTCTTAACACAAAGAGTAAATGCTTGGTGGAGCTTTCAAATTCGTCTTCTTATTGAGTAGGTTGTGCCTAACCCAAAAGTCATGAAATGAAAAAGTATCAATAGGATCAAAGATTTATCGAGAATCAAGCATCCACGAAGCATCACAAGGAAAAACGGGGGCCTCGCAACGCCCTAATGAAAAAAAATGAGTTTTGTTCCTTATGCGATGATGTGAACTTAGAGGGTCACATACCTAATGTCTAGAAAAATAATAGATTCCACAGTCCCATAAGAGAAGCAGTCTCTCCCTTATGCGATGGTGCTTTGAAGAAGTACAAGAGGACAAACAAATGAAGAAAATAAAAATGAGAAGGAAAAAGCATGGGGATGAAGATGAAAATGATAGATAGTATGAGTTAGCATTTGCTCTACTACTTGAACCCCCAACATGTCTATTGGAAGGATGATCAGTATTAGTCCATAGAATGGATGCAGTCATATGTGTTCCTCATCCTTCTATGGAAAAAGAAGTAATCATAGATGAAGACAATGAAGTTGAAGATTACCACTTTCTATAGGATATAGACATGTCTCCTCATGAAGCCAAGCAATTGGGTGATTCTAACATTAAAAAATTAAAGGAGTTAGAACAAGATGTAGAGATTGATGACTTCTTTGATGCGTCAATGGGTTTTGAATTACAAGAATATCAAGAAACTCAAAAGACCAGGAAGATTAGGATCAAATAGTGGTTGTTACCTCTTTAGATAAAGATCAAAGAGACAATAATCAAATAATTGATATTCCTCCACAAGAATTACCAAAGAGTTTTGAAAAACATGAAGAAGTTCTTAAGACTACTTTAGAAGAAGGAGAAAGAGTATAAAGAGAATCAAGAACTAGTGGTATTAACAACTTTTGAAGTTAAAGACATAGATATGATCATGGAAGATATAGAGGCATTAGAAGAAGTAGAAAAAAGATAACTCAAAGGGCAAGTAGTAGTTCCAACAGACCATGATGACATGATAGAGGAGAAGAAGGAACAAACAATCAAAGAATCAAGTTTGCTTTCCTAGGAGTTCTTAATAGTTTCAAAGATGTTGTTTAGGTTTCAAAAGGGTACAAGAGAAATGCATAAGATAGAAGAAATTGGTGAGAAAGAACATCAGAAGCTCACATTATGGTCATCCTTCCCAAGGTTCATGCCCATTTATATCATGTACCATATGTGCAATATATATTGATAAAGCACCTAACCAAGGCGCCATCCTCTTTTGATGCCTTCTCATCATGTGCAAGAATTAATGATCGTATGTACTACTGCTCACGGATGGAGCATTTGTGAGAGCTCCTTGAGATGGAGCTTCAAGGCATGTATTTTCTCAAAGTAGAGATGTTTACACAAGAAGTCAACTAGGTGGTTGGGAGGCGAACAATAATCATCTCTGTGTGGATTTGGAGTGAAACACGACCTTAGTCGACGCTCGATGACATCTAAAGATCAGTCCAGACATTGCAATGTAATATGATATTCATGGGGTGTGACTTATCTCTTGAAGAAGGATATTATTAGAGATATACAAGAGAATAGCATCTCTTATGAGAAAGAAAGAAGTCAACTCGACGGCTGGGAGGCGAACAGTAATCATCTCTGTGTGGATTAGGAGTCAAACACGACCTTAGTCGACGCTCGATGACAAAGAAAGAAGTCAGCTCGACGGTTGGGAGGCGAACAGTAATCATCTCTGTGTGGATTAGGAGTCAAACACGACCTTAGTCGACGCTCGATGACAACTAAAGATCAATCCCGACATTAGTATCAGAGCCAAAAGTCTTGGCCATTTTCACGTGTGCAGACAATGGGGGTTGAACCTAGGTGGCAGGGAAAGGAGGCGAAGCACCTAACCAAGGAGCCATCCTCTTTTGATGCCTTCTTATCATGCGCAAGAATTAATGATCGTATGTACTGTTGTTGACTGATGGAGCATTTGTGAGAGCTCCTTGAGATGGAGCTTCAAGGTATGTATTTTCTCATGGTAGAGATGTTTACACAAGAAGTCACCTCGACGGTTGGGAGGCAAACAATAATTATCTCTGTGTGGATTAGGAGTGAAATGCGACCTTAGCCGACGCTCGATGACAGCTAAAGATCAGTTCCGACATTGATATCATATGATATTCATGGGGTGTGACTCATCTCTTGAAGAAGGATGGCACATGGCATCACCTGGGCACTTACCAGTTGGTAGAAGAGAGAAGAGGAAGTCTCATATAGGAGAGACTATTATCTTATTAAAGATATACAAGAGAATAACATCTTTTATGAGAAAGATAGAAGTCAGCTCGACGGTTGGGAGGCGAACAGTAATCATCTCTGTGTGGATTAGGAGTGAAACGCGATCTTAGTCGACGCTCAATGACAACGAAAGATCAGTCCTGACATTTATTGTTGTACTCCTCTGAATCCCCCAATTTTACCATCAGCTCTACACACGTTTCGAGGTGGTCCTTCCTTCATTACTCATGATACAACATGGAGTTCGATGATCTGTTCCGCCGAGCTGCGTGGGGCTCTATTACTCTACTCTCTCTCTCATACATACCCAATATGGGCAATAATTAAAGCTCCTCATATGAGTGCCACTTGGCACTCATGTGAGTATCATACTCATAATGAATAAGGGGAGGGTCTCACCTCTAAGTCCTACTCATATATGATACTCCATGTGACATTTCCTTCCCCTTAGTTCCATTTTTGTCCTCAAAATGGTATTGAAAGGTCTGATAGAAAGAGAGAAATAATAGAACCACCACTCCGACTATATCCCCATGTATAGAAATACATGGTCATGTCTCCATGTTGTTTCCCCATATCCTTCCCCTTAAGGAGACTCTTGGGAAGGTATTCTAAAGTTGGGAAACCGTCTATGAAGGGTGCTAAGCCGCTCCCATGTGGTACTATCTTATGAACTATCTTTCCACTTTATTAGACACTCTGTATATAAGTGACTTCTCGTCTGTTTCTCTCAAGTGCATAGTATGCTCTCGCGCTCATGTGGAATAGATTGAACAGAAATAGGCTCTACTACCTCACTTCTAGAATGAGGTTGTCAAATTCACCCAGCCTTTTCTTAAGCCAGCTAACATGAAAAACTGGATGGATTTGACTATTCTTTGGAAGCTGGAGTTGGTAAGCCATCTTTCCTATTCTCTTAAGTATCTGGAAAGGTCCACAATACCTAGGAGATAGTTTTGGACAAGGTCTCGTCTTCATGGTTTCAAATCTAGATGGAACTCTAAGATAGACTTGCTCTCCTACCTCAAAGTTGATCTCTCTCCTTTGAGGGTCAGCATAGGCTCTAGCTCTATCTTGAGCTCTCCTAATGTTGTCCTTAGCAAGCCTAAGCATATCATTCATCTCTTCTAAGAAGTCCTTTGCAGCTTGAACTTTCTCATTCTGCAAGCCTACTGCATAAGGAGCTCTTGGCTGAAACCCATACATAATCATAAATGGACTATGCCTAGTGGAAGAGTGCTTGGCACTATTATATGCAAACTCTACTATAGGTAAGTACTCTTCCCAATTAGTTGGCCTTTCACTCACATATGCTAGAAGCATATCCTCTAGGATCTGCTTAACCCTTTCTGTTTGCCCATCCTACTATCGATGCTCGGCCATACTCATGCTAAGTTTTGTATCCAACATTTTGAAGACCGCTCTCCAAAAGTGGCTAGTAAACTTCCTATCCCGATCAGAAACTATGTCTAAAGGAAGACCATATAACTGGTGTAGGTTCTCCACAAAAACTCTAGCCAACTCAGGTGTCTTCACTGTAGTACGTGTCGGAATAAACCTAGCCATTTTTGTTAACCTATCCACAATTACCCAGATCGAGTCGTGCCCTCTCTGTGTCTTAGGTAATCCGACTATAAAGTCCATGGAGATACTCTCCCACTTCCCATTAGGAATATCCAATGGGTGGAGTAGTCCTCCAATCCTCAACCTCTCAGCTTTGTTGACTTGGCATTTAGTGCATTTAAGCACATACTCTAGGACATCCTTATGAAGTCCAGGCCAATAAAATTACCTCTTAACAAGATCATAAGTCTTGTTAACTCCTGGTGTGTCCTGCACTAGGTGTGTCATGACACTCATACAAAATATGTCGTCTCATCTCAAGATCTCTAGGGACACACACCTTACCTTTATATAACAGATATCCATCATGGACACGGTAATTCTTCCACTTGAATCCTTCTTGAGTACTCATCGGTACTCCATCCTCACCGGAAACCCGTATATCATGATCCCCATTCTCAATGGCTTCCTAAATCTCCGAATATGCGGATCAAGCCTACATTTCCCTCTAATGGACTCAAGTACCTCACTAGTGATCTGAGTAAAACTAAGTCCATTGAGAATAGGCATGCGGCTAAGTGAATCAGCCACTACATTAAACTTTCCCTTCCTATACCTAAGCTCATAATCAAACTCCTGAAGGGTCTATGCCCATGGGGCCTTACGACCTGTAAGGTATGTTTGATTAGAGAGCCACTTAATGCTCTCTTGATCAAACACGTAACTTTGGCACCATATAAATAATGACGCCACTTCTTCAAAGCATGGACAATTGCATACAACTCCTCATAGACAGAGTAATTCTTCTGAGCCAGTTCTAGTTTCTTACTCTCAAAAGCTATTGGTCGACCATCCTGAACTAGAACCGCTCCTATGGAAAAGTCACTCGCATCAATCTCACCCACAAATGGTTTGTTGGGATTTGCTATATGTAAAAGTGGAGCTGTAGCAATTGCTACTTTCAATTTCTCCATACTTTGCTTCTATTCATCTCCCCAATGAAAGGCTTTCCCTTTCCCTTTAAGCTTAACTGTCATCAGGACAGCAATCTTGGCATAGTTCTTAATGAATCTTCGATAGAAACCTAATAAACCTAGGAAGATCTGTAGCTTTTCCAGGTTCCTTGGGTGTGGCCATTCCATAATAGCCCTTAATTTTTCAGGATCCATCTGGATTCCATCCTGGGAGACTATATGCCCAAGGTATCTAACCTCTGTCTTGAAAAATTCACACTTGGATTTGTTAGCAAAGAGTGAATTTTCCCTTAGCACTTGAAATACCTTTCTCAAGTGTTCCAAGTGCTCCTCTTCTCATGCACTATAGATCAAAATATCATCCAAAAAGTCTACCACAAAGTGTCCTAGATAAGGCCGTAAAACACTATTCATGAGTTTCATGAAAGTGGCACGAGCATTGGTGAGACCAAAAGGCATCACCAACAACTCATAGTGCCCATATATAGTCCTAAATGCAGTCTTAGGGACATCCTCTACCCTAATCCTGATCTAATGATATCCTTATCTAAGGTCAAGCTTGGTAAAATACCTAGCTTGATGTAACTGATCAAACAGATCTTCCAATCTAGGCATTGGAAATCTATTTTTGATAGTTACCTTATTAAGTGCTCTATAGTCTATACATAGCCTCGTAGAGTCGTCTTTCTTTTTAACTAGGAGCATTCGTGATGCCCATGGTGAGTTACTAGGTTTAATGAAGCCCTTATCTAAATAATCCTACAATTGCCTCTCAACCTCCTCATGCAGAGAAACACTAAGCCTATAAGGTGGCCTGCAAATAGGGTTAGTGTTAGTAACAACCTCAATGGCATGGTCAATGTCCCCTCTCTCAGGTGTGAGCCCTCTGGGTAAGTCAGTGGGAAAAACATCTCTATACTCAAACATAAGATCCTTAAAACTTTTAACCACACACTCTTGCAAAAAAGAATAGTAGAAAGTCCTGTTCATATTTACATTCCTCGCATGAAAACATACATCAGATGAGTTGTCTGTACAATGCTCCATATCATGACTATACAATAAAAACATCTCGTGTACATGTTGAGAATAACAAGGACTATACAATTCTAGTGATGAAATGAGAGGTGCACTAGGTACATCTCTCTCTCCTTGAATACAAACTTTACTTCCATTCTTTTCAAATTCAAGTGTGTTGTAACTTTGATAGCTGCGTTTAAGTGTGTCTCCCAACCCCCATAGCCACTCTCTTCCTAAGACTAGGTCTGTCGTCTCCATATTCAGAATTTGGAAGTCCATATAATCTGTATAGTCCTGCATCTTGACTTCCAAATTGGATACCATAGTATCCTATATTCTCTTATCTTACCCTTGCATCATAGATACAATGTATTTATGTACACTAGGCTGTTGGGAAATCTTTAATTTCTTGACCAAAACATAGTTCATAAAATTATGAGTGGTAGAGTCATCTATCATGACCCGGACCCTGGTCTTGTATACACTACCATGCACTTTAACTAGGTCATGTGGTCCAAACTACAGTGACCACAATGACTGAATCAAACAACAGGTGTGCTCTATATCCTCGTGCATCACCTCCACTCCCTTGCAACTAGAGCTGCCATGAATAGGAAGGGTCTGCATTAGGTGGACTGCCTCTTTGCCCTTTTTAGGGGCCGTACTAGACTCTAGTCCCTTCTTCTTTTCTTCCCCCTTCTTGCGTGGACAGTTCCACTGTGAATGGCTAGGAGATAGGCACCTAAAGCACAGGTTCTCTCTTTTTGCTCTCTCAAACTGATCTGTGGATAACCTAGGCCCTTGTGATCTTTGTTTCTTAATAAGAACTTTGTTTTTCCCAAAAGGAAACTTTTTATTGAATTTAGTCGTACTAAGAGGCTTGAGGGGCTGATCCGTCTCCATAGGAGTATATTGAGGATGGTTATGGTCCTCATAGATTTGTGCATACTTGATCGCTTCCTCAAACATCTTAGGCGCATTCCTTCTAACTTCCCTCTTTATGGCTTTATCCAAGCCTCTAACAAACCCTCTGGTCTTTTGGAAATCATCTAAGCCTTTAAGTTTCAAAATGATCTCTCTATAGTGGGATAGGTAGACCCTAAGAGGCTTACCTCTCTGTGTAATCCTATCCCACTCATCCCAATTCCTCTCCTCCTCATTCTTAGGAAGAAACTCTTTTAGAAAAAGAGTCTCAAACTGAGTCCAGTCAGTAGGGATAGAGTTCGCCTCCTTAAGACTCATCCACCACTTATAAGTACGCGGGCCGAGGGAGAGACTCACCTCTAGCACACGGTACTCAGGTAGGGTGCCCTTCAATTGATGCAAATCATGCTACTTTTGTAAAAAAGTGTAGATTGCATCCTTGTTCCTGTCTCGGTCATCCCTTGTAAAGGTAGGTGGCTTCAAGTCTCTCAGGAGGGGAGCTTCCCTAGAGCTCTCTTCTTTGTGTTTACTAGGAAGAGAAGTGTCTTTCCTAGTAATCTCTAGAGGAATTGGAGGGGTTTCTCTTTCCTTCCTAGCTAGGAAAGAGGTGACACTAGTCTCAAGTGAGATCATTTGAGACTTAAGCTGCTGTATGAGAGATGTGATGCTACCAAGATCTCTCTCTAATTTAAGGGTTTGCTCTTTCAAGTCTATGAATGGGGCACAAGTGATAAACTCATCTAAAAGTTCCTCATAGGTATATTCCTCTTGCTGAGGCTCTTTCTCTTCTAAGTTTTCTTCTACTTCTTGCCCTAATTCTACTTCTTCCATTCTAGAATCAGGATCCTCTAGTTGCTCTTTAGATAGAGAAGTGTGTTCAGAGATCCATGAGATCCATGAGATCCATGAGAGATCTCACTTTAGTTCAGTGGTCTCACTTTAGCTCGTGTTCTTTGAGAGAGAAAGAAGGAAAAGAAAACATAATTTCTTCATAGGAGAAGAATAGAGTATGTTTTCCTTTAGACAGAAGAGGTGTTTGGGAAACATCTCTTAGTGTTTATTTCAGAAGGAATTCATTTACTCTACTTTTCAATGTAATTTTCCTTCACATGGGAGTCTCTTTCTCCACTAGTTTTGAAGGAAAACATGGAGAGCTTATGTACATGTTCTCAGTTATGAGAAGAGTAAATGGATTCAATAGAATCTCTTTCAAAGGGAAAGGGAAAGTGGAATAGGTTCCACTGCTAGAGCTCTTTTCCTTAGAAGAGATTGAATAGAGAGAGAGAGAGGGTTTCACTTTCTCACTTTTAGATTGTCTAATAAAGAAGTGGCACTCTTCTATCAAAGACAAGAGGGAGATCAGTTAATCATGATGGTTAGATTGAGTCTCACATGGAGACTCTAGAGAGAAGCAGTTATGATATTCTAGTGATGGTCTTTGACTAGATGAGATGATCTAGTTATTGAAATTAGTTAGACTGGGAGTAGAGTTATGACTGTTCTCTTTAGGGTTTATAGGAGATAGAGATATATCTAACCTATTAGCGTACCAAAGTCTTAGCTGGTGTTACATCATGAGTATGATGAGTTAACATCAGTGAGGAGGATGGGTACTAAGGGATTATCTAAATCTCAAAGGGAATGCTTTCTGCATTCATATGGCAAACTATAGGGAAGAGAAATATTAGAGTTTGCACAAGTGCCAATAGATGCTCTTCCAATAGAACTTAGTCCATAGGTAATGGATGAAAAAGCACAGACTTCTTGGTTGGTGAAATGTAGAGATTGCATTTTACTACCATGAGCTAGATGATGGATTTGCATAATTCACAAGATAGCTAGGTTAAACTATTACTTCTGATTACACTCAAGGTTAGGAAGACCTAGAGTGGTATGAGGGCAATCTATCATTTAGTTCTAGTTAGGTTTGGAGTCACTTGTTATGGAAATTTATTCTATATTTTAGAGGATTCTACGGTTTATTATCTCCGTTATAGTATGGTCAAGGCTATAAGCTTGACACTTTGCACTTGCTTTTCATATTATTACTCCATAGAGTATACATCATATGGACTTAGGTCATTTGGATGATGTCGCATGTCATGGGAGTGATAGTTTGGAGACTGAATGTACATGGGAGATAGTAGACACCACTCAGACGGTTTCCCACCTTTTAGATGACCTCATATGAGGCTTCTTAAGGGGAAGGATATGGGGAAACAACACATAGAGATGACCATGTACATAGAGTACATGGGGTTCAGGGGAGTCCGAGCACTTTTTTCTACCAATACGAACACATTAGGAAAAAAGGTGAACCTTGCATGGGCCTTCTAAGGATCCCTAATTTTTAGAGATCAAGCCTAATTCTGCTGTTGTTTAAGGGGACAAAGTGCATTTAATAGGGCACTTTTTAGTAGGCTGGAGTAGGCTTTCTTTAAGGCTTACTAGGCTCCTCTCTCTCTTCTATTAGAGAGAGAGAAAGGGAATCTACTTTCTAGATCATCAAACTCGAGCATGTATGGGAATAAAAAAAGGATTTTTTTTTTCATGTTTCAGTATTTATTTACTTGAAAGGGCTCATTTTTTAATATATATGTCAGAAGTGACTTTTTTTCTAGTTTAGTTTTTAATTTTCCTTTTGAAAAAGCAATATTTTTGAAATCCCTCTAAAAGTAGAGTGCCACATCATCAAATCTGGAACTACTCTTCACCCAAAAAATGACTTTTTCAAAAATTTCATCATTTTTTGGCTATTCTCAGTGGAAAAACACACTGTGACCCATCCACATCCAAGAAAACAAATTTTTCCTGAGAAAATCATGCTCTAGCATCTCTTCCAAACAAATTTCTGGTCTCTTTCTCAGTATTGTCTAATTGTTGGAAAAGATGGTGTTGAAACCTATTACAAACCTCACATTAGGCCGTCCTCATGCCCCAACATCAACAAGTATCCATGTTCATGTGCCCTTAGAGTTTGCTCCAAATACAGAGTGCAACAATGATGTGAACTCTCAAAATGAGCATTGTGAAGCTGGAGAAAAGAATATTGATCTTTGGACTCATGGTTCATTATACCCTCTTGATCCAATGTCTTCTTACCATCCAACATTCCATAACCTCTCAACTTTACTTCAGTTCATCGGTGTCAGTAAAGCTAGGCTCTTAGGTTATTGTCAACGATTATCTACACATTCAATTGTCATTACTAAGTATTGGATTCAACAATATCAACTAAATCATACAAGGTTGGTCACTTTAGAAAGCACAATCATATCTTTATAAGAAAAGCTTGCAGAGCTTGAAAAGCATATGGAAGAAAAGGTGAGAACAATTGAGAAATTAAAAAACATTGTCCAACACTTGAGAGAGACTCCACTTGGGATGCGACGTAGGAGACGATCATTAACATCCTTTGACTCTATTTCAATTGGTGGTGGAGCATGCAAACGACAAATTTTTGCGATAAGGTTTGGCTTGTATTTGTTTCTCTTTTTGGAAGACTTATATATATATATATATATATATATATATATATATATATATATATATATATATATATATATATATATATATATATATATATATATATATATATATATATATATATATATATATATATATGTATATATATATATATATATATATGTATGTATATATATATATATATATATATATATATATATATATATATATATATATATATATATATATATATATATATATATATATATATATATATATATATATTCTTGTTATGTAGGTCATTCGTTGAAGATGTTAGTGCTTCATCAACAACAGAGGATCAATTCAAGTTACTAAATTCTTGTTTGACCAACAAGTAGGTGGTTAGTATTTTGGAGTCACAAATAGGAAACCTTATCGAGAAGCAAGTGATTAAAGATTTCACAAAAAAGTTACAAGATATTATCACTCCTAGAGATGTGCAGATGGTATGTGATGAAGAAGGAATTAGTACTAAAGGATACAATGCATTGTACAACCTTTTGAAGCATTCACTACAAAGAGAAGGTATTTTGTAGAATATGTTTCCATCTCCTTACAAGGTATCTCTTAAGAAGTCAATGTCCAATGAAGATATAGCTAGTATTCTTGGAAACTACTTATATATAGAGGATATTATGCCTATGTCTATTTATCATTTATCTACATCCAAAAAAGAGTTGAAAAGCGCAACTGGAAATGTATTTCCTTACACAAAGTACAACAACATATTCGTGGATTTGGAGAGGCTTCAACAGGCAATGGTTCAATTTTACAAATCTACTATACCAGGTATGTCCACTATTGTTACCTTGATATACATTGTATTTTGATGTTATAAAAATTTTGGTAATTTATGCAGATTGTAATACCAAATTAAAGTTTACATTGAAGTTAGATGAATGCCAGATCATAAAGGGACGACGATCGGAGAGATTGAGTTTGACACTCATGAATGAAGCTATGACAAATGCCATATCTGATGAAAGTAGTAACTATAGCTCTAACTCTACATATAGTGTTCAATCTGAGAAAGAAATATGGTGATTAGGTGATAGTGAAGTACCTAAAGAATCTAATGATGTTCTTTCATGGATTTTTAGTAGGAACCAATGGATCACTAAAGTAATAGTTTCTCAAATTCATGGTGCAAAGCTCCACATAGAACACTTTGGCAATTTTGAGATAGATTGGCACTTGGGTGGGGATTTAAAAACTACCAAATGCATGTTAGGTTGCAAGCAAGGTGCATCTGCTCGTTATCCATGTCCATTTTGTACCTAAGGCTATAAAGTAACAAAGGGACAACAAAAAGAACTATCTAGCTTAGATGAATACATATATGCACCTACTTCCACGGAATGGGATAGACCTTTGTTAAGGTGTCCAATGTTAGAAATACCTAACCGTGACACATTAGAGAAAGATTGGAATCCCATTATTCAATTTCCATTAGTTAATGTTCACTTTTGCACCTTGCATGCTTTCATGAGAATATTTGATAGATTATTGAAGCTCCACATAGAATATGCATTTTCCATGAAGCCAATTGATAAATCTATACAAGCCATCAAAAAATTGGAAGAGTTGCTTAATTCGATTGGTTGTCATGGTGGTAATGTAACTCTAGTTGTCAAAAAACCTGGTGAATCACAAAATAGTTTGCAACAAGTGTCAATGACAGGGAAGAAGGCAAGAAAAGTTTTCAGAACAGGTGTGAGCCCTAAGAAAAATGAATGCAGGGAGCTATGGAAAGACTTGTGCATGATCACCACTGATAATGATTCTCAAATTGACCTTAGTAATAGGGGAAAGAAGGTTTGGTCATGCTTAGATAAGTTGGTAGGCTTAATGAGTCTTAATAGCTCCAACAAAAATGACCGTCAGTTGTTTCAAGTTACATTAATGGATTTTGCAAAGTGTTTCATCCTATCTTGGGGAGAGAGCAATATTACACATTACATAGTAAGTTTTCTTATTTTTTCAATTTTCTTGTTGATAAGATTGTGTTATATGTACTTATATCATTTCAGCATATGTTATTTGCACATGGAACATTTTTTATGCATCAATATGGTTCGTTGGAGATTTTTAGTACACAAGGAATGGAGAAGTCACATTATAAGGCTAGAGGTGTTTACTTCAAGAACACACGACATGGTGGTGGTGCAATGCAATCAAAATACATGGAAGAGATGTTTAATTGGTTTTATCGTACTACATTTTCAAGGACATATGCAATGGAACGAGCCAAGGAGTCGAAAGTTGCAAAACTTGCAAGAATTAATCAACACAACTTAGCTAGTGAAAAATGGAAGTCATCATTGGGACCTTTACATCATGCTGAACAGCGGGCTACAAGAACACGAAAGGGTTCACCATGGAAGTGGTCATTTAATACATTCATGGCATTTTTTGAATAGTTCATAAGGTTTGCTACACACTAATCTCTTGTTTGCAATTTTTTGAGGTAATTTTTAATAAACAATTTTTTGTCCATTCAGATGTGAACAAAACCTTTTTAAGTGAAACATTATAAAAGGAGACTCATTGTCTCATTTCAACATTCTAGCACTATAGAGGATGGCACGAACAAAGCAAACTACAAGGAAGGATCCCATTAACTTTCCTACCTATGTGCAAGGCACTCGGAAGCCACCATGGATGAATCACCACAAAAGGCGACGTAGTGTCTCACGCTCTGCATCCCATCGCGAAACAGGCGGTGGTCATACCTCTAGGAGTTAACAGTTGTATGAAAAAGTGGAACATGGGCAATCCAGGGAAGAGGCCGTAAATCAACCCCAATCACCACCATCATCATATGATGAGCCTCCATCACCAAAGAGACCCACAAAGACAAGGGTGAAGGAGCGTGCTCACAGACACGTAGTTTCTGATGATGATTTTGATGAATCGCATGAGGATGTGTCTCAACAACGTTCAGAATCAAGTGAGGAGAGTCAAACATTGCCACCATGGGGTAACCAAGAAATACCTACAAATCATAGGGTTACTGTAGCGGGAAAGACTCTTCCAACAAATCAGGGGGCCATACCAAATGATCAAGAGAGGGAGAAAAGCGAGCAACAACATCCTGAACAAGGAGAAAGCTCAAGATGCGTGCAATGTAAGAAGAAAGTCTTTCAACCCCATAGTAAACCACCCCAACCAAGACCACAGGAAAATGTCCAACGAAGACCACCACCACCACAACCTAGAGCACCACAACGAAGAAGAAGATATACGAATGCATTTGCAGAGATAAGGCACTATCAAAAGACAGCTGACCTTCTAATACCTAGAAGACCCTTTGCAAGGGTGGTTAAAGAAGAGTTACAAAGGTATTGTGGAGGGTTAAGGATCCAAGCTCTAGCTTTAGAAACTTTACAAGAGGCAGCTGAAGCATATTTGATATCAATGCTCGAGGATTCCAACGTGTGTGCCATCCATGCTAAGCGAGTCAGTATACAACCGAAGGACATATAGTTAGCTAGGAGAATTAGGGGTGATCGTAGCTCAGTTTTGTAACTGATCTCTACAGACAAGAGATTTTTTGTAAATATTGCCATTTTCAATGAAACATGAGCACGTCTCCTCTATTCTCTTTATAATCTCATTATTTAGAATGAAACATGAGCAGTCATTATACATTTCCATGTGTTTTCTTGTGATAATCTCTCATATATTAGTGATTGTTTTCTTATCTTGTCATTTTGATCATTGTCTATTGATTAAATGCTCAAACCATGCTGTGCCATAGAAACGCGAGAGAAGGCCCAACAAACGTTTTGTAGGGCCTTCTCTCGCGTTTCTATGGCAGGGCTTATTTCTTTGTAAAAAAGCACTATTTTCACATGAAGGATGCTTTGTCTTCTACAGAGGCAGAGTATAGAGGACTGGCTAATGCCACACAAGAAGCAATTTGGATTAAGCTTTTGTATACAAAATTGGGATTGTATACTAGGTCACCAATTATCTTTGGAGATAATACAAGTTCTCTTCACCTTGCAGCTAATCCTATCTATCATGCTAGGACCAAACACATAGAGGTCCATTATCATTATGTGAGAGAGAAGTTGATAAGCAAGGACATTCAACTTACCTATGTATCAACAAACATGCAATGTGCAGATTTGTTGACTAAAGCTTTGGATGGAACAAAACTTTACAGGTTCAAATCCATGATTGGATTGCAGGACATACTTGAGGATTGAAGATGAAGACTTAAGCCAAAGTGTTTGGCTTGAGGGGGAGCTGTTGGTGTAAATTGAAAGCCTACACATTTGGCTCTAAAGATGCACTAAAGTCTACACATACATGAAGAAGCATAGGAACATATGCTAGTGGTTAATTACCACTTTACCTCAATGTAAAAGTCAAATTGACTTAGAATCTTTTGTAATCACCTAGCAAAGTGAGTCATGGAAAAAATAGTTCATTTGATTGAAGGAATATCTCCAAGCATTTAGGAGATTGATCATAGGGAGCCAAAAATTTGAATTTGAATTCAAATCTTTGTTCATTACATATAAAAAGTGGACATGAAAAGTCGCGGGTAGGAGAGATCATTCCCGAGCCTCATTCTACTGATTTTGAGTGTGTGTGAGGACTATACCATAGCCTACACCTCTCTAGACCATTAGGCAATGTTGTTCATGCCAATGGGATTGTATACAAGTGTTAATTAATTGATACATTTACATCATTCATCTATGAGTTCTCTGTTAGTCTACTCAAAAGTCTGTCAACTTGTCAAGGGCATATCTCGGTCAAGTCTTCACCAAATCAAGTGATTCAAAGCTTATTGGATTCAGCTCAACATCATCTACATGCTATCAAATTTTGAAGTGATTCTATTCAGCCATTTCAGCGAAATCTGCGTCGAGGTGAACTCTGGTCATTTTTTGCTACAGTCCTAAAAAGTCGGGGGTATAGCTAAACTTGCTAAATTGATTTCTCTTAGAATAGTTTATCTTTTTACATCATTTCACTTGCAAATGGTAGCTTACTAAGCTAATTAAATACTCCAAGAAGGAATTTTATCAATTTCTACTGTGCTGGTCACACTGAGCAAAACATTCAGCAGGTGTCAAGACATAAATAGAAGGTTTTCTTGAGTTTGTGAACTTCAAAAATATCTGTTTTGGTTCAATCATTACCCACATCACTCAGAAAGTACATAGGCCATTTTTTGGTGTTATTGGAAAGCTAAGAAGGTCTACTTATCAAGTCTGAAGCAAAAGAGGGCTGGTACAAAGCAGTTTTAGCAGTACCTACTCAATCTTTTGGAGCATCCATCCATCTATCCCAACAGTGGTATCAGAGCAATAGAGGTAAAATGGGAGATGATTTTCCTTCATTTATTGATAAATTGGACAGGAATAACTATCAAGCTTGGTCTCTAAGGATGAAGACCTACCTACAAGGAAGGAGTCTCTATGGATACATCTCAAGAGATGAGGAATTGCCCTCATTCAAAGCAAGAGGATTGCCAACCAAGGAAGAACAAGAAAAACTCAACACATGGTGTGCTAAGGATGCATTGGCAAGGTCATATTTACTCAACTCTATCTTTGACTTTCTTTTGCCACATATCAGAAATTGTAAGACATCCCAACAAACTTGGGAAACTTTGTCATCATATTTTTCCTCCAATACAAGGGCTAGGAAAAATCAGTTGTGGATTGAATTCACAACACTAAGGAAGCAACCTAAGCAAGTTGTTTTAGAATTTGTGACCAAAATCAAAGATGTTGCTGATCAGTTAGCAAGCATAGGAGAAGAGATTGAAGAAGAACAAATTGTAAGGCAAGTGATCAATGGAATCAAGGCTGATGACAAATGGGAAAGCTTCACCACTACAATGGATCTCTACATGGACATGCACACTCCAGATCTTACGAATCTCATGGGACAACTATTTACACATGAAGCAAAGCTCACAAAAAATGGAGATACATCCAAAGGTAATAACTCTTCTGCCCTATACACTGATAAGAAGTCTAAGGATAAAGGCAGAGCAAAAAAATGGAAGATGAAGGCTCTACCTCCCAAGCCAACTATGCAGGGAGAGGTAGATCTTCAAGAGGAAGGGGAAGAGGAGGTAAGCAAGGTAGGGGGAGACCCTACAACTCATCACCATGCAACATTTGTGGTTTATCAAATCATACTACTATGAGTGTTTCAGGAATTACAAAAATCAGACAGGAAGAGGCTACCAAAGAGGTGGATACTCACAATCAAGAGGAAGGTTCAACCATCACCAAGGCCACAACAACAATTACAACAACAATTACAATGGCAACTACCAAGGAGGATTCAAAACCAAAAAAGACTACAACAACTACACAGAGGAGCAGGATGACTCTCTTCTGATCATGAACATGACTTCAAACTTAGGTACAAATGATGACCACCTATTCTACATTGACTCAGGGTGCTCAAATCATGTGGCTGGCAATGTGGCACTACTCTCTGATCTTGAGGAACCAAAAGGTAAACATCAAGTCCAAACAGGTGATGATACAAAGCATTCAATAGTTAAAGTTGGAAATGTTAAGACTTGTGATGGTAATCAGAATTTGTTGAGCAGGGTACTCTATGTACCAACCATTACCAAAAATTTGATGAGTGTTGGTCAGATTGTGGAGAAAGGTTTGCAAGGTCAGATTTAATCAATATGGAGCATATGTGGAGGATCCAAGACATGGGTTCAAGAGGATTGCTAAAGGAGAAAAATCAGGTAGACTTTTCACTTTTGAGTTGGAAGATACAAAGAATATTGCACTATACAGTTATAAAGATCAAACACTTTCAGAGCTTGAGATTTGGCACAAAATATTAGGGCACATAGGAGAAAGAACCTTGAAACAAATGTGCAGGGACCAATGTGTGCTTGGGATACCTAATGTATCCAAGCAACATATGATTTACAAGTGTGGTGCTTGTCAATTTGGTAAGTCTCACAGGTTATCCTTCTCCAAGAAAGGATATATGCATGAAGACTACCTAGAGCTTGTACACACAGATGTTTGGGGACCTAGCAAAGACCCCTCAGTCTTAAGATCAAGGTACTATGTGTCTTTCATTGATGATTATAGTAGATGGACTGTATTATACTTCATGAAGCACAAGGATGAGGTATTTAATTGTTTTAAGAAATATCTTGCATTAGTTGAAAACCAGACAATAAGGAATTTGAAGAGGCTAAGGTGAGATGGAGGAGGTGAGTACTTCTCCAATGAATTTGAAGACTTCTTGCAGGACAGAGGCATCAAGAGAGAGATAACCACAAGGTATTCTCCTGAACAGAATGGGGTAGCTGAAAGAAGAAATAGGTTAATTGTTGAGACAGCTAGATCTATGCTTAATGAGAAGAAGTTACATAACTATTTATGGGCAGAGAGTGTTTCTATTGCCACTTACCTCATAAACAGGTTACCATCTAAGTCACTTGATGGTATGACACCCTATGAAGCATGGCATGGTAAGAGACCATCATTAGATCACTGCAAAATATTTGGATGTGTAGAATATGTGCACATTCCTTCTCAGATAAGAGGTAAGCTAGACCCAAAGGCTAAAAAATGCATTTTTATTGGGTATGATTTAAATAAAAAAGGTTACAGGTTTTAAAATCCTACCAATAAGGGATTTATGGTAAACAGAGATATGATCTTTGATAAAAATGATTCTTGGTATGAGAATGAATGCAGGAAGGTCAAACTACCCTATGATTTGGAAGAGGAATTTCCAAAACTTGCAAAGGAGGAACCTATTTAGAATGAAGCCTCAAGTTCATATGATGAAGACACTATCAACCTTGAAGAATTCAAGGCATGGAAGTCCAAGGGCAAAATGAAGATGAAGAAGCTTGAAGACATACCTGAATCTTCAACTCAATCAATCAGAAGATCTCAAAGAGAAAGCAAGAAACCTATCAGATATGGGTATGATACATCTGTTGTTACTAAACATTCAGTTTATCTTGCCAAAGATTTGTCAAATGAAGAACCAGGTTCATATGAAGAAGCAATAACCAAATCAGAATGGAAAGAAGCTATGGATGAGGAGATTGAAGCACTCAAGGAGAGTGACACATGGGAGTTAGTACCCAAGAAGGATTCTATGAAGGTAATAGGATCCAGATGGATCTATAAGTTGAAAAGAAACTCTGATGGAACAATTAATAGGTACAAAGCCAGATTGGTAGCCAAGGGTTTTGCACAAACCCAAGGCATTGACTATGAAGAGACATATTCTCCTATGGCCAAGATGCCAACAATCAGAGTGTTGGTAAGTGTGGCAGCATCAAAGAATTGGAACATGTACCAATTGGATGTCAAGAATGCTTTCTTGAATGGATGGATTTCAGAAGAAGTTTATATGTCACAACCTCCTGGCTATGAGGACCCTAAGAAGGTAACTTATGTTTGCAAATTAAAAAAGTCTTTATATGGATTGAAGCATGCATATAGGGCATGGAATTACAGGTTAGCTACATACCTCCAAGACCAAGGTTTTGTCATGAGCAAGGCTGACACTTCTTTGTTCATTAAGAGAAGTAATTCAGAGGTAATATATCTCTGTGTTTATGTTGATGACATCATCATTATAGGTAATGATGTCAATGGAATCATGTATATCAAAAGCCAGATGATGAAGGAGTTCAAGATCAATGATCTTGGTTTATTGAAGTATTTTCTAGGGCTTGAATTAGTTTACACTAATTCAGGGATATACATTACTGAGAAAAAGTATGTACAGGATATGTTGAAGAAGTTTCACTTGCAGGATGCTAAAGTAGCAAGCACTCTAATGGAGGTAAACCTAAAGCTAAGTGCCCATGAAGGTGATGAAGTCAAAGACATTACAGGTTATCAAAGTATGGTGGGTAGCTTGAACTATGCTACTCTTACAAGAATTGATATTGCATATGAAGTAAGTGTGCTAAGTCAATTTATGCACAAGCCAAGGATACCTCACTTAGAGGCTACCAAGAGAATCTTGAAGTATCTCAAGGATACACAGAACCATGGTTTGTATTTCCCTTACACTTCAGATATTGATATCAAAATTTATTCAGATGCAGATTGGGCAGGATGCAAGGATGATAGGAGGAGCACTTCTGGATATATTTCCTTTGCAAGTGACAAACCAATTTCATGGTCTTCAAAGAAGCAACCCACTGTTGCTTTGTCTTCTACAGAGGCAGAGTATAGAGGACTGGCTAATGCCACACAAGAAGCAATTTGAATTAAGCTTTTGTATACAGAATTGGGATTGTATACTAGGTCACCAATTATCTTTGGAGATAATACAAGTTCTCTTCACCTTGCAGCTAATCCTATCTATCATGCTAGGACCAAACACATAGAGGTCCACTATCATTATGTGAGAGAGAAGTTGATAAGCAAGGACATTCAACTTACCTATGTATCAACAAACATGCAATGTGCAGATTTGTTGACTAAAGCTTTGGATGGAACAAATCTTTGCCGATTCAAATCCATGATTGGATTGCAGGACATACTTGAGGATTGAAGATGAAGAATTAAGCCAAAATGTTTGGCTTGAGGGGGAGCTGTTGGTGTAAATTGCAAGCCTACACATTTGGCTCAAAGGATGCATTAAAGTCTACACATACATGAAGAAGCATAGGAACATATGCTAGTGGTTAATTACCACTTTACCTCAATGTAAAAGTCAAATTGACTTAGAATCTTTTGTAATCACCTACCAAAGTGAGTCGTGGAAAAAGTAGTTCACTTGATTGAAGGTATATCTCCAAGCATTTATGAGCTTGATCATAGGGAGCCAAAAATTTGAATTTGAATTCAAATCTTTGTTCATTACATATAAAAAGTGGACATGAAAAGTTGCGGGTAGGAGAGATCATTCTCGAGCCTCATTCTACTGATTTTGAGTGTGTGTGAGGACTATACCATAGCCTACACCTCTCTACACCATTAGGCAATGTTGTTCATGCCAATGGGATTGTATACAAGTGTTAATTAATTGATACATTTACATCATTCATCTATGAGCTCTCTGTTAGTCTACTCAAAAGTCTATCAACTTGTCAAGGGCATATCTCGGTCAATTCTTCACCAAAGCAAGTGATTCAAAGCTTGTTGGATTCAGCTCAACGTCATCTATATGCTATCAAAGTTTGAAGTGATTCTATTCAGCCATTTCAGAGAAATCTACGTCGAGGTGAACTGTGGTCATTTTCTGCTACAGTCCTAAAAAGTCGAGGGTATAGCTAAACTTGCTAAATTGATTTCTTTTAGCATAGTTTATCTTTTTACATCATTCCACTTGCAAATGGTAGCTTACTAAGCTAATTAAATACCCCTAGAAGGAATTTTATCAATTTCTACTGTGCTGGTCACACTGAGCAAAACATTCAGCAGGTGTCAAGACATAAATAGAAGGTTTTCTTGAGTTTGTAAACTTCAAAGTTATCTGTTTTGGTTCAATCATTACCCACATCACTTACAAAGTACATAGGCCATTTTTTGGTGTTATTGGAAAGCTAAGAAGGTCCACTTATCACGTCTTAAGCAAAAGAGGGGTGGTGCAAAGCAGGTTTAGTAGTACCTGCTCAATCTCTTCGAGCATCCATCCATCTATCCCAACAATGTTGATGTTCACTTGTAAGTATGTCATTGCAAACCAATTTTATTGTGTCGGCCACTGAGTCACCAAATGGCAAACACTTTTTCTCCAACAATTCAGAGGTACTATCCAAAGGACACTTTGACAAAGTACAAAACAAACTTAGGCATTCATCCATCTGTAGCCCGAATGCATTCTCTACATCATATAAAAAGAAATATTCTTGTCCCTTGACAAGAACCACTGAAAAAGTTTCAATCTCCACCTCTAGAATACTATTGCTTCTGGCTCTGAAGAGGTGGATGGCTTAGGTACTTCTTTCAACTTATCATCCACACCAAGAGGATAAGTTTTCTCAATAGCTTCTCTCTCTAACAAGAGATTCAAGGGTTCGTGAGGTGGTTCCTTTTTATCATCGACAAAGCCACCTGTAAGAAGATGAGGGATCTCATGAGGAATTGGTTTTGGTTCCTCATTCACAAGGAAAGTTGTGGCAGCAATGAATGAAAGATATTTTGCACCCATCTTGCGTTTCCTATTCAATCTCCTTATAAGTGGCGTAGTTTCATCAAGAAGGTGCCCTACTTCCTCTGCAATTACCTGGAACCGTTTCAATCGTTTTGCAAATGCCTCATCACCTTTGTGAATGTAGGTGAGAAGGTTACATGGAACCCAGGTTCCATCATATGGTGGTATTTCGATGGAGAAATGCAATATATGAACTTGCATATATTGAAGTAGCTCCTCCAAAGCATCGACATTCATTTGCACGGTTCCATGGAGGTCAAGAACCTTGGAGAGAAGATCATATAGGTCATGTTGACCTTTGTAATCTGAAGCCTCCAAAAATTCTAGAAAATTGTGGCGTGCGCTCTTAGTAGGTACAGAGGTGGAAGCCATAGCTTGCAAATGCGGACTGCTCTATCACTCAATGTAGTTGCAAAAGTGAGAAATGAGGAGAGATGACTCCTGTTTATAACTTTTCTAGAATTTTTAAGTGATGGGTCCCACTTTTTCATAGAACTGACTTTTCCTTAAATTAAAACATAAGAGCCTTGGAAAGGAAAACTTTGACATTTGAGATCACATCAAAGAAAATAAACAATAAGAATGCTCTTTCAAGAAAAACCTTGAGAATGTACATATACAAGTAGAATGCGGCCAAAATATCCTTGAAGCAAATGTGAAAAATTTCTCATTGCAAAAATAGATTTGTTTACAGGTTTCACAGTATCTTTTCAAAAAAGATTATGACAATGAAATTTCAGTTCCATCCATGCTCCAATCTGCAAGAACCTTGATTTTGTCTTCCAATCTCTTTCCAATCTATGGACAATTCATAAAGGATTAAAATATTTTCAAATCGTGAACAATAGTGATAGAATAATATATATATATATATATATATATATATGAAATACAACTCTTACCTTGTTCCCTCGTATTCGAAATTTGAAATCATGAAGATCATCATATCCCATGATAAGTAAGTGCTCTCTCAAGTTGGCCAAGTTCCAATGTTGATTAACTAAAACCACCTCCATATCATTGTTTGGTAACTTCACATTAATTTCAAATGAAGCTAAAGATCCCTTCAAGCTTTGCAAAGGTATCCACTCTCCTAGATTACACATCCAACGATCATAATAAAATCTAATGTACAAAGAGGTGCAATGTTTTAAATAGCGAAACCCTATACCTGTGTCACCAATTCTACAACGATATCTATCCCCTTTTGACAATCCTTCTACATAACCCCAGTTTTCCCCTAACAATCCTTCTACTACTTCGTATGTAATATCTTTACATAGGAACATTGTAGGAGTTTCTACAAAAGGAATGCCTTGAAATATGAAAACAAAGCAATGGATTGGTAGAGTCCAATGAAGACCTATTGATCTAGACACTCGTGTGAATCTCAAAGAGTTATGTATGTCCATCACCATCTTACGCTTGAAAGATGATATGGACCAAAAATCAGGTTTTGGCCACTCTAAACTAAGAAGAGAATCAACTTTGATAATCTCCAACCTTCCATATTCACCATCTGTGGAAGGAACAATGTACTTGTGAGTGTAAAAGAAGATCCTTTCACGAATAAGTTTAGTAGGAGGTACATCTGGAAACACTAATGCCCCAATGTCTGTATGTAATGCTTTGAAAGTTCCTGTAAGACTATGAAGTGGTTGCACTTCCACTAAACTAGAAGGAAATATGACTGTAGCAATGAAAAACATATGAGATGAGTAATTAAGACATTTAACACCATGAAGCATTGAAAAAATAGAAATACTCACAATGGATTGGATATCTAATTCTATTGGAGTTTTCTAACTTCATGGTTGAAACTGTGAAGACGTTGTACAATAGCAACCATCCCACCATGTGTTTGCTGCTTGAAGCCTAAGAGCTTACCTTTCCAATGAAGATCCAAATTTCCACGATCTCAAACATGATGAGGACCAAGTCCAGATGGCTGCATGTACACCCATGCACCTTTGCAAAACTCTTGTGGTAGCCAACTTCCTTCCATTGTTTTGATGTTGTGGCACGTCATTGTGTGAACTTTGTCTTTTGGTCTCCTATGAGCTCTAGATCTTTCCATGGGAGTAAGAGTTGCTGTCATTGCTGCAGAAGTTGGGAGAATGGTAGGAGGAGAAACAACGCTTCTATTGTATGGTATGGAGGGAATAGAGATGAAAATATGTCTTTTTTGGGTTTTGGGTATGAAAATCGGAGTTTGAAGAGGGAAAGTAGAGTTTTTTGAGTTATTTTGAAAAAAGTCACTTTTTTAGCTCAAAAACATGCACGGATTTTGAATTAGAAGTCAAAAATAGCACTTTTGACCCTAAAAGCTGATATGGAGGTCATTTTATGGTATTATGATGAGCTTTATAACTTTTTAAAAATTTTGAGTTTTTGGGCCCAGCCTGATTACGAGATTTCTCCTCTCTCTAGAACACAACCCTGAACATAGAGGAATTTTGTTCCGTCTTCCCCCTTCAGCCTAGTATTTTATAGGGTATAGACTGTGGCCATCACCCTCTTCTGATTGGTCCATCACTAATCACTCCTTAAGCTAAAAGGCCCATCCAGGGTTCACCTTTTTTCCTAATGATTTCATCTACATTTTCGAGGACGAAAATGTTTTTAAGGGGAAGGAAATGTCATATGATATTCATGGGGTGTGACTCATCTCTTGAAGAAGGATACCACATGGCATCACGTGGGCACTTACCATTTGGTAGAAGAGATAAGAGGAAGTCTCATATAGGAGAGACTATTATCTTATTAGAGATATACAAGAGAATAGCATCTCTTATGAGAAAGATAGAAGTCAGCTCGGCGGTTGGGAGGCAAATAGTAATCATCTCTGTGTGGATTACGAGTGAAACGCTACCTTAGTCGACGCTCGATGACAGCTAAAGATCAGTCCCGACACTGGTATCAGAGCCTAGTTGAAATATTGGGCGAGACAGAGGTTCGTGCCTCATTTGTGGGCACTTGGAAAAAGCGCTTATCTCTGGTGAGCGTGAAACTAGCCTTGGATGAAGGCACATGGGAATTTGGGCACCCACGGAGGGTGGTATAGGTCCAAAATTAGTCCATGTGCTGGAGTTTGAGGTTGGTGGGAGCACTCATGCATGGAAAGTGGGTCCAAGAGTTAGAAGGGTCCACAAGTGAGCAATGAGGACAATGCTCGGTCTAAGGAGAAGGAATGTACCCCATGGAAGTTGAACCCAAGACCTCCTCATTCACACCCCTGGGACTTAACCACTAAGCTAAGTGGATCAATTGTTTGCAAGCGCACATGACCTACTATGTAGGTCTAGTCTAGAGATCTTTGGTCAAACACAGGCATGACCAAATGGTGTCCCATTTCAGATCTATCCAAATTAGCTGGATCCTTAGATCATATACTTACTTTATTACATGACATATACCTACATAGATATATACATACATACACATACATACATACATACATACACAAATACATAGATACATACATACATTCATACATACATACATACATACTTACTTACTTACTTACTTACTTACTTACTTACTTACTTACTTACTTACTTACTTACCTGCCTACCTACTTGCTTATTTATTTACTTGCTTGCTTACTTACTTACTTACTAACTTACTTACTTACTTGCTTACTTACTTACTTACTTACTTACTTACTCACTTACTTACTTATTTACTTACTTACTTACTTACTTGTTAGGAACTTACACACATTCATACATACATACATATGTATTCATACATACATACATGCATACATACATACATACATACATACATACATACATACATACATACATACATACATACATACATACATAAATACATACATACATACATTACTTACTTACTTACTTACTTACTTGCTTTCTTACTTACTTACTTACATACTTACTTGCTTACTTAAATACTTACATACTTCCTTACTTACTTACGTACATACATATGTACTTACTTACTTACATACACACATACATACATACATACATACATACATACATACATACATACATACATGCATGCATGCATACATACATACATACATACATACATACATACATACATACATACATACATACATACATGTTGGAACAAGCCAATCACAAATTAGTGATTATAAAGATCTTGAAGAAGGCTTATGGTCAGAATGAAGTGAAGGAAGACACTTGAGAAAGTGAAGGAGATTTCAGAATGATGTCTTGTACACATATGTACATATAAGTGGAAATTCTTGTAATCTGAGTAGAGCTAAATCCTTAGGATGATAAGGAGTAATGTCATAGACGCGGGATGAGTCCAAAATCATGTATATATAAGTTAATGATGATAAGAAATGTGAGAAAGAGTCATTTGTAGATGACAAATGTCTTAGAGATGTGTAGAGAGTTTTTTCCCAGAAAATAGGGACGGGTTTTTCTCTGAGTGCTCTCTGTCTGATCATGTGGATCAAGATTCCTTTTGTACACATCTAATTGAGAAGCTAATGAAGCTATGTCTAGAGTTTCATGATCTAATTCCTCTCCTACTGTGAGAATGATCAATAGGAACATTCATATGTAGAATGTGAAAACTGAAGTCTGAGAGTAGCGCACTTTTCCGTCTCAGTATTTCGCTTAGATCTCAGTGTATACTGTAAAGTTTTTGATGAATGAGCACTTAAAATCTAAGTTAGGAGATAAGGAAGCTATGGCTAAAAGCATTTAGCAAAACGGGTTTTGTGTTGAGAGAAATCAACTTAAGAAGTTGACCATGTCGAAGGCGCTATCTCTGGAAGACAGTTATGACATACTTTTGATCTTAAGGATCAAATTAAACTTTTGATGATTAGTTTTGAGAACTAATGATTAGTATGATTGCGCAAAGGTATTGCGAATACTTGTGCATCATTTACTTGAAGAAATTTGAAGTTATGTGCAGATAATGAAGTTGATTTCTGAAGCAGACTTTCTGAAGTAGACACTTCTTCACTCAGAGAAGTGTTGATGGAAGTTTTGGTAAAGAAGAACAATATTTGTATAAATTTTGGTTTATAACTGACATAGAAGTGTTCTTAAGTCAGTATAGATCAAACCTTTGGAGATTAAGAGGTCTCCAACAGTGGTATCAGAGCTGAAGGTGCAATACAAGAGAAGAAAAGACAATTGAAGTTCCAATTGGTGCAGATATTGGAGTTCTTCCAAATCAAAGGAGGACAAGGACAAATTATTGAAGATAACCTGCAGAAGTTCAAAGCACGAGTTCGAAAAGAATCAAGAAGGACAAAGCTCATATCAAAGGTACACTTTATCCTCATAAACCATAGTAATTGCAGATACAGAAGGTCAAGGATGGGAGAAAGCTTGCAGATTGATAAGCTAGATAGGGAGAACTATCCAGCTTGGTCCATGAGGATGGAGGCACACCTCATGAGTAAAGATTTGATGGCCTTCATTACAGGAGATGAAGAAAAGCCTGAATTTGCAGATCCTAGTATTCCAACTAGGGAAGAACTTGCAGTTCTGAAGACTTGGATGAGAAAGGATGCTCAAGCAAGGAGTATCATTTACATGGCTGTAAATGATTATCTTTTACCTCACATTAGAGGATTGGAAAGTGCTGTAGATGTTTGGAATGCCTTGGAAGAGCATTTCCAAAATACAACCAAGTCAAGGAAGTCCTCACTATGGGCTGAGTTCACAACCTTCAAGAAGAAGAGCTCACAATCAATTTCTGATTATGTGGCAAGGATGAAGGATATTGCAGATAGCTTGGGAGCAGTGGATGAAGACATTGAAGAGGATAAGTTGGTAAGACAAATACTTACAGGTCTGAGAGGAGATGAGAAGTGGAAGCCTTTCATATTGTCCATAGAGTTGTCACTTGATCACTTTACTCCTGATCTTAATCAATTGCTAGGACACATGCTAACTTTTGAGCAGGACATTAAAGGAGACAATGATAGAAGTACAAGTCAAGCTATGTACTCCAAGGACAAGAAAAAGAATGGCAAGGGAAAGCAATCGACTGATGATGAAGGGAATTCAAGTCAAGCTAACTTCACAAAAGGAAAGATGAATTTCAGAGGTAAAGGAAGAGGAGGTAAGAACAAAGATAATGCTAAAGCTTGTTGGATTTGTGGCAGAACAAATCATTTGGCAAATGATTGTTGGTATAACAATCAAAATGGTGGAAGCAATAATCAGAATTTTAATCAAAGAGGTAGAGGAGGCAGAAACCAAAGAGGCAACTTCAGAGGAAGAGGTGGTAGGACATCATATGGTAGAGGAGGTGGAAGAAACTTCCAATCTCAGTCCTACAACAACAATTATTATAATTATGCATCAGATCAGAAGGATGATATGACTCTTATCTTGAATGCAACTCATGAATCAATGGGAGAAGATCAAAGAGTGTTTTATATTGACTCAGGATGTAGTAACCATCTGAGTGGGAATCTATCCTTGATGACTGATATGGAAGCAAAGGTGAATGGACATACAGTTCAAACAGGTGACAATACCAAGCATAAAGTGGAGAGCATTGGATCAGTGAAGACAAAGAGTGGAAGTACACTTTTGAGCAAGGTACTTTATGTTCCTACTATTCCTAAAAATTTGATAAGTGTAGGGCAAATTGTGGAGAAAGGTATGAGGTAAGATTCACAAATGATGGTGTTTATGTGCAAGATCCAAATCAGGGATATAGAAACATAATTGCAGGGAAAAAGGAAGGAAGATTGTTCACTCTCAAAGTCCAAGGTAATGTGGGACATGCATTATTTACTTATGGAAGTCAAAAGGTGTCTGAATTAGACCTATGGCATAAAAGGCTAGGTCATTTCAATGAGAGAGCTATAAAGGAAATGTCAAAGAATCAGGTGGTGCTTGGATTGCCGAATGTTGAAGGGCAACATATGGTGTACAAGTGTGAAGCTTGTCAATTAGGTAAAGCACATAAAGGTTCTTACAACAAATCAGGGTACAAGCATTCAAATATGCTTGAATTGGTTCATACAGATGTATGGGGTCCCTCAAGGGACTATAGCATAAATGGATCCAGATATAATGTGTTGTTTGTTTATGATGCAACCAGATGGATTACTTTATATGTAATCAAGGATAAATCAGAAGTTTTCAAGACATTCAAACATTTTCATGCCTATGCAGAAAGGATCACAGGGCAAAAGCTTAAGAGGTTAAGATCAGATGGAGGGGGAGAGTATTTCTCTAAAGAGTTTGATGATTATTTGTGGAATGCACGTATAAAAAGAGAAGTAACTTGCAGGTACTCTCCTCAACAGAATGGAGTAGCAGAAAGGAGAAATAGGACTCTTGTAGAATTTGCAAGAGCAATGATGAAGGAAAAGAATTGTCCAAATTACTTATGGGCAGAAGCCATTAATACTGCAACATACCTTGTGAACAGGTTACCTTGTAAAGCTTTGGATGGAGGAACCCCTTATGAAGCATGGTGGGGTAAGAAACCTACTCTTGATCATTGTAAAGTATTTGGATGTATAACATATGCTTATGTTCCTTCACAATTAAGACATAAGCTAGAACCAAAAGCAGAGAAGTATGTGTTTATTGGATATGATGATAGACAGATGGGTTACAGGTTGTGGAGTCCATCTACAAAGCAATTTCTTGTTACCAAAGATGTGACATTTGATGAGCAAAATACATGGTATACAGGATCAACAAATGATTATGCAGGTGTTGAAGAGATACAAAAGAAAGGAAAGGCAAAAGTAAAAGTGTATGAAGAGAGTATTGATGATGTTGACTCTAAAAGTAGATTGCAGTATCATGTAGAAGAAGGGCCAAGATTTGATCCAGAATCAAATGAGGCTGAAACTTCGAGAAGTGCAGAAATCAGAAGATCCTCAAGGGAAAGGAAAGAGCCTATAAGGTATAGTTATGATACATCTTTTCTAACAACAAAAGATTATGCTTATATTGTGAAGACAGAAGAAGATCCAATCACTTATGAAGAAGCCAAAGGTAAACAGAATTGGGAGAAGGCAATGCAGGAAGAGTATGATGCTCTACTTGAAAATGAAACTTGGGAATTAGTACCAAGACCAAAGAATCAGAAAGTCATTGGATGTAAGTGGGTATATAAAACAAAAAGGTTTGCAGATGGTAAGGTGTCTAGATACAAGGCTAGACTTGTGGTCAAAGGTTATGCCCAAACTTATGGGGTAGATTATGATGAAACCTTTAGTCCTGTTGCTAAAATGTCTACAATTAGAACATTGATTGCTATTGCTGCTTGTAAAAGATGGAAGTTGTCACAATTAGATGTGAAAAATGCATTTCTAAATGGATACATTGTAGATGAAGTATACATGGAGCAACCAGAAGGTTTTATGAATTCAATTGGATCAGATTATGTGTGTAAGCTCAAGAGAGCTTTGTATGGGTTGAAGCAGGCCCCAAGAGCTTGGAATTACAGACTTGTCAAGTTCTTGAATGAATGTGGATTTCAAGCATCAAAGGCAGATAGTAGCTTGCTAATGAAGGCAAGTGAAAATGGATACATTTACATGTGCATTTATGTTGATGATATTATTGTTACAGGAACAGATGCTCAAGGAATCAATGAACTCAAAAGGCAAATAGAGAAGGAGTTTAAGATAAGTGATTTGGGAAACTTATCTTATTTCCTAGGAATGCAGATTGTATATACTCAACATGGAGTATATGTTTCACAAGAGAGGTATTTGAAAAATCTTCTGGTCAAGTTTAACATGGAAGATTGCAAGACTTCAACTACACCATTGGAGGTAAATCATAAATTAAGCAGGTATGGAGGTGAAGAATTCAATGATATGAAGAAATATCAGAGTTTGGTAGGTAGTTTAATCTATGCTACCTTGACAAGACCAGATTTGTCATATGCAGTAGGTGTGTTGTCACAATTTATGCATTGTCCAAAGAAGACTCATTGGATTGCAGCCCAAAGGGTACTCAGATATATCAAAGGAACCCTAAGTGAAGGTTTGTACTATGGTTTTACTTTTGACACAAGAATCAAAGTGTTTAGTGATGCAGATTGGGCAGGTGACTCAGATGATAGAAGGTCTACTCATGGGTATCTCTGTTATGTTGGAGATAAATTAGTTTCTTGGTGTTCAAAGAAGCAACATACAGTTGCTTTATCATCCACAGAAGCTGAGTATAAAGGAATGGTAGAAGCTGCAAAAGAAGTGATATGGTTGAAGACCTTGATGAAGAGTTTTGAAACTGATCATAGTACTCCAATTATTTTTGGAGATAATACGAGTTCTTTGTATTTGGCAGCTAACCCTGTTTTTCATGCTAGGACTAAGCACATAGAGATTCAGTATCATTTCTTGAGGGAAAAGGTACTTGATAAAGAGATTGAAGTGGTGTATACTCCAACAAAAGAACAAGTGGCAGATGTGATGACAAAGAGCTTGGATGGACCTAAGCTAGAGAGATTCAAGGAGATGGCAGGAGTGAAGAAGAATGGAATAATCACAATTAGTGATTGAGGGGGAGCTGTTGGAACAAGCCAATCACAAATTAGTGATTATAAAGATCTTGAAGAAGGCTTATGGTCAGAATGAAGTGAAGGAAGACACTTGAGAAAGTGAAGGAGATTTCGGAATGATGTCTTGTACACATATGTACATATAAGTGGAAATTCTTGTAATCTGAGTAGAGCTAAATCCTTAGGATGATAAGGAGTAATGTCATAGACGCGGGATGAGTCAAAAATCATGTATATATAAGTTAATGATGATAAGAAATGTGAGAAAGAGTCATTTGTAGATGACAAATGTCTTAGAGATGTGTAGAGAGTTTTTTCCCAGAAAATAGCGACGGGTTTTTCTCTGAGTGCTCTCTGTCTGATCATGTGGATCAAGATTCCTTTTGTACACATCTAATTGAGAAGCTAATGAAGCTATGTCTTATGTTTCATGATCTAATTCCTCTCCTACTGTGAGAATGATCAATAGGAACATTCATATGTAGAATGTGAAAACTGAAGTCTGAGAGTAGTGCACTTTTCCGTCTCAGTATTTTGCTTAGATCTCAGTGTATACTGTAAAGTTTTTGATGAGTGAGCACTTAAAATCTAAGTTAGGAGATAAGGAAGCTATGGCTAAAAGCATTTAGCAAAACGGGTTTTGTGTCGAGAGAAATCAACTTAGAAGTTGACCATGTCGAAGGCGCTATCTCTGGAAGACAGTTATGACATACTTTTGATCTTAAGGATCAAATTAAACTTTTGATGATTAGTTTTGAGAACTAATGATTAGTATGATTGCGCAAAGGTATTGCGAATACTTGTGCATCATTTACTTGAAGAAATTTGAAGTTATGTGCAGATAATGAAGTTGATTTCTGAAGCAGACTTTCTGAAGTAGACACTTCTTCACTCAGAGAAGTGTTGATGGAAGTTTTGGTAAAGAAGAACAATATTTGTGTAAAGTTTGGTTTATAACTGACATAGAAGTGTTCTTAAGTCAGTATAGATCAAACCTTTGGAGATTAAAAGGTCTCCAACAATACATACATGCATACATACATAAATACATACATATACATACATAAATACATACATATACACACATACATACATACATACATACATACATACATACATACACACATACATACACACACATATATGCACTTGTACTTACTTACATACATGCAAATATACATACATACATACATTACATACATATATGCATGCATACATACATACATACATACAAAAATACATACATTACATACGTAGATACATACATAGATACATACATACATACATACATTAATACACACAGACACACACACACACACACATATATATATATATATACACACACACACATATACGTACACATACATACACACACACACACACACATATATATATATATATATATATATATATATATATATATATATATATATATATATATATATATATATATATATATATATATATATACTTACTTACTTACTTATTTACTTACATACATAAATAAATAGATACTTATATACATACTTACTTACTTGCTTACTTAGTTACTTACTTAAAAACCTACATACATGCATACATACATACGTAGATACATACATACATACTTATATAAATACATGCATACATACATACATACTTTTATGCATACATACTTTTATACATACATACTCACTTACATACATACTTATTCAATCTATAAACGTGGGATCATCCATAGATGTAATTGGCAGTTCAGATGTTTACATCTTCCATCCTTAGTCCTTCTTAGAATCGTCCGCCATCATTTCCTCCTACTAGAGCACATACAAGGCATACCACTAGTATGGGAATCCCATCTCCACAGTATCATCAAAAGGCATTTAGTACTCATATCCTAGTTTATGAAACAATCATGGAGTTAATGGATATTCTAGAGCCTCACTTGTAGTAGCTAGATGATCATGTCAAACGGTAGGTAATATTGAAGCGGGGATGAATGTTGTGGTGGTAATGATGCAATCACCTTGTGGGTCACACTCGACTACTCTCAGCATAGCGGACATACCTTTTGGTGCACATGAGCATGATGAATCTAAGATATGTAGATGTGATCAAGAGAGATATATAGGTGTGATCAAGAGAGATCAATGTACATTGACAGAGTCGGTATTGTTATGTACTAACATATCAGATAACCTATAGAGGTGCAATATAAGAATTTCATACTCCTTCATTGGAAGAAGCAAGATAAATAAAAATTGAACTACATAATAGATTGAATAGTATCAACTAGTGGATAAATACTTGTTAGTTTCACATATTCTTTTTGAAACTCTTAAATATAGATGTGGTTCAACAAGGAAATATGCTTGTGAAAGGCTTCAAAAGCCACGTTAGATTAGAGAGCATGAGTGGGAGATGCTACTAAAGGAAACATGTGATTATGACCATTAACAAGAGCTAAGGAGGCAGTCGCCGCACATTCGGAGGGCTTGGAGAACTGCCATTTATGAAGTGGTGGATTGGAGACTTTTTTCCATGATTTTCTAAGTTTTTAACGTCATTCTACATGTGCAAAGGGGTAGGAAGGGTACACATGAGGCCTTATGGATGTGTTGGTTGTTTTGGAGAGCATACGAGAGAGGGTCATATGGGATAGTCTGAGGTCCAGTTATCAATGTCTATGGTATATATTTCCTTTTTCTCTCTGAAACGTTTATTAATGTACATAAAGTTCACTCATATAATTTGATTTTCTATTCCAAGTTACATTCTCGCATTGTCATCATTCTAGACCTCATGAGAGACATATTGTATTCTACTGCCATCATTGCAAATATACCATATTCCACCTCATTTGCATCGTTCTCTCACATTTGTACCACTTACATTCTTATGTGTGCAATCTTTATTTATGGAAAGACATACCTTTTTGTTGGCATCAAATGGATTTAATGCTTTTATGTTGATAATTTTACATATGACTTTTTGTTTTGCATGTCCAATATTCTCATGGTCTATTAAGAATAAGATCATTTTCATTTGATTAAGATTTATGATTATGATGTTTATGATTTCTTATCCTAGTGAGTAAGTCCATCAGATAGAAAGCAAGAGATACAAGGTTCATACCGCATGGGGAGCATGGGGAGGGAGCTTTTACTCAAAGATCTCTCGAGTCTTTTGACTCAAGTTCACATGACTTACATTGTAGCTAATGTAAAGGTCACGATTAGTTCCCAAATCTATATAATGGTAGGTTGGGTGGATATTCATAGTCCCATGTCTCACTTATGGTAGTTAGGTCCTCACAAGTTATGATTATGATATTTATGTATAGGTCTATGATGGTTATGTACATGTCTATACTATTTATGTAGAGGTGTATGATTATGATGTTTATGATTATGATATTAGTTAAACTAGGATTTATATTATGATGTTTATGTCCAAATTTGTGGACAGGTTTATTATTGTGATGTTCAATTAAGGTTTGGGATTATTACTTTTTTCTAAAGGTTCATGCACACATTTATGTTTATGATGTTCATGTACATGTTTATACACAAAGTTCTAATCATGATGTTTATGTAAAAGTTTGGGATTATGATGTTTAAATTAAATTTTATGCAAGTTCATGTTGTACATGCCTATGCAAACAGAAACCTACATAAACTTGCAAAGGCTTGGGAGCTTCTTTATATTATTATTATTATTATTATTATTATTATTACTATTATTATTCAAATTCTCTTTTAATCAAATGAGATCAATTCTAGCACTTAGGAGTAAGAAAAGACTAAGAGAATGCGATCTTTGAGCTTCTCTCTTCTTTCCTTCCATTTTTGTGCTTTTATGTTCTAGGTATTCTCATGTGGGTCTTCTAAATCTTCAGCTGTTTGAATTTTGGGACTTACTGTACTATTGTTCTCTTGTTCCCGATCCAGTTGTTTTCCCTTCCGTTCCTTCGTTTGAGCTCATGTAATGGCCTTTAATGGCACCGTGTATTCCCTTATCACCTCTCGGTGCTTCTATCACTTCAATTACATTAATAGGTGCGGTGTCTTGGGCTTAGTGGGATTCTTTGGGTAGTCTCTGAAAAGATGTTCCTTCCCACAGTCTTTGCAATACCCTTCCCAAGTTCTAGGAGGTGGTGGATTGTAAGGGCGAGGACATTCTCTAATAAAATGGTCTCCTCCGCATCTATAACATGGTCCTCTCGGCACAGGCAGTCTAATGGGTGGTCTTCCGGGTGGTTGTGCTTTAGGTGCATTATACATTAAAGTTGCTACCTCCGTTCCATAAGCCTGATCATAGCCTTCATATCCACAGTATGCCGAATCATATGCTAGTTCATACTCGAACATATTGCTTTCATAGGAATATTAATCTCCTTGGGGTAGCTCGTATCCAGGGTTTGCCGACTCTGTACTAGTCATCGTTGAGGCTGGTACTATGGCTCTTTCCAAGTTTTCTTCTGGCTGGGCATACTTTACAGGTACCACATGTTGAGGAAGTGGAGGTTGTGTTCCTAGCACCGGTTGAGGGTTTCCAAATTGTGCTAGTTCATATGGCCTAGGAGCTCCTGCTGGTGTTGGGTAGGAATTGTATCTGGCCATATCTCTACTTGGCTCTCTAGGTGAATATCCATATGGTCGATACTGAGGTGGCTGGAGGGGCCGTGCCTGCCTATTGAATGGGCAGTTTTCTGTGGTGTGATTAGTGTATTTTTGTTCTATGTGACAGTATAAGGCAGTTCTAGGGTAATGTTGTCTATTGTAGGGGTATGTTTGAGGTACTCCAACTCCTCCTCGAACGCACAAGTGAGTGGGGTGGTCTCCTCCACATAGACTACATCTTCGTAACATAGGCACTCTTAAGGCTGGGTGTTGGTAATTTCTCTGTCCTTGGACTCCTAATTTCTTTCCCACTAGCTCTGCTAATTCCTCCACATTACTAGAGTTGGATGTAATTGTACTCCGAGAGTCTTCTAATTTAGTGGGGTTGTGCGTGCTCTTGAGATCCTCAACTAGATTATCTTCTAGGTCAATACACTCTTGAAGACACTCACTCAGGGTTTCTAACCTCTTCACGTAAACTAGCATTCTTAGAGTTCCATTCGTTAGTCCATCCAAAAACAATGATATCATTTTTTGTTGAGTGGGTCTCTCTACTGCTGGACATCTATCAACATACTGGTTGAATCTTCGCACAGCTGTTTTCACGATTTCATTAGGGTTTTGTTTGAAAGTATGGATTAAAGATGTAGAATTGTGTTTAATCCCTCTCTTAGTGAATTCCCCAATGAATTCTTGAAAGAACTGCTCCATATCTCTGAATTGGTTGGGGTCTAATGCATGGAACCAAGTCAGAGTCATTCCTCTGAGGGTGAGTCCGAAAGACTCATACTGCCTATGCAAACAAAAACCTACATAAACTTGCAAAGGCTTGGGAGCTTCTTTATATTATTGTTATTATTATTATTATTATTATTATTATTATTATTAAAATTCTCTTTCAATCAATTGAGATCAAATTCTAGCACTTTGGAGTAAGAAAAGACTAAAATAATGCGATCTTTTAGATTTTGAGGAATTCCAAGACCCTTCTTTACCTCTTGGAGCATCAAAATGCTTTCCAGATCTTCCTTTCGTCACTTCTAAAGGTTTAATAAGTTGAAATTACCCTTAGTGTGTAGCTTTTCATGATAAAGAATGATGCTTTATCTTGAAAAATGAGTTGCGTTCCTGAATTATTCAATTTCTAAGAGCTCTAAGAACTTGTTTACCTTTCAAAAAAACTTTCTCCATCACCACCATTTGATCCATGAAAACAATGCCAAAGGTGTTTTCCATAGACCTATAGCACTTAAAGGAATCACCTATCGACATCAAAGTGGTTGATTCTCAATACTAAAATATCAATCCAAGCATCTAATCGGTTGGTGGCATGGAAAATAAGAGAGAAGTCCTATTTTTGAAGAACTAAGGAAGAGAGAAAGACAGAAATTAAAAGCTCTCCTTTTGAGAGATATATTTGAGCGTTCGCATGACATACCGCCCCTTATTCTCAGAAATAAAGACATGATAAACTAAACATTCTACACATTTATATGTGGAGACATGTGAAAAACACACACCTATAGAGAGAAACAAAAATGACAAGATCTTATGGGACTTATCTTACCTCACTTCGAAGCTTCCTTCACATGCATGGAGCCAACAAACCATAGCATAGACTCCTCAATGCCTATATATCCTTTTAGGACACCCTTTCCTCACCATGTCTACTAAAAATGAGTAAGGAGAAAGATGAAACGTGGAGGAAAAGAGCACATTACAAGATTTATCAAGGGCTCATTTTTGATAATGATAGAAATTCTACGAAATTGAGCTCTATACAAAAAAGGGTAGCCTTCTTCATAGCAAAATGGTTGGCCAAGTAAAAAATGTTGAGAACATTGTTTTTATATGTATAGATGAAGGTACTTGTTGAAAACATTATTTTTATATATCAATAGGGGCTAGGAGTACCGTCGTGCATATCGACGACCATATCTGCAAAATTGTTTTTGGGCAGAGTGTGTTGTCTCTTACTGCAGCAACATTACCATGATGTCGTTTAGTAAAAGACAATACACTCTGCCAAAGAACAAACTGAGTGCATGTGATGTGTACTCTAATGGCAACCAAAACATGATTTCATAAAGCAAAATAGTCTCGGAAACAAGAGATGAGTAGAATGAACCATGAACCATGTACAAAAAAAAGTTATATATTTCATAAATGAAGCATGTATAAGAGTGTGTCAAACAACTGTCACATATGAGCCAAATCCGAAATCTGGCAAAGCACTGCCATATAAGAATCAAATACAAAATTCTAGCGAGCTACTGCCATAATGAGCCAAATATAAAATTATGGCACACCACTACCATACACATGTACAGAAGGATCAAAACATCTATATCAGGAGTTCGAGAACAAAGAACATTCATGAAATGAGATAAATTGACATGATATTTACAAACAATAAGTAAAAACCAATTTTCTGAGTTCATCACATCATCACAGATCCTCCCATGAAAGGAACCCACCGTGTCCCTCCAAGTCCTCCAATAGTGCAATCACTTCATGACGATATCCATAAGCCTCCTCCGTTCGTGTTAGAGGATGACCCACTGCCAGCTCCTGCAACAAATATATAGAACATTACATGAACATACACGAGATGCTTAACACAAACAAATTCAATAAGCCAATGCTATCTACAAATTCGTGATGCATAGTGTCATATCAATTGCTTCCCAAATATGACGGTTCGACTGTATCTAGACATGTAGCTGCAGCATCTCGTTGTTGGCGATATCGGTCAGGAGTCTTCTATTGCTCATCACGAATCATATCCCATCCCTGAGCATCTAACCATACAGGCTTTGGTAAGGCTGCTCTAAATGCATCACGAGCCTTTGATCGTCGATGGCACATAAGTTCACGTGCAGTGTGCTGAATCCACTCCGAGCTAACAATAGGATGCCCATGTGCTGGGCGAAACTCCTGATAGATCATCTCTATGATATGCTTTTTATGATCTTTATCTTGTTAACTCCATTTCAACATGTTAGAGTGTCCAAACCGGAGCTCTATCACGGATACTATACACCTTGGAGTCATCATAGTCATGAGCATCCCAAGGTGTATGTGGTGTTCCACGTAGTGTACCATGTGACATACCTACATCCGAGGTACCCGCTCTAGGAGTAGAAGTGGACGACACAACGTTTGTCCCATTGCCTCCACAACATCCACCTCCTCCGGAGCTACCTATAGATCACCTCCTAGAACCTCCTCCTCTAGAGCATGATCTTGATCTATGGGATGGGCCAACACCTGTATCGCGTTGAGGTATCGAACACACACATCTACTACTAGACCCACTAGGGGATGGTTGAGAAGATGGTCATGGTGGATTCATAAAGCTAGGAGATATACCTCCTGTGGGAGTAGCACTGCCCATAGGAGTGATGCCAATAGGAGTGATGTCAATGGGAGTGAGGCCGACAAGAGTGAGGCCAACAAGAGTGAGGCCGGCAAGAGTGAGGTCGGCAGGAGTGAGGTCGGGGGGAGTGCGACCACGAGCAATCTAGTACTATGACAGAGCAGCCATATATGCGAGAGGCACCTGAGATATAAACTCCAAGAACTGTGATATATACACGAGCTTGTCTTCGCATGTTCTCGTATTCTTCATCAGCTTTTCATCCTGGAAATCTTCTTGTGTCCATGAAACTCACGACATCTTCTCCACCATCGTGATCTTTGTCCATCTCATAAAATGCTTTGACCTTTTCTTCTACCTTCCTTTTTGTTCTCTTCTATCCATGAGAGGTTACCGCTGCAATGTCGTTTGGGTCCACCTACTAACCAAGGGGACCATGCGGATGGTAGCATAGATTTTTTAGTCAACTTTTATCAAAGGATCCATATTCTCTAACATGTGCAGAACAAACCCGTCATTTTCAATAAATTTGATACTTGCACTGAGTGGAAGGACATGCCATTCTCTCCTTCAGATCAAACAAGCCATCTAATATAGTATGGACACTTTAGAACATTTGATTTTTCTTATTAAACCTAAAAACCATAATCCTAAGGACCTTAACCTAAAATATGTATAGACCTAAACATATATATTCTAATTTCTTTATTTTCTTTTTCTTATATATATTTAATTTAATTAAAAATGATAATCCCTATTTTTATATATTTGATTTTATATATTGAATTATATATATATATTTCTTTTATTTATCTATACTAAAGACCTCAAAAAACCCAAAACTCTAATCCTAAAGACCTAGACCTAAAACATGTATATATGTGTATGCATATGTATATGTGTGTATATATGTATATGTATTATATATGTATATATGTTATGCATGTGTAAAAACCATCCACCCTAATCATAATGACTTAGACCAAAAAATATATATGTGTGTATGCATGTGTATATATATGTGTATGTGTACATAGGTTATGTGTGTATATGTGCATATGTGCATGCATGTGTAAATAGCCTAAAAACCCTATTCCTACTTTTATATATTTAATTTGATTAAAAGCCCTAAAATGCAAATTTTATATATTTAATTGAAATACTAGTTATTTTCATATTTATTTATCTATATTAAAATCCTATTTTTTATGTACATTTAATTATATGTTCTATTTTTTTCTTTTTCTCTTATATATATTTAATTTAATAAAAAATTAGTAAATCCATATTTTTTATATATCTGATTATATATATTTAATTATATATATATATATATATATATATATATATATATTTATTTATTTATTTATGTATACTAAAGACCTATTTTTATATATATTATTTATATATATACTAAAGATCTTTTTTATATATTTAATTATCTATATTTATTTTTATTATATGTAGGTAAAAAACCTAAAACCCTAATCCTAAGGACCTAGACCTAAAACATGCAATCATGTGTATGCATGTGTATACATATGTATATATGTATATGTATTATATGTGAATATATGTATATATGTTATGCATGTGTAAAAACCCTAAACCATAACGACTTAGATCAAAAAAATGTGTATATATCGTAACGACTTAGATCAAAAAAATGTATATGTGTGTATGCATGTATATATATGTGTGTATGTGTACATATATTATGTGTGTATATGTGTATATGTGTGTATGCGCGTGTAAACAACCTTAAAATCCTTATCTTATTTTTATATATTTAATTTGATAAAAAATCTTAAAATACTAGTTTTATATATTTAAATTATATATATTTAATTAAAATACTAGCTATTTTCATATTTATTTATTTATACTAAAGACCTATTTTTATATATTTAAATATATATATGATTATATATATTTAGTTATGTATATTTAATTTTTCATATATATTTATTTATCTATACTAAAGACCTATTTTAAATATATTATTTATTCTAATAGTAAAGAACGATTTTTTTTATATTTAATTATATATATTTATTTTTATTATATGTATGTAAAAAACCTAGAAGCGTAATCCTAAAGACCTAGACCTAAAACATGTATATGTGTGTGTGCATGTGTATATATATGTGTATATATATTATGTGTGTATGCATGTGTAAACAACCTAAAAACCCTAATCCTATTTTTATTTATTTAATTTGATAAAAAACCCTAAAATCCTAATTTTATATATTTAATTATATATATTGAGTAAAACACTAGCTATTTTCATATTTATTTATCTGTACTAAAATCCTATTTTTTATATATATTTAGTTATATATTTTAATTTCTATCTTTTCTTTTTATATATAAATTTAATTTAATTAAAAAATTATGTGTCTGCATATGTGTGTATGTATGTATGCATATGCATGTGTGCATGTGTGTATGCATATGCATATGTGTGTATGTATATGCATATGCATGTGTGTATATGCATATGCATGTGTATGCATATGTGTATGTATGTACATGCATATGTGTGTGTATGCATATGTGTATGTATGTATATGCATTTGTGTGTATGCATATGCATGTGTATGCATATGCATGTGTATGCATATGCATGTGTATGCATATGCATGTGTATACATATGCATGTGTATGCATATGTGTATGTATGTATATGCATATGTGTGTGTATGTATATGCATATATGTGTGTATATGCATATGTGTGTATGCATATGTGTATGTATATATATGCATATCTGTGTGTATGTATATGCATATGTGTGTGTATGCATATGCATGTGTATGCATGTGCATATGTATGCATATGCATGTGTATGCATATGTGTATGTATGTATATGCATATTTATTTTGATTATATGTATGTAAAAAACCTAAAATCCTAATCCTAAGAACCTAGACCTAAAACGTGTAATCGTGTGTATGCATGTGTATACATATGTATATATGTATATGGATTATATGTGTATATGTGTATATATGTTATGCATGTGTAAAAACCCTAAACCATAATCGTAACGACTTAGATCAAAAAAATGTATATGTGTGTATGCATGTGTATATATATATGTATGTATACATATATTATGTGTGTATATGTCTATATGTGTGTATGCATGTGTAAACAACCTTAAAATCCTTATCCTATTTTTATATATTTAATTTGATAAAAAATCCTAAAATACTAGTTTTATATATTTAATTATATATATTGATTGAAACACTAACTATTTTCATATTTATTTATTTATACTAAAGACGTATTTTTATATATTTGATTATATATATATGATTATATATATTGAGTTATATATATATTTAAATTTATATATATATATGTGTTTAATTATACTAAATACCTATTTAAATATATTATTTTTTCTAATACTAAAGACCGATTTTTTATATATTTAATTATATATATTTATTTTTATTATATGTATGTAAAAAACCTAGAACCATAATCCTAAAGACCTAGACCTAAAGCATGTATAATTGTGTGTGCATGTGTATATATATGTGTATATATATTATGTGTGTATATGTAAACAACCTAAAAACCCTAATCGTATTGTTTTTTTATCTAATTTGATTAAAAAACCCTAAAATCCTAATTTTATATATTTAATTACATATATTGAATTAAAACACTAGCTATTTTCATATTTATTTATCTATACTAAAATCTTATTTTTTATATATATTTAGTTATATATTTTTATTTTTGTCTTTTCTTTTTTTATATATATTTAATTTAATTAAAAAATTGTGTGTCTGCATATGTGTGTATGTATGTATGCATATGCATGTGTGTATGTGTGTATGCATATGCATATGTATGCATATGTGTGTATGTATATGCATATGTGTGTATGCATATGCATGTGTGTGTATGCATATGCATGTGCATGCATATGTGTATGTATGTACATGCATATGTGTATATATGTATTTGCATTTGTGTGTATGCATATGCATGTATATTCATATGTGTATGTACGTATATGCATATGTGTGTGTATTTATATGCATATGTGTGAGTATGCATATGCATGTGTATGCATATGTGTATGTATGTATATGCCTATGTGTGTGTATGTATATGCATGTGAGTGTGTATGCATATGCATGTGTATGCATATGCATGTGTATGCATATGCATGTGTATGCATATGCATGTGTATGAACATGCGTGTGTATGCATATGCATGTATATCATATGCATGTGTGTGCATATGCATATGTATGCATATGTGTGTGTATGTATATGCATGTGTGTATGTAATATCTAAGTGAGTGTGTGTGTGTATAGGTGTGAGTGTGTATGTATATATGTGAGTGTGTGTGTGTGTGTATGTATGTGAATGTGTATGTATATGTGTGTTTATGTATATGCATGTATGTATGTAATATGTATGTGAGTATGTATATGTGTGTATTCGTGCATGCATATGCATGAATATGTGTATGTGAGTATGTAATATGTATGTGTGTGAATGTATGCAATCATATGTTTGTGTATGCATATATGTATGTATGTGTATGTTTGTGTATGTATATATGTGAGTTTCTGTATATGTATGTATGTATGTATGTATATGTGAGTGTGTGTATGTATGTATGTGAGTGTGTGTGAATGTATGTATACATATGTATGTGTATGCATGTTTGTTTATGTGTATGTATGTATGCATGTGTGTATATGTGTGTGTGATGTATGCATGTGTATGTATGCATGTGTGTTTATATGTGTGTGTATGCATGTGTGTATATGTGTGTGTGTATCTATCTCTATCTCTCTCTCTCGTTCTCTCTCTCTTTATCTCTCTCTCTCATCTTTCTCTCTCTTTCTCTTTTTCTCTCTCTTTCATCTCTCTCTCTCTCTCTCTCTCTCTCTCTCTCTCTCTCTCTCTCTCTTTCTCACTCTCTATCAATAGAGATTAAAACAACCACTTATAGGTATGTCCCTCTTTTGGATTGCTTTTGTCAAAGTGTAATGAACATTGTCTCTCGTGGAATTTCAGAGAATCGATGTCGAAAACCTCCTGTCAGCCCAAAGAGAAGAGTAATTATAAAATAGAAAGCATAGAGAAAGAAAGAGGGTAAGAGTACGTGCACAACTTACCAAGAAGCGAGATCTAAAGAGAGAGAGTGTGTGTGTGTGTGTAGAGAGAGAGAGATCTGTGTGTGTGTTTATGTGTGCACAACACAATGCAGGTCACAATTCAGTTTGCACGCGCAAGTTCAACAGAAATAGTGCTCAATTCGAATGACACACAAAATATCCAGTTTTTTCTCTCAGGTCCCCTATATGTTTAAACGACACCGTTGGTATAGCCGTCGGTACAGACGTCCGTATGGGCATCGGTATAGGCATCGCTATAGGCATTGATAATTTGAGGGAACTGATGCTCATACCGACGCATATAGCCATGTCCATATCGAAATCTGTATCAATGGCTATATCGATGGCCCAAATGGATACCAATAATCCGTTTTTAAATGGTCATATCGACAATTATCATCGGTATGTGTAACAAGATCTTTGGAGATATTTTTAACGATCATACCGACATTGGGGGGTGAGCATTGATATGGAGAGTGTCAGTATGCCCATCATATGTTGTAATGATTGGAAAGATCATACTCTCTATATTTATTATCTTAACTTGCATATTCATTATAGTTATGAGAGGACAACAATTCTCTCTGCAAGTAGTGTGTTCTCGGGCTTACCTCTATTGAAGGTCTCCATTAAACTTCATGATTGCAGAGGTCATATTGCCTTTTGTACTTATCCAATTTGAGAGTTATTTAGCTCATTGGAAATCCATTGGTGTCTAGTATATGCGGTTGAGAGAATTTTAAATCTCTAAGTGATTAGAGAACAAAAAGCTCTACAGGCATAACTATTTTTCTATGCATAAGTTTGTGCGAAGGTCAACTACTTCCTAAGGGGTTCCACCCACTTCTAGCTATACTTCAAAGGTCAATAAACTCCCACATTTATTTCAAAGCAAGGAATTTAGGCCTGGAGAAGTTTGTAATACCTTGATTAAGAATTTGAAGATATTGGTGTAGAGGTTTATCATCAACACTACTTGAAGGTAGAAGGAGACACCAAGGAAGCATCTCAAGCAACATCCAACCAAAGAAAGTTGCATAAACTTCATTACAAAAGTAAATCTTATACTTCTTCTTATCACACCTATCCAAACAGATGCTTATAGGAGGAAATTTTGGTTGTAGAGGCCTCTGCAACAACCATTCTAGCCTCTTTCTTCTTTGCCTCTTTTGCATCCAATTTTGGACAAATCTTTATAACATGACCATTTCCTTTACAATATTTGCATAACAATTTTTGCTTTTTGTTTCTTCTTGTCTCTGTCATCCTTCTTTGATTGTGCAAAATTAGCAGATTTTTGCTTTCTAATAGAAGAGCTTCATTTACCTTTGCCCTTTTGACTAGCCCCGAAAGCTTGATCTACAACATGCATTATGGACCTATTCTCCATAGATTGATCTTCTTGATATATTAAGGCATTTGGATTTCCTTTGATCATCAATCAAAGAGTAGAAGCAAAGCTTTGACATGAATCTAGAAGACCATTTAGAACAGTCTATACAAGTTAACTGCCAAGCAAGACTTCATTAGTAAAATCAACTATAAAAATCAAGTGCTCCTTCAGATCTTTGATCTTTATCCAAACACTATCCATGGAATCTCCTTCGTTCATGTGCTCACTCTCCAAATGTTTTCTGAGGTAAGCAACACGAGCCTCATTCCTTGCCTAGTATAAAGTAGTAAGTGTATCCGAAGCAACCTTTGCTGTTTTGCAAGTGATTCAAGCTATGTAAGTGATGGTTTGCTAGATCTTATACACACCGATGTATGGAGTCTGCTGTATAATTACATGGGTCTAAGGGGTAGAACCTTTGAGTCTCTAGGTGTAAAACCCTTGGCATCTATGGTTTATTTATCCCTTTTACATGGTTATTGAACCTTAGGGCTAATTCTCTAAGGTTGAGTACCTTAGGCTTGATTGGAAGCTTCTCCTAGCCACTTGGTTTGTATGTGAGATCTTGGAGACACTACAATAGTTCGATGGTATACCGAAATTTTTACTGAGAAAAATGAACGCGGCTTTATTTGCTGCGATGCCGGTGTAAGGTCGGTGTGCGCATCGCGTCGGTATATGCATCGGTATAAGCGTCGGTATATGCATTGATGTTCAAGTTTATAAATTAATCACCTCATCGCAAATGCTCCCATGAAATTACTGCACCGCGTCCCTCCAAGTCCTGCAATAGTGCAGTCAACCCATGACTATATCCATAAGACTCCTCCGTTCGTGTTGGAGGACGACCCATTGCCAGCTCCTGAAACAAATATAAAAAGATTAGAGAAACATACATGAAAAATTTAACACAAATAAATTCAACAAATGAAATGGTACTTACAAACTCATGACGCATCGTATCATATCCGCCGCTGCCCAAATGTGACGGTCCAATCGTATCTAAACGTGTGGCTGCTAAACTTTCGTTGTTGGCGATATCGATCAGGAGTCTGCTACTGCTCGTCACGAATCATGTCTCACTCCTCAGCATCTAACCATATAGGCTTTGATAAGCCTTCTCTGAAAGCATCACGAGCCTCGAATCGTTGATGGGACATGATCTCACGTGCCATGTGCAGAATCCACTCTGAACTGACAATAGACTGTCCATCGGCTCGTCGGAACTCTTGGTAAATCGTCTTTGTGATATTCTTCCGATCTTTATCCTGTTCACTCCATTTCAGCATGATGGAGTGTCCAAACGGAATGGAGCAAAGCTGTCGTATGCGTGCACGCATTGCTTTGCGAGCCGCATCCATCACTGGAGCTCCATCTCGAATACTATACACCTTGGAGTCATCATGGTCATGAACACCCCAAGGTGTACGTGGTGTACTGCGTGGCATACCTACATCTGAGGTACTCGTCCTAGGAGTAGAAGCGGACGACACAACGTCCGTCGCGCTGCCTCCACAACAACCGCCTCCTCCACCTCTAGACCTACCTGTAGATCCACTCCTAGAACCTCCTGCTCCAGAGCGTGACCTCGATCTACGAGACGGGCCAGAACCTATATCGCGCTGAGGTGTCGAACGCACATGTCTACTAGTAGACCCAGTAGGAAAAAAGAAACTTCAAAATAAAAATAGGATTATATGTGTGTATGTATGCATGTGTGTATATATGTGTGTGTATGTATGCATGTGTACATGTGTGCATGTGTATGTATGCATGTGTATACATGTGTGTGTATGTGTATGTGTGTGTATGTAGGCATGCATGTGTGTGCATGTGTGTGTACGTGTGTGTATGCATGCATGTGTGTATGTGTGTGTATGTGTATGCATGTGTATACATGTGTGTGTATGTGTATGTGTGTGTATGTGTATGTGTGTGTATGTATACATGCATGTGTGTATATGTGTGTATGTATGCATGTGTGTATATATGTGTGTATGCCAATATGTGTGTGTATGTATGCATGTGCATACATGTATGTGTATGTGTGTGTGTATGTATGCATGCATGTGTGTTTATGTGTATTTGTGTATATATTGTATGCATGCATGTGTGTGTATGCATGCGTGTATATATTGTATGCATACATATGTGTGCATATGTGTGTATGTATGCATGTGTGTATATGTGTATATATGTGTATGCATGCATGTGTGTATGTGTGTGTGTGAATGTATATGTGTGTATATATGTATGTGTGTATATGTGTGTGTGTAAGTGTATGTATGCATATGTGTATATATGTGTGTGTATGTATGTGTGTATGTATGTGTGTATGCATGTATGTGTATATATGCATGTGTATATATGTGTATATGTGTGTATGTATGCATGTGTGTATATGTGTGTGTATGTATGCATGCATGTGTGTATATGCGTGTATATATGTTTGTGTGTATGTATGTGTGTATATGTGTGTGTGTATGTGTATGTATGCATATGTGTATGTATGCATATGTGTATATATGTGTGTGTATGTATGTGTGTATGCATGTGTGTGTATGCATGCATGTGTGTGTATGCATGCATGTGTGTATATGTGTGTGTGTATGTAAGCATGCATGTGTGTATAGGTGTATGTATGTAAGCATGCATGTGTGTACATGTATGTACATGTATGTGTGTATGTATGCATGTATGTACATATATGTGTGTATGTATGCATGTGTAAATGTGTGTGTATGTGTGTGTGTATGTATGCTCTATTTTCCTATCTCTATCTTCCTTTCTTTCATTATTCTTTATCTCTCTCTCTCTCTATTCTCTCTCTCCTTCTCTCTCTATCAATAGAGAATAAAACAATCACTTACAAGTATGCTCCTCTTTTGGATCGTTGTCGTCAAAGCGTAATGTATGTCGTCTATCATCCAATTCCAAACAATCGACGCCAAAGAACTTCTGCAAAATCAAAGAAAAGAGAAATTATAAAACCTAAATCATAGAGAAACACAAATGCTAACAGTACACGCAGCACTTACCAAGATGTGAGAACTAAGCCGAGAGAGAGTGTGTGTGTGTGTAGAGAGAGAGATCTCTGTGTGTGTGTGTGTGCACAAGACAATGTAGGTCGCAATTCGGTTCGTGCGTGCAAGTTTGACAGAAGACCAACAGTACTCAAACACACGCAAAAATGTGAATTTTTGCTCTCGGGTTCGCGGCATATTTAAAACTCGCCGTCGGTATAGGCATCGGTATAGGTGTCGGTAATTCCCAGTAAATTACCAACGCTTATACCGACGCCCATACCAACGCCTATACCGATGCCCATACCGACACATATATCGGCAGCTGTGGGCCACACGAACGATCCGTTTAAAACGGTCATACCGATGGTCACTTGACCGTCAGTATCTCTAAGTGACATTTTTCGAGGGATTTTCTAAGCTTGAAAACCATGTGAACACCTTACTGACCCATGTGATTGAAGGCACATATGTCCCCTTGAGAGGGACTTATCATCTTGGACTTGGAGTTATATAGGATGGGTTGGTTGGCTAGAAAGTGCATCTCTCTTCCTAGTGTGAGTCTAGCTAGTTAGTCTTGGTATTTTGTGTGTGGAGGTTATGGCCCTTCCATAGCAGGATCATAGTAATGAGGCACCTAGCGAAGCGAGATCAAAACTTTATGTAAAATCTAAAAAGCGTATATTTATTGGTTATGCAGATACCTAAAGAATATATAGATGTTATAACCCTCATTCTAGTAAGATGGTTGTTTCAAGCGATGTAAATTAAGATGAATCACTCTCGTGGTATGTAGATAAGAAAATTTATAGGTCATAAATGGAGATGAAGAAGATAGAGATGAAGGAGATGCGTGCTTATCTCAGCCCACAAGAGGTTTAGGTGATGAGAGAAGTGGTTGGGATGAAGAAAAAGAGCTATCTTTCAATGGAAGATCAAGGGAAGAGTCACCTCTAAGTGTTAAAAGTAAAGGTAAACTCAAACTTGTTGAAGTTAATGATGAACAAGAAGAAGTTGGTAGTATATATGAGCATGAAGAGTCGTCAAAGGTTCCTAATAAAAAAGCAAGATCACCGACAATTGAGGTAAGAAGAACTTCAAGAGTTATTAAGAAACCTCAGAGGTATACTTATGAATCTTTTATGAATAGTCATTATGCTTTCATGACAAAGGTTGAGCAGGAAAATGAACCTACAAATGATGTAGAAGGAGATGAAAAGTGGGAGAAAGTAATGAAAGAGGAGGAAATGGATACACTGCAATATAAAAAGAGGTGGAATTAAGTTCCAAAGACACCAAAACAAAAAGTAATTGGTTGCAACTGTATCTTAAAGATTAAAAGAAATAGTGATGGTAGTGTATCAAAAGATAAGGCTAAACCTCAAACTCAAGGATTGGACTATTAAGAAACATTTAGTCTAATAGCAAACATGACCAGAGTGAGAACTTTTTTGGCTTTGACTATAAGTAAAAAAATGGAATATATGTATATATCAATTAGACATAAAGATTACCTTTCTTAATGATGAGTAAGTGTAGAAGTGTATATGTCACAACCAGATAGTTATGTGGATGCAAAATATCCTAATCATGTATGTAAGTTAAACAAGGCATTGTATGGTCTTAAACAAGTACCAAGGGCACGGAATGTGAGGTTGATAGAGTAACTTATGCAACAAGGATACATAGTGAATCATGCTCATCCTTCGCTTTATGTAAAATAGGTAGACGACATATGTATCTATGTATGCATATATGTGGATGACTTGTTGATTACAGGGAAGATGCAAAAGCAATTGAAGAGATCAAAGATAATTTTGAAAACAAATTTAAAAATTTTAAATCTTTTTTTGCTTAGATAGGTTCTTAGGATTGAGATTGTGTATGGCGATGAAGGTATGTTGTTGATACAAAGAAAGTATATATGATATGCTAAAAGGTTTCTTATGCAAGAATGTAAGTTTGTTTCTACTTCAATGGAATATAATGTAAAATTATGTGCAAAAGAAGGTGATGAGTTGCATTACATGAATGCTTACAGATCCATGCTAGGATCTTTGATTTATCCAACAAAAACTAGACTTGATATATGCTATGCAGTGAGATTTTTGTCACAATTTATGCATAAACCTAGAGTACCTCATATGCATGTATCGAAAATAGTGTTTAGGTATTTGAAAGGTATAATGAACAAAAGATAATTTTATAATCATGATATTGATCTTACTCTTAAAGTCTTTGGTGTTGCAGATTAAAATGGCTATAAAGATGATAGAAGATCCACAAGTAGATATGTGATAATGGCAAAAAACAAGACACTAATATGGAGCTAAAAGAAACATCCTACAATTCCTCTATCTTCTACACATGTTGAGTATAGAGGTTTGTCATTGGCTGCTATTGAGATTATCTAGTTTAAAAAGTTATTTCATGACTTGAATGTCCAGGTTGATGTACCATTGATATATGGGGATAACTTGGGCAGCATTCATATGACCTCAAATCCTATTTTTCATGCTAAAATAAAGCAAATAGAGGTACATTATCATTATGTCCGAGAGAAGGCCATAAAAAATGAAGTGAATTTTTTTTTGTTGGAACCAAGGATCCAGCTGTAGATATCTTAACCAAATCCTTGGATGGACTAAAGCTTCAAAGATTCAACTATATTATTGGCGTGAATGATCAAGTACCCTTTGAAACTTGAGGGAGAGAATGTTGAGAACATTGTTTTTATATGTATAGATTAAGGTACAAGTTCCAAAAGATGTAAATACCTTTGAAAGGTCTTCAAAAATTTCAAGAGGGCTCAAATAATTGATAAATTATAGCCAAGATAAAACGTGATTTCTAGAAGATAATGATTCAAATGAGTGGGTCGCCAGGGAGCTGCAGTGGTATCCTAGTGGAAGGTCAATGTGGCTAGTTCTCAAACTCCGAACATATTTTGCTTATTTGAGCACTTGAGTCATGTAATATCTCCACCCAAGTGTCTACCAGGAGTTTAGATGCATCAAGAAGGTTTCTTATTAGCTTTCCATGCTATAATAAGAGGGGAGAAGTTGTGGTCTTATTCAAGGTCCAAGAGAATAATATGTGTATCTCTTCGTTGATATAGTTTTGTACATAGAGATTGCAGAGCTTGTATCTCCCTCATTATGTATCCAAATTAAATGTTTGATGGCTTATTGGACAACACATTATCTTCATCCTCTCAATTCTCATAATCATTGGTGTTGTCACCTGAGATCAGTACTCTATGCAAATGATGTGTGTTCTCCGGTTTACCTCTATTGAAGGTCTCTATTCAACGTCAAACTTGGAGAGGTTATATCTTCTTGTGTACTTATCCAATTTAAGTATTACTTGGCTTGTTCCAAAGCTCTTCGTGTCTAGTATATGTGTTTAAATTATGTTTTGAAAATTCTAACTGAATAGAGAACATGAAGCTCTTCAAGCATGATTTGTTTTTTGCGCATACGCTTGTGAGAAGGTCAACTAGTTCCTAGGGGGCTCCACCTATTCTAGCTATACTTTGCAGGTCAATAAACTCCAACAAAAAGTACTCTCATACTATCTGTAGATCTCTTATTACCATATTATTGACCTGGTTAGGATGTAAAGAGTGGATTAAGTACATGTGATACTTCTTCTATACTCTTGGGAATAACAAAATTGATTACATCCAAAAAATTCTAAAACAGAAGGGCTACTCTAATAGGATAATTTACAAAACATGATGCTAGTTTCAAAAAAAATCAGGCCTCCTTGTGCTTGTCCTTGTCTTCTTGATCTTCCTTGAGTAAACTTTATCCTTTTACTTTGGAGTTCTATGGACCGCATCCCACTATTCAAGCATAACACTTGGATCTTACAATATATTTTATGTAAACCAAAAAGAATCTCTGCATCAAGCATGATTACCTTCCTTTTTACAACATGATTTTTGTGCAAAGTCCATCGCAAATATGCTTGTGCCCACTCTACAAGGCCTTGCATGATTTAAATAAGATATCGACATTCATATAAGATATCATTGATTGTATTTTGGAATTGAAAAGGGTATATTCCTTCCCATAATCATTTCTACACACAATTATACGACACACATGCACAAATTGGTGAAAATAAAGCTACTACGCCTGAAGTATCTTATCATAAGTAATAATACCTTAATGTCTAATAATGACAGCTTGAGTGATTATTATCACGTTTAATGATATTATCATAAGTAATAATATCTTAATGACTAATACTATTCTTAACGAGTTCGTATTTTAGTAATAATATCTTCATAACTAATAATGCCAACTTGACTGATTATTATCACGTTTAATGATTTTGAGAAAAAGTTTCTCCACATCCCTCCTCCAATAATGTAACCAAGCTTTGGGTGCATTGGATTGGACCCAAATATCTCTATCAATTATTAATTTTTTTGAAGTAGGTGGATATATATCCATCATTCGGTTAAGTTCTTCGGTTAATTTCACGACGTCTGGACTTAAAACACATATTATTCAATAGGATTCTCTTTTTCCACAAGTGAGTTACAGCACTTAACCGCAAAATATAGTCATAAAAAGGTTCTTCTATGCCTAATAAATCAATTTATGACTGTTAATGATTGGTTGATGAAGGCATAAAAGTAGTTTCAGAATAGAGATTAACTCAAATGGAGGTGTTTGACTTATTGTACTTTCTCACCATCAACTATAAGGCCAAGAGATGTTAAAAGTCACAGTAGTTGTTTTGGTTACCACTCGGTACATGAAGTCACTCTAAAAACGCATCACGTTTTATCATCGAAGAAGCATGGCATGATCAAGCCCTTTGATCTAGTTCAAATCCTCAAACACAGGGCTCCAAGAAGCTCCTAATAATGATTGTGGGGCTGAGACAAAAAAGAAGGCCCACTTCCTTCCCCAAACACTTTCTATAACACAAAAGGAGGTCTGCATCCTCTCCCAAAAACTTTCGCTGACACAAAAGGAGGTCCACATACTCCAAAATACTCTTGGTAATGCATCCTCCATTGATTCATGAAGAGGTTGAAGTGCTAATTAAGGAAGGCTATCATGCTCTTCATGGAAAACTGTATCTCGATGTTGAATCTCAAAGCTACTTATGTGAGATATTGTCTCCCAGTTGTCAATGTGGATTTGAAGAAGTGCATAAGATTTCTTAATCCAACCATCAATGCATGAAGGAGAACAAAGGTGATGAATCATGGAAATCATCCTTCACACCAAATTAGGTAACGCAAGTTAATGAAGAGCCCATTCAAATAATATCAAGCCCTAAAAACATACTAAAATAGTTGATGATGACAAGTCTTAGGAACAACTTGATAATTTGATAAACATTCCATTATCAACCATAATGGCCACATCATCAAAACAATGCTACATCAACTTTTATGCCAAAATTTTCATTTTGAAAACCACAATCTACACTAATGAATATTCTTTTTTAGCTTAAGTAACATCATCCATTGTACCTTTAGAAACTTCTAATGTAACAACAAGATCATGGCACAACCTTCTATAAATTGGGACAAAGTGCTTTTGTACAGCGAGTGTAACCATAAAGGTCTATGTGTTTCAACTTTTCTATACTCAAAAAAAACCAAAAAACCAAAATGTCAAACATACCCATGAACAAACTGGCATAGTACTATTACTGAAGTAGAGGCACCTATCACCTCTTCCGTGTAAACTTATGATTGTTCTGTCACATAAATGCATCACCTTCTTTCAATAAAATAAAGCATATGAAGCTGGCGAATAGCCTTTACAATTATCAAGGAAAGCTCTTATAAGTAGAGAGTTTCATATCGAAAAATGAGAAAAGGCTTTTGAGCCTATCTTCCACCACAAAAAAGGAAAATCTATAGGAATTCTTTTTCCGTTCGAAATAGAAACCTTTTCTTGTTTTAATTAATGAAATGTATTAAGCGTAGAGTGTGATTTGCTAAACTTGCGTTTCGGTAACAGTCTAGGAAGGCATGGTTTTTAAAAAGTCATGACTTATCCAGCGGGCGTAGTTTAAGAGATGTGCCCTGTACTTTTAGGCAGATGGTCAAGGTTCAAGTCTCGCCTAGGGCTGAATGTCTCAAAGTTTCTCAAGAAAGGTGCCTCTAGCTCACAAGGTCGGGTGTGTGTCTTTCCAATTCATTGTATTCAAAAAAAAAAAGGGGGTCGTGGCTCTCTTGATGGTTTTTCAAAAATCATGGCGCTTCTGTCAAATTCGTGAGGGGCACAATTTTCCATTTCCGTTGCACTTTTGTTATCTTCAGTAAAACCTAGTTTAGAACGAGTGAGGTTTTAAAAGTAGAAGGAGAAATATTTCGGAGGCCCTCGAATGCTCTCTTTTTTAAAAGATTCATGGAGATTTTAAATCAAAAGTATCTCCAGTTCACTTTTGGCGATTATGTGGGTCTATGTCCACGGCCTTAAAAAAGGGGAAAGGGGCGGGGGGGGGGGGAGGGGGAGTGGTACTTGCTTTAATTGACAAGAGGAAACAGAATTAAAAAGTAATTGTGGAATTTAGCTTTTCGGGTTTTTTAGGCTGCTTCATGGTGGAAATTTCCCCCTTGTGGGTCCAATATGTTCTTGTAGATCGGCAAGAGTAAGTTTTTTTTTTCTAAAAATCAGTTTTTCTCATAATGTATCCATGTTATTCCAAGCTTCTATCATCCACATAGCCACCAATTTGTCTACCATGCCCTCCAGATTCATAACTCCTAGACCGTCCCGCTCTTTCTTCTCCAAACAAGTCTTCTATTTTATTTTTGTGATGCCCTTTTTTGTTGTAATCACCTGTCCACAAAAAGTTTCTACACACTCTTTCTAGCTTTCCAACTTAGAATTTTTAAGTCTCCAATAAGAAATAAAATATATTACTAATGCAATAAAAAAGGTGGTGAGCACCATCGTGTGACTTACCAAGTTGATCTACATGCACTTCTAGTAACCCATAACTGTATCATGTATGTATGTGTGTGCATGTGTATGCGTACGTGTATGTGTAAGTGTATGTATGTGCATGTATATGAATGTGTATATGTATGTATGTGCATGTGTATGTGTAAGTGCATGTGTGTATGTGCATGTGTATGTGTGTGTGTATATGTATGTATGTGCATATGTATGTGTAAGTGTATGTGCATGTGTGTATGTATGTGCATATATATGAGCCTGTATATGTATATATACATATGTATGTGTAAGTGTATGTGCATATGTCTATGTATATGCATGTATATGATTGTGTATATGTATATATGTGTAATAAAGCAAGTCTATGATTGAAGGGTCCGATCGATTTAGATGGATCTTAAATCGGACACTGTTTGGTCATCCGTGTGTATGACAAAGGATCTCGAGTTTCAACTTACTAGGAGGTCTTGTGCTCTTGTGAACAAGTGATCCACTTAACTTAGTGGTTAAGCCTCAAGGATATGAATGACGAGGTCTTGGGTTCAATCCCCATGGGGGACATGGGGAGAGTATTTTGCCCAAAGAGCCCTAGAGCCTTCTAGAAGCATCCACTTGAGTTAACTCGAGTTAACTGGGACACTTGTGCACATGCAGTTACATGGCCAACACATGGATGGTTAGTATCCACCTGCCCAAGAAGGCAGTCTTGTGGAGAGAGCTCTATATAGAGGCATTTCGTTGGGAGGAGAGTCATCTCTCTAGCATGTGGTGGTCGTAATCCTCATTCTCTTGCATTGGTATCAGAGCTTTAGGCAAGTTTTCATGGTGACCTTGTTAGGATCATCATCTTCTTCATTAGAATATGCTTTCTTCATTAGAATATGCTTCCATTGTAATAGTCTCCTCGTTGTCTTCTTTATTTGGAGCATCTTTCCCCTCTCTTTGAATTCTAATAATATGCACCCTCATTTTGGGTTCCGGCAGCAAAACAGAAGTTTCATTCGATATCAAATGGCGGGCTCAATAGGGATCGATCTCCCCTCAATGGTTTTTAAGGCATCCGCTTATTCACGACGCTAAGCCTGGAGTGTATAAATCATATCTTTTCATGTTGTTATTAAAGTGATTACTAACGTTGCTGTACGAACCTGAAACCTCTTTTTGGAAGCGTTTCGATTCAACCAAGAGCGCATAGTGTCTCACGTGATCATGTCTATCCGCATGTTTCCTCATTCTTAATATCCAGAGCCGTAACACTTTCCACCAGAATATGACCGGAATTACTACTAACGTTCTTTACTTTCTTGACAATTGGGTTGGACCTAGTTGTACTTCTTCCTCTCGGAGTTGTCTTTAGTAAATTAAGTACTCAGATTGATGGTTCTTGGGATACGTTTCACCGGATCGAGTAACCGGCATGTATCATCTTTTGTACTAATCGCGTAGTATCACTATCGATTAAAATTTTATAATCACGTTTCCACAACAAGTTTGCAACAATCTGATTTTGTTGCTACTTTCGACAAACGAACGGTAATCTTGATGTTCGATTTCGACAGACGAATGACAATCTTGATGCCACCTTCCCAGAGATGGCGCCAAGTGTTAACTGCGGACAAAACGGCCAATGTTAAGGCCAGTGTTGAATTAATGCGTTGTTCTAACTGTCAGCACGTGTCAAACGAATCGTGGGTTCTTGGGAGTGGTAGGGGTCTGTTAGACAGAGGCCCTGTACTTAGTTCCCAAAATAACTGATTCAGTTGCAGCAATAAAATGCTATTGACAAATCTATCTGAATCTACTGTCCTTAGACAGTGTCATCACAGTCTTAGCTCAGCTACCAGTAACAACTAGACTGTACCAGACTTATCTGTACCTTGGTACCGAATTACTTCAGACTAATATGCTACTGTAACAGTACAGTAGTCCAACCTTCACCAAGACAGCGCTCACAGTCAAGAAACCGGATCACAGAAGGTACCTACGGTTTCAACCTACAGTTCTAAAGACTAACACACACTGGAATTACCCCTTAACTATAGGTAATTCTCATCGTACAAGTGCAGATCGAGAACAGCACTACTTCTGCACAACGTTCTTAGGCAAAGATTACTACATTCACATAGACTTATCAGTACTTAGCAGTTCAACAAGGAGAGGAGCACTACGTCATACATCTTAACAGAACAATTCGTCACAACGATGCACAATAACTCTTTTAGACAACGATCCAACGACTTACTGAATGGAACTAGATTCACAGTGTAACCGAGATTGACAGATGACAACACAGAGTACAACAGAGTACGCAGCGCTTAGACAAGACACACTACAGCAACACTCAGACACTCAACCAGACGAACAGTCTCGCGCTACTCAGAATTGATCCGAAAACCGCCTCCCCTTTTTTGAGCACTTCCTTTCATTGCTTTATATAAGATTTACAAATATGCGCGTAACAACCTTTCGTGCGTGTTTTACAAAGATTTCCGTTACACCTGTCCCAATCCGACGGCCGACTAACATTCTGCATTCTGGTACTTCTCAAATTCACGGGTGAAGAAATGGTATCTTTCCCATTTTCCATTAAACTCAATTTCTGCCTCCCAAAAGTAGGTGCCTTCTCCCAATGGTCCTGCGACATCACTAAACCAATGTGCATGTTTCCCCACTTGAGAAGTTTGTCCCTGCGGAGGGTCCTGAATAGGAAGTACATGCACAACTCTAAGTTCTTGAGGCCTTTGGGTGAGTTGTGGTTCGAGGAGGAGGGTTTCGATGTCCACTATCTGGGCACTGGACCCGGTCTGGGAACTGGTACCTCTTGCTTCTGCCATGTTACTTCTTGTTTGCTAGTTCTATAAGAATATAGAAGCATGTGTTAACATTGTAATGGACAAGATAGAACAATTTTTATCCCCGTTACAACATTAACATGAGGTTAGTGGTCAGTGAGTGCTCGGTGATTCTGTGTGTAGTTAGTGAATGAATAATCCTATGAGCTCAATGGAAGGATGTAGTGTGAGAATGATGCAGTTAGTAAGTGGATATGAATTTACAAATGGGGTTCGGGGGGTTTATTACAAGCTTTGGGCTGCCAAACACAGTGGATGGCTTTTGGTTTTGATTTTGTGGAGACCCTGAGGGCTTTATAAGAGTGTCTGCTTGGAAATGAGGCTTTTTAGGGACCCATTTACAAGTGATTCTGCTCGTGCTCATGGGCAAATATGTGTTCGTGCATGTTGAATAAGAGTGGGTATCAGCTGTTCGAGTGAGTGAACCATGTTGTACATGGTGTGGTCTGTGTGTGACTATTTGAGCCCGCAAGCAAGCCTTAGGCACCCAAATTTGTCTTGATTGTGGGCCAATCTTCATCGACTTCTTGGGTACCCAGATAAACTTCACTTTTGCAGAAGAATTTTTGAAAAACTTCTTATTAGTGCCGTGTCATTGATCACTAATAAGAAGTTTAGCCCATGTTTGTGACTTGATCGCAACAGGATGCTCCCCTTTCCGCACCCACACATGTTTTGGTGGCTGAGACACTGTGCTTCGTACTTTCTTTTGGCTTCGAGCATAGGTCATCTCCTTCTTCTGCATTTGATCCTCCTTTGGTTGTCGTATCCCTATGGCCTTTGGAAAAGAAGGGAGTTCTGTTGCATCCTTGATTTCTTTGTTGAGATAATCATCTCTCTGCATCACACTGTTTTGGACAAGAATAGCATTGTCATCTTCATGTGTACTCCTGGAAGGACCAGGAGTTTGTGCATTTCCTAGTTCCTTGAGTGCTTCATTCTCTAATTCAAGTGTAATGCGATTCTGATTTACCCAGACCTGAAGAAGTCCACTTCTTAGGTTTAGGTTGACTGCATGATCATAGATTGAGTCTTGACCCAAGACAAGAGGTTCAGTGAGATCCTCGTCTTGACACAGTAGCACTTTAACTATCATTAAAACATCTTGAATGTAGAGAGGAAGTTCCACCTCGCCCATGCAAGGGGTTTCCACACCTCCCAATCCTATGAGATATGCTTCTATAGGATTGATACTTAAGTTCAACTTTTGACAGTAAGAAAGTCTAATAGCACTAATGGCTGCACCTGAGTCAATCAAGGCCCTTACAATCTTTGCACTCTTTCCTTGTCCTATCTCTAAGGTTACAAAAGGACGTCGGTCCATTATTCTATGAGAGCTAATACCTGAAACTTCACACATAGCCATATGATATCCTTGAGCTGCATATGCCTCTATCCTATGTCGATCTCTGCCCTGTCTCCTCAATTTCATTCTTCGGATGCGTTCCAATGCTTCTGCATGTGCCTCTTCTCGAACTCACTTTTCCTCTTCTTTACATTTCTTTGCAGTATTGAGTCGATTTAACATCTCCTCCATGAGGGGTTCCTGATATAACTTGACTCTGCATCCGCTAATGTAACTCGGGAGAACATCACCCTCTAGTGTAACTAATTGAACTGTTCCACTCGTTGAGATCCAATTTATGATCGTAGGTCCGTAGCCTCTCTTCTCTAATTTTCGTGCATGTTGCTTCAAAGTGTAGACTAGGACTAGGTCTCCTGCCTTCAAACCCTTATCCTTCACATGTGCATCAAAATAGGCTTTTTGTCTCTTCTTGGCTGCATAAATCCCTGCGGCTGCTCTCAGTCTTCTTTCACCTAGCCGTTCAATGTCAAAGATTCTAAAGGAGAGCTCATGGCTTGTCCACTCGTGCTCCTGTGCTACTCTCAATGTTGGTATCAAAAAGTCCAATGGTAGCACTGCATTTTGGCCAAATACCATTTGAAAGGGAGTGGCTTGGAGTACCGTTTTATAGGCAACTCGGTATACACAAACAGCATGGTGTAATTGTTTGTCCCAATCAGAGCGTTTATTATTCACTAGTTTTGTCAATACATTGCATAGAATCTTATTTGTGCTTTCGGCTTGCCCATTAGCTTGTGGATGATAAGGGGCAGACTTCTTATGTACTACCAAGAATTCTTGGAGAAGATTTTCAATAACTTCATTCAAGAAGTGAGTGCCTCTATCACTTACTAGCTCAATAGGTAGCTCGTATCTAGTGAACACATTCTCAAATAAGAACTTAGCTATCATTTGAGCATCGTTCTTCGTGGTGGCTTTTACCTCTACCCACTTGGTTAGATAGTCTGTGGCCACAATGATATACTCAGCATGTGAACCCTTAGCTGGGGAATTAATAGGACCAACAACGTCTATTCCCCACTTAGAGAATGCATGTCCACCCATCATAGGTTTCAGAGGCATCTCATCTTTGCGTATAGGATATTGAGTTCGTTGGCAAACATCACATCTCTTCACATAGGTATGTGCATCCATATGAAGGGTTGGCCACCATAATCCTGCAAATAGAATTGCCTTGATCACCCAATCTCGTCCAAAGTGTCCTCCTGCTACACCCTGGTGAGCAGTTTCCAAGATCTTAAGATATTCGCTCTCATGGACACATAATCTGAGGTAACCATCTTTACCACGCTTGTATAGATTATCACCAATGAGTGAGTAATCTAGGGCTTCTGGTTCTAGACTTCTTTGTCTGGCCAATGTCATATCTTGAGGGAATGTTTTCGTCCTCAGGAAGGCTACCAATGGTTCACTGCAATCTAGTACTAGAGACACTTGGTACAGTGTAGCATGCTCCACAGGTGGTCTAATACGACAGACTGGGCATTCCTTACACAACTTATGGACATCTGCTTCCATAGTTAGCCAATGCACTTCGAGTCTCCTTAGCGTCTGTAGGGTTCGTTGCCTTGAGTAATGTTGCTCTAATGCACCTACATGTGCTAATTGCAACCACTTTGCACACTCATCCTCTTCCACACAACAGGCTAATATTCCCTAATTCGTATGCTTGTACATACTCCCTGCCATGATGTGGAGGCCGTACAGAGGCTTTGCAATGATGGCATACATGTGTATAAAACGTCGGTAATACCCACAATTCCCCATGAAAGCCTGTACCTCCTTGAAATTCCTTGGTCTAGGTAGCTCTGCAATAGCTCTCACTTTCTCCTCATCGGTGGATATGCCATTCTTTGACACTATGTGTCCTAGGATCTTGCCTTGCGTGACCATGAAAACACACTTTTCTGGGTTCAAACAGACTTGATATTCTCTACACTTGTCAAGATTTGCTTGAGTTCAGGTATATGTGTTTGTCTAATGTTGGAATGACCACAAAGATCATCAACATAGACTTCTAAATTTTTCCTCAAGAATTCTTTAAACTCATGGCACATCAGCCTCTGAAAAGTGGCTGGCACATTGGTAAGACCAAATGGCATTACTCGGAAGGCAAATATGCTCCACTCTATGGCAAAAGCCATCTTATGCTAATCTTCTGAAGCAATGGCTACCTGATTGTAACCAGAAAACCCATCAAGGAAATTGTATACTTCCTTGCCTGCTACTCTTTCTAATAGATGCTCAGTGATAGGAAGCGGATAGTTATCTTGAATAGTGGCTGCATTAACCTTCTTCAAGTTAATGCACACAAGTAGCTTTCCATTCTTCTTGGGCACCACTGCGATGGGGGATACCCATTCAGTGTGCTCAATCTCATAGATGAATCCAACTTCTACCAACCTATCTATCTCTTCCTTGATCTTAGCAGCGTAGTTATCCTTATAGGTGTATGGCTTCTGCTTGGACGGTTTGGCATTTGAGGTCATGGGAATTGTGTGTGAGCATATGTCAAGGTCTACACCCTTTAAGTCCTTGTAACTCCAAGCGAATACATCTCTGTACTCCCTTAGCAAGGCTATCAACTCTTGCTCTTCTTCTTCCATCAGGTCATGTCCTATGTAAGTGCATCTCTCTTCTCCTTCTTCTATGGCTACCACTATTTTCTTGGTGGTTTCTTTGTTATCATAGGCCTCTCCTGATTGTGCCTCGTGTTTAGGCATTCTTATCATGACTCTCCTATCATCTATTTCATACTTCTTAAAATTTTCAGGGACCTCAAACAAAGATTCGTCCTCTTTTGGTACGGCTTCTTTCTTCTTCCTCTTCTTGCCTTCACTCTTGGCGGCCACTTGTGTGGTTAACCTCACATTGTTGGTAATATCTTCATGTCTCTGAGGGTGGGCTTCTACCTCATAGAAGTATTCCTCATCTGATGCAAAAGGTGGGTCCATAATGATTGAGTCTAGATCGGAGTCACTTGCATCCTCAATGTTAGGTTCACATTCTTCCAGAACCGAATCTCCCATAATTGGCTCTATGGAGAAGACTGAAATGTCATAGCCATCCTCATCACAGTGGGGTGTCCATTGTTCTTCATTGATGGCTACATCATTGCTGCTAAAATTTCCGCCCAGCCATGAGGTTCAAATTTTTCGTCAGGAAATACTACAGGTGCATAGGCTGGGTCTTGAATTGATCTATGGGTTTCCTTCACACCTATCTCTCTGGCTTTTTCTCTCTTCTCTTCTTCTACTGCTACTTTACACATCCACAAGTGAGTGTCTTCATGCATCCATGAGGATCCTAATCCTATGGAATGCACCGACTCAGTATCATCTTTAGCTCTATGGATGGGATTCCATTGGATGGGTGGTACATCTCTGTGAGAGTAATCCTTGAGATTAACTTTGGGCGTAACACCTAAGTGTTGCAAGTACAAGGAGTTGGTTCCCCAATCCTGTACCACTTGCAATTGTCGCATAAATGGTAATCATCTCATAGGCATGATTCTTGCTAAAATCACATATAGCTAACGTATGCTCGAACTCAACACCACATGTAGTGAGAGTTATTCCTTCTAGCAGTCCTAAGGGTCTTTCAATGTGACCATCGTCCATCTGCAATTTCATTCTTGTTGGCCTGAGTGCTCGCTTGCCCCAACGCTTCCATAGGGAAGTGGTAGCAATGGCAACTCCTGCGCGTGAGTCCAAAATTGCCTTGGTTGTGTATCCTTGATGGGTAATGGGAAGATAGGTGTTTCCCTCTTCTCCTTCACTCATGTCTCCTATTTTGTCCAAGGGTATTTTTGGCACTGTTCTATGGGATCCTATCTGGGAACGAGGTTTCGCTACTTCTGGCACTTGATTGGCGACATGTTTCCATAGCTCTGGCCTAACTTTGAGTAGCTCTTCTAAAGTGAGGTTGCACTGCACTTTAGTGTGTTTCACTACCTCTGTGTTCCTAGGTATGACTGAGTCTTCGTTTCGTACCATGACCATGGGTGCTCTCATACACGTGGACTTTGCTTCCCATGGGCCTGTGAAATGGGGTAGTTTTTGTATGGAATTAGACCCGAAGTCTAATCTCTCCTGGGATCGGGTACTCTCCTGCTCCTCATAAATGGAAGGAATGTCTTGTGGGAATTGATCATGTGCATCATCCACAAGTTCAATAGGAGGAGGGACTTCACTCTCTTTGGCCCATTTCTCTTCTTGAATCTCTCACAAGAACTCTGGTGAATACCTATTCATAGAGGAAGAGGTGTCTGGTTCGGTGGAATTTGGCACATAAGCTTCCTGGGGAGGAATGCTTGATTTTTCGCTTGCCTTGGCTCTTCCTTGGGAATTTCCTTCCTTGGCAGCTCTTGCAATTATGCTCTCTAACTTCTCTAATAGTCGATCCAAGTGCAATTGTGCCTTGGCTGAGCAAGAGTAGTTGAAGAGGCGACTGGCTTCAAACATAGTTTGAGCCAATGCTACCATTTTCGTGCAAAGCTTCGTTCTTTCTATCTCTAGGTTAGCTCTAGGGTAGCACTTGTCATGATCCGTCACATTTGGCCCTTCTTGGATTGAGAATTTCCAACCTTTGGTTCCTCTCCTTGGTTTCCCTTGTGTGCCCAGGAAGTGTGTTCCCAAGCTTGCACTTACTCTGGCTCAGAATGCCCTTTGATGCTCTCAATGGACCTGCAAAAGTCCCAAGTTAGCTCAAGATTTGAATTCGATTGACACAACAAGCCCTCTTCATTCATGCAATTCAGAGATCAAATTTGGGCTTTGGCTTTATGGAAAACAATCCTAAAGATCCCTTAGTTTTTCTCCCCCTATATATGGTTACTTCAAAATGGTATATCTATTAATCCTGATATTAATTTTACCATAACCAATGGAAGTTTCGGTAGTACTCCTCATGAGCTTTCCAACGAGCCTAAGATCACTCCGAACGGATTTCGTATGAGGAAGTTATGCCAGTTCAGGGTTCTAGGGCAAAAACAGTGTTCAAATAGGCTAACAGGTCAACAGGATTCCTCGAATTTACTTTGTGTAGCGGCCTCACAATGCTCTAACAAATTTGTAATGTTTCCCAAATAGTACCCCAAAATAGACCAACTATCTTTGCCCTAAAAAATGGCCGAATTTGCTCGTCAATCACGATCGAGTAGTCTGTCAATCACGATTGATATGTGAGTCACGATCGACGTGTCGGTCCCGATTGACAGATCCGTCGTGGCTATCAGTCGCGATTGATGGGTCAATTGCGATTGACACGTGGCTCGAAATTTCAGTCAATCGTGGTCAAAGGATCGCTGACTCTGTCGGTCATGATTGATGGGTCGATCGTGATTGACACGTGGCACGAGGAGTCTATCGGTCGTGGTCAAACAATCGTTGACTGGGTCAATCATGATTGACAGGTCCGTCGGGACTATCCATCGTGATTCATGGGTCGGTCGCGATTGACACGTGGCACGCGAAAGGCCTGTCGATCATGGTCAGTCGATCGTTGACTCTGTTGGTCGCGATTGACAGGTCCGTCGCGATTGATAGATCCTTTAGCAAGTGTCTGTCGTCGTTTGTCGATCGTGATTGATGTGTCGATCGTGATTGATAGAAAACAGAGGAGTTTTAAAATTTTAAACATAGATTTAGGATGCTCTAGGCCTACACATCATCATTATGCACTTTGTTTAGCAAAAGGATCACTTTTTTTGTTGGTCGCAATTGACAGAGGTCAATGCCTCGGGACCTGCACAGTAAAAAATTTTACCTGCTGGAGCTGGTGCAGTTGTTGGGGAGGCTGATTCCTGCAAAAAATCTCAGAAAACACACAATAGCACAAACACACATACACTCTCTCTCTCTCTCACAAGTGAAATGAGGGGAATGGTATGGGTAGGGTGATATGACCAAAAACTGAAATTTTTCGCGATGATGGAGATGGAGGTGGGAGATGGTGATGATGATGATGGTGATGAAGAAAACAAAAGAAAATAGACAAGAGTGAAGAAAATACCTATGACTCCAACGCCTCAACTCTACGTCTTACCATCACACGCTCATCCTCAAAGCTTGATCCCCGACAACGGCGCCAAAATTTGGTGTAGCTCAGTGATGAGTAGCACCTCCTTTAATGTCAATCCGGGAAGACATGAGGATGGTATGAAGACCTCGAACAAGTGATGGCACAAGTGTGTGAGTGAGAACCACACTGACATGCACACACATACACACACACACGCACACAAGGCAAGAAAAAAGAGAGAGACAATGGAGTTCTTTAGATTGCTAAAAGGTGCTCTTCAACTTCAATTCTACAACAAGCTACCCTAAAAAATGAGCTCTCTAGCTCTTTTTATAGTTTTTGATTAGTTTTGGCCCTGTTCAGACCTAGTGTCCGGCCTAGTTAAAAATTAGGTTCTAGGGCCTATTTGAGGGCTCAAATGGAGTCTAAAAATATGAAAATTGATAGGTAGGTACTTCTAATGCTCCTCAAGCTCAAGGACTCCTTGGCTTGCACAAAATGGAGTCAAAACTATCCAAAAATGGTATTTACAAGGTTAAGGTAGTGATGAAAATCACTCTTCAAATGAGGTTTGGTTGGAAAATTTGGATGGCCTTTCTGCCAGATCTTCGTTGACTACTTTGTCTGCTTGTGCCCTCTCTCCACTCTGGCTCTATTCTTTGGCTTCCTTGTCTTGTGAATCCTTTGGTGCTTTGACTGCTGCCAACACCTACCCTGGGGACTTTATATAGGAATCTCTCTATTGCCTAAGTCTAAGCATCCGCTCATGCTCTCTGGATTTGTACCAAAATCCCTTTAAGGATAGGTAAACATTAATGTTTTACTTTCCATAGACTTAAGTACCATCTTAACGGTTGCAGACTACATTCTTAGAATTTCTTTACTCTGATCAGTCTTGGAATAGCTTACTCTTCTCACAATTTTCCATTGGATAAATGGAACTTGAATGAATAATTCCCAAAAGGAATTTTATTACCAATACTTGGGCAATCTATCGAGTAGTTTCAATCGCACATTCTTGGACAATCATGCCCAAGCTTCATCAAGTCTAGTTGACCTTGCGACTAAAATAAAGACTTAGTCTTTATTCTTAAGATCTCTTAAAATAACAAAAATGTCTTCACTTACCCATGGGATTTTTAGAGATCCTTCCCTCAACATAAGTCCAAGCATACACTGATGCCTCTTGGATTCCAAAGCTAAGAATCTTTGATATACTTTAGGTTATATCAATATCTGGACTTAATTACCAATACTGGTGGTTTGGGAATTACTGGGAACTACTTGCTATTAAACTTGAAATATTCCACTCTCACATCTAGGGAGATTTACTTTCAAGAACTTAAGATTCCTACCAAGGAATCAAGTAATACTAAGCCAATGATTTATCTTGGAATCTTTTGTTTAACAGTCCAATGATTCATCTTGGAATCTTTTTCTTTACTGGAATGATCTTCAAAAGAAATTCTTGACTTTTGGACAAGATCAAGACTTAAGGCTTTATTGCTTGTCCAAAATATATTCATTTTTAACCAATGAAATACTTAACTAGACTACTTCATTTTATTGGCTTATCTTTAGGAAATAGCTTAATTCCCAAAGATTACTTTGATGTATCTTTCAGGAAAATTGTTGAGGAATCACTCACGAATTTGACATACACACCGATATAAAAGAAAAAGAAAAGAAGCGGAATCTTCAGAAAATTAAAAGCCTCAGTTGTACAGCGTGCGGAATCAGTCCGTTAACTAGAATCAAGAATTGTACGAGTTACAGAGCAATAAACCGCGGTGGGCGCAATAATGCGCGCATAACGTGAATTAAAGAATGAGAGCGGGAAGAGCGCAGAAGAAAAGTGTATATATACACCAAGGATTGAAGGACTCGGAGGATGAGAGATGATGTGTGGATGAGAAGAAGAGGATTATGAGAGATCGCGCATGAGTGAAGAGAGAATGAGAAGTTCTCAAAAGACACCATAGATCGCGTATGTACAGATGAATAACAGAAACCTGGAATGTCAGGTATTCATCTGAGAGGAATGGTAATAAGAAACTACTCAGTGTAAGAGAGTTTCTACAGCTTGAGCAAGAAGAGGCCAAGCTTGTTTGTACACATCTTCTCTAATAGAAAACACATGTTCATGTGGAAGTTTGCGCGCTCTGTTCGCATGTGAAGAATCTGAAGTTTTTTCGTGTTACAGTAGAAAGTTTGTTAACCATTAACAGTTACAGTTCGTTACTAAACGCATTTTCGGAGAGTTATAGTTTTCTCAGAAAGCGAATTTTTCGGTAGAACAACGAAGTATATCTCGCAGTAGAATGCAAAGTTTTGTATGAGAGATAGCTCATCTTGTAGCTAGACGTCTCTACTTTAAGCTGATCACAGTTTCCGGTGGAATGGATATGTACACACAGTACAAAGTCTAACCGCAAAGTGCCACTTCAGAACTGTGAAGTTTTCCTTAAGAAGTTCATTCAGTGAAGGAAGTTCACGTATCACTTCCTTACTTCACATAACTCATTTGAAGTAATCACGAGTAGAATCAAAGTTCATTCCGGTGATATTCCGATAAATTTTCGGTGACGTCCCAGTGATAGTCCGGTGAAGTTCCGGTGGAATTCAAGTCGTAGTTTAACACAGTTAAGCGACAGTAATCTTGCTAAGCTACTGTTGATTACAGAGGTGTTCTATATCACTCTAGCTTAGCTCTCTATTCGGCGGCGCGAAAATTTCCGCAGGCCTGACAAGGTTCAAGCCTTGCCGTGACGACCATCATCAGCGATATCAGAGCGAAAGATAATCGCCAACAAGTGGTATCAGAGCGAAAGAAGGATACCACACATCCACAGCAAGTGGTATCAGAGCCAAGGTTATTCATCACATCAGAGCAGGTTAGCTCCACGAGCGTCATCAGAGCCAAAAAGACTCTCAAAGGCAACCTAAAGCAAGTAAGAAGATCATGGAAGATCATGTCCAAATTGATAAGCTGGACAGAGATAATTATCCCGCGTGGGTAATGCGTATGGAAGCCTTACTTATGAGTAAGGACTTAATGATGTATGTGACCGGAGAAGAAAGGAAGCCGACCTTCGAAGATGATAGCCAACCAGAAAAGGAAGAGTTAGAAGCTTTGAAGCTGTGGCAGAAGAAAGATGCAACGGCAAGAGCCTACATTTACAACACTGTTTCAGATCATCTACTACCGCACATTAGAGGTCTGGAGAAAGCGGAAGACATATGGAGCGCATTGGAAGACCACTTCCAAAATACTACGAAAGCTAGAAAGGCTACCTTATGGTCCGAGTTCACAACGTTCAAAAAGAAGCCGAGTCAAAGCATTAGTGACTACGTCACTAAAATGAAGGACCTAGCAGATAGTCTTGGATCCATAAAAGAAGATGTCGAAAATCACAGATTGATAGCACAATTGCTCACAGGTTTGAGAGGAGATGAAAGGTGGAAACCTTTCGTACTCTCAACTGAACTTTCTTTAAATCACTTTGTACCAGATTTAAATCAGTTGCTTGGTTTGATGCTCACATATGAGCAAGATCTGAAAGGAGATGGAGATAAAGGAAAAAGCTTTGCAATGTACATGAAGAACAAGAAGAAAGACAAAGGTAAGCCAAAAGATGAAGAAGAGTCGAGCACTCAGGCTTATTATGCTAGAAGTAAAGGCATCGGCAAAGCAAGAGGTTTTGGAAGAGGAAGAAGTAGTCAGAATACCAACAAGAAAGCTTGCTGGATTTGTGGACTAAGTAATCATCTAGCGCATGACTGTTGGCACAACCAACAGGGATCAAATCAAAATCAGAACAGTAATAGCAGAGTCAGAAGCGGAAGATATCAAGGTAATTTCCAAAAGGGTATACAGAATCAAAGAGGGGGCTATGGTAGAGGTGGAACAAGAAGTTGGGGACAGGGCCAACCCTACAACACCACCTACAACAACTACGCAAATGACACACAGAATGAAAATCAGACATCATTGATGATGAATTCAATCAGCACATCTGATAACGAAGATCTAAAGCTATATTACATTGACTCTGGATCTTCTAATCACTTGTCAGGTAACATAGAACTGATGTCAGAACTGGAAAAAGGAAGTTCGAGTCACACTATTCAAACCGGTGACAATACAAGACATAACATACATTCAATTGGAAAGGTGAAATGTAAGAGTGGAGCAAATTTGCTAACCAATGTTTTGTATGTTCCGACAATACCAAAAAATCTGATTAGTGTGGGACAGATAGTTGAGAAAGGTTTTCAGGTCAGATTTACAAACAAAGGAGTATTTGTAGAAGATCCCGAGAATGGATATAATCAGATCGTCTCTGGTAAGAAAGAAGGAAGACTCTTTACTTTAAGAGTACAAGGGAACATTGGCCAAGCGTTGCTCACATATGATGAAAAGGTGATTACAGAACTTGATCTCTGGCACAAGTGATTAGGTCATTTCAATGAAAAAGGAATCAAAGCTATGATAGCAAATCAGTGTGTACTGGGATTACCGAACGTACAGAACCAACATATGATTCACAAATGTGAAGCTTGTCAGATGGGAAAAGCCCACAGGTTACCTTTCCAGAAGAAAGGATTCAAACATGATGGTGTGCTAGAACTCATACATATAGATGTATGGGGACCAACAAAAGAAGGATCAATCAGCGGATCAAGGTATTATGTCCTTTTCATTGATGATGCAACAGATGGATAACTCTTTATGTTTTGAAAGAGAAATCAGAAGTGTTTGGAGCTTTCAGACATTTTCATGCATATGCTGAAAGACTCACAGGTCGAAAGCTTAAAAGACTGAGGTCTGATGGAGGGGGAGAATACTTCTCCCGAGAGTTCAATGATTACCTTTGGAATGCAGGTATCAAGAGAGAAATAACCTGCAGGTATACACCACAACAAAACGGTGTAACAGAAAGAAGGAACCGAACTCTAGTCGAGTTTGCACGAGCTATGCTGAAAGAAAAGAATTGTCCAGATTATCTTTCGGCTGAAGCCGTAAATACAGCTACATACCTGGTAAACAGATTACCATGTACAGCGTTAGAAGGAATGACCCCTTATGAAGCCTGGTGGGGAAAGAAGCCAACACTTGATCATTGTAAAGTGTTTGGATCAGTCGCTTATGCTTATATATCGTCTCAACTGAGACATAAGCTTGAACCGAAAGCAGAGAAATATGTGTTCGTCGGATATGATGAAAAGCAGATGGGTTACAAGTTATGGAGTCCTCTAACCAAACAATTTACTGTTTCCAGAGATGTAACATTTGATGAACAGAAAAGCTGGTATGCAGATCAGAGTCATACAGCTGAAGAATTTGAAGAAGAGATAAAAAGAAAGGAGAAAGGTAAATCAATCGTACAGGTGAATAAAGATGAAGATTATATGCAGGCAAGAACGTCCAGGACCGGATCAGGTATGAGAAACGAAGACGAAGACGTGTATTCAGATACACACGAAGAATACGAGCTAAGGAGGTCAAACAGAGTAAGGAGACAACCGGAAAGGTACTCGTATGATACATCGTATATAACTCAAAAAGATTATGCATATATGGTCAAAGATGATGAAGAACCTCAGAGCTATGCTGAAGCTAAGGGAAAGGAGCAATGGGAAGAAGCAATGGAAGAAGAATTCAGCGCACTGGAAGAGAACAAGACATGGGAACTTGTTCCGAAACCAAATGGTAAGAAAGTAATCGGAAATAAATGGGTTTTCAAAGTTAAAAAACTTGCAGATGGAAGGATAGCCAGACACAAAGTGAGACTGGTTATCAAGGGCTATGCTCAGACGCATGGCATAGACTATGACGAGACGTTTAGTCCGGTGGCAAAGATGTCAACCATAAGGACAGTGATTGTTATAGCAGCATCAAAAGGATGGAAGCTAAGTCAACTAGATATAAAGAATGCATTCCTGAATGGATATATATCAGACGAAGTCTACATGGAACAACCAGAAGGTTTCGTAAATTCCAGATACCCAGAACATGTGTGCAAACTAAGAAAAGCACTTTATGGACTGAAGCAAGCTCCAAGAGCTTGGAACTACAGACTTATGAAGTATCTCAATGAACTTGGATACCAAAGTTCGAAGGCAGATGCAAGTCTACTCATCAAAAGAACAGAAGAAGGAATGATCTACATTTGCATTTATGTAGACGACATAATAATTACAGGTACCTCAGATGCAGGAATCACATAGGTGAAGAAACTGCTCGAAAAGGAATTCAAAATCAGTGACCTGGGAAAGTTATCATACTTTCTAGGTATGGAAATCACATATACAGATCATGGTGTATATGTTACGCAAAAAGGGTATCTCCTAAACTTACTGAAGAAGTTTAATATGGAGAATTGCAGAGAAGCTTCAACACCACTTGAAGTAAATCATAAACTCAGCAAATATGATGGAACAGAGTTCAAAGATATGAAGAAGTATCAGTCATTAGTAGGAAGTTTAATTTACGCTACGCTAACACGACTGGATCTCAGCTATCCGGTGGGAGTTCTTTCACAGTTTATGCATTGTCCGACAGATCAACATTGGGTTGCAGTACAAAGAGTTCTTAGATATATCAAAGGAACTATAAAGGAAGGATTATATTATCCTTTTACATCAGATATAAAGCTGAGGGCATTCAGTGACTCAGAGTGGGCAGGAAGTCAAGATGACAGAAGATCGACACATGGGTATATGATATACCTAGGAGATAAGCTAGTAAGCTGGTGCTCAAATAAACAACATATAGTAGCTTTATCGTCAACAGAAGCCGAATACAAAGGACTGGTAGAAACCGCGAAAGAAGTAATATGGATGCAGACCTTGCTCAAAAGCATGGGGATTGATCAAGGTATACCAATTATACATGGAGACAATATGAGCTCGCTATATCTTGCAGCAAACCCAGTATTCCATGCACGAACAAAGCACATAGAAATTCAGTATCATTTCCTCAGGGAAAAGGTAATGGAGAAGGAGATAGAAATAGTCTACACTCCTACGAAAGATCAGATAGAAGATATCTTGACAAAAAGCTTGGATGGAACAAAGACAAGCAGATTCAAAGAAATGGCAGGTATAAAAGAAAGAAAGAATGAAAGACCGGAAGAGGTCAAATTAGTGATTGAGGGGGAGCTGTTGAGTAATCACTCACGAATTTGACATAGAGACCGATATAAAAGAAAAAGAAAAGAAGCGGAATCTTCAAAAAATTAAAAGCCTCAGTTGTACAGCGTGCGGAATCAGTCCGTTAACTAGAATCAAGAATTGTACGAGTAACAGAGCAATAAACCGCGGTGGGCGCAATAATGCGCGCATAACGTGAATTAAAGAATGAGAGCGGGAAGAGCGCAGAAGAAAAGTGTATATATACACCAAGGATTGAAGGACTCGGAGGATGAGAGATGATGTGTGGATGAGAAGAAGAGGATTATGAGAGATCGCGCATGAGTGAAGAGAGAATGAGAAGTTCTCAGAAGACGCCATAGATCGCGTATGTACAGATGAATAACAGAAACTTGGAATGTCAGGTATTCATCTGAGAGGGATGGTAATAAGAAACTACTCAGTGTAAGAGAGTTTCTACAGCTTGAGCAAGAAGAGGCCAAGCTTGTTTGTACACATCTTCTCTAATAGAAAACACATGTTCATGTGGAAGTTTGCGCGCTCTGTTCGCATGTGCAGAATCTGAAGTTTTTTCGTGTTATAGTAGAAAGTTTGTTAACCATTAACAGTTACAGTTCGTTACTAAACGTGTCTCTCGGTACTCTCCAAGTAAACGAATGTCTCGGTCAAAGATATCTCAGTAAACACATTTTTGGACAGTTATAGTTTTCTCAGAAAGCGAATTTTTCGGTAGAACAACGAAGTATATCTCGCAGTAGAATGCGAAGTTTTGTATGAGAGATAGCTCATCTTGTAGCTAGACGTCTCTACTTTAAGCTGATCACAGTTTCCGGTGGAATGGATATGTACACACAGTACAAAGTCTAACCGGAAAGTGCCACTTCAGAACTGTGAAGTTTTCCTTAAGAAGTTCATTTAGTGAAGGAAGTTCAGGTATCACTTCCTTACTTCACATAACTCATTTGAAGTAATCACGAGCAGAATCAAAGTTCATTCCGGTGATATTCCGATAAATTTTCGGTGACGTCCCAGTGACAGTCCGGTGAAGTTCCGATGGAATTCAAGTCGTAGTTTAACACAGTTAAGCGACAGTAATCCTGCTAAGCTACTGTTGATTACAGAGGTGTTCTATATCACTCTAGCTTATCTCTCTATTCGGCGGCACGGCAATTTTCGCAGGCCTGACAAGGTTCAACCTTGTCGTGACGACCATCATCAACGATATCAAAGCGAAAGATAATCGCCAACAAGTGGTATCAGAGCGAAAGAAGGATACCACACATCCGCAACAAAAATCTCTTGATTCCCAAAGATTGCTTTGACTTGGGTCTCTTCTTTAAGCTCTAATTATCTTAAACAAAACCAAGCATAGTTTTCTCATTCTCAAAAAAGTGCTTAATCAAGTTTCCATGCTTTTCGAAAACTTTGCATCTGGACTAGAGATGCAGTCATGGAAACTAGCATCCAACTGTTGAACATTAAAGCTCAGTGATGCTAAAGTTTATTCACCTCTTTGAAGTTCATCACTCATCAGGATGAAAAGAAAAAACTTTAATAGTTCCATGAATTTTTCAAATCCAAGCTAACAACTATTTCTAAGCTTGTTGTTAGGATTCTCTAAGTTTTCCTAAACTTAGAGTCATCATGCAAACTTTTAATTAGCTCTATTTTCTTTCCATTCCAATGAGCAAGAAAATTGAACACTTGACTTTTGAAAAACCTACTTTTCCTAATCAAGACTCCTAATTTGTGATACCTAAGTATCACATTTGGGAAAAAACAAACTAGCTACTTGAGTTGCATGACAACCAAGAGCCTGACAACTATCTAGTTCGCTATTTTCCCTAACTATCTAAGTCAAGTTAGAAAAAAGAGATAACAAAAGTATAAGTATTCAAATACTTAATCAACAATCATGCATATGCAAATGCATGTTCTTGCATGAAAATGCATGTGAGCGCATGCATGTATTGGCATCCTCCTTTCATGCACCGAACTTAAATCAACCAATTCTTAAGCTTGAAAATGCATGTTTCCAATGATCTATGCACAAACATTCTACTTGCTAGCATTTTAAAAAGATATAACTGTTCTTGTGCATAAACTTGAGCATTAACTATCTTTTTCAAGCAAGAAGAAAACATGTTTTGTGCATGAAAACATTCTTTGAAAAGGGGAAATGCACCAACATTCTTTTGTAGATGCATGCCTATGTTTAATGAGTGTTTCAATATCTTTATGCTCTTTCATGTAGGTTTTAATAATTTGAATAAAGATTATCAAGAATGAAGTTTACTACCATACTTCAATGATAAAAATGCATCCTACATGAAAGCAGAGACAAAAAACAAATATTGAAACCAATCATTATCTTTGAAAATACTTATCTCCCAATTAGCTACATCCTTCCATTGATCCTTCCCATTGGCTAGAAAATACCTTGTTGGATCATGAAATGCTATCGTTTTCTCATAAGTTCCATACACATATGGATAGAAAACATTCCATCTCATGCTCCTAGTTAATGACATCATCGCTCTCATCAAGCGTGGCTATGACAACTACCCTCTATGATGAGATTCAAGGTTCGAAACCGTCTTCATCCACTAGTAGCAGAACATTGTATTTCTGTTCTACCTCTGGTAGAGCTTTCCAATGTTTGATGTGTTTGCAGAGATGGTTAAGAGGATCGCCATCATCCTTAGAGGTTGGGTGCTTGAATCCTCTTTGTCCATCTGGCTTTCATATTTTTATCACATTGGATCTGTATAAATCTACGAACGTTGGTAGCATTCATTGTTAGCAGATCAAGCACTTACTCTTGATGTCATGGGTTCAAGCCCGATTAGCCACCCTTTGTCTATGGCTTCTTGCTTTTGCTTCTGCGCACACATATATTATAATAACATAAACTTATTTATCATCAGAGCAACTTGCTCTCTCAGATACAACTATAACTCATTCACAAGGAGGTAGCGAGTTCAAGCCCCCTACGCATAGCAGCAAGAATGGATAGAGTAAATCCATGATTCAGGACGTCCAGGGTTCAAGACCACTCCCTACCCCCGTACTTTTTTGCTTTTGATGTAGATCTCTGACGGGCAAGCTAATGCTATAAAATGATCTTTGGGCTCGTGGATATGGAGAAGCTCCATCTCAACAAAAATACGCGTTTGAGTCCAGCATCTGACCATTTACAGTAGAGATCTCTTCATTTTTTTGGTATTCAGCTAACTACACCATCATGAGGAATTCGGGAGGACTCTACTATTTTGTCTGTGAGCAGCCATCAAGACGATAACAATAGAAAACCATGATCAAAATAAAGAAAAAAGAGATCTCTAATGGCCAACTATAAGAGTTTGCATGAAGATGATGATGCTCACTCCAAAGTCACCATAGAAGCTTGGCTCTGATACCAATGCAAGAAACTCATGATTACGACCACCACATGCTAGAGAGATGACTCTCCTCCCAACCAAATGCCTCTATATATACCTCTCTCATGGGGACTGCCTTCTTGGGCATGTGGATACTAACCATCCATATGTGAGCCATGTAACTGCATGTGTGCCAAGTGTCCCAGTTAACCAGAGTTAACTCAAGTGGATGCTTCTAGAAGGTTATAGAGCTCTTTGGGCAAAACACTCCCCCCATGTACCCCATGAGGGTTGAACCCAAGACCTCCTGCTTCACACCCTTGAGACTTAACCATTAGGCTAAGTGGATCACTTGGTTACAAGAGTAAATGACCTTCTAGTAAGTCTAGACTCGAGATATTTGGTCATACACAGAGGTGGCCAAATGGTGTCCGATTTTAGATCTCTTTGAACCGGCCAGACCCTTGGACATACACCAAGGTTGCGAACAAAAGGGTTCAAGACACCAAGATTGAGAGCAAGGGTTCAAAAGACCAAGGTTGCGAACAAGGTTCAAGAAATTGTGGGAGGTTGAGGACATCAATTCAAGGGTACCTAGGGAGTTCAAGGGGTTGATCACTGAGGCTAGAAGGATGCAAGAGTACATCATTGAGGACAATGATTGACCAAGGGGGGAAGAATGTAATAAAGTGATAGGTAGGAGATGGTTGAACCACACCCTAAGAGATAGGATTAGGAAGTAATCTTCAACCATGGCTTTTGGGGCAAGTGGTTAGCCCATCACATTCCTAACCAAGAGGTTGTAAGTTCAATTCCTTACATCATGCATGTCTCTTCACATGCTGCCCTTGTTTCTTCAGCTACCTTGTGACTTTTTCTCTTCATTGGAGTGTCTTTTGGTGGTTCAATGCCACCTTTTGAATAAGTTTGCACCTTGAAACATGTGCTTTGACTTTTTTGAGGTTCAAGAACCTTCAAATGAAGTTATTTAGTGAAAAACATATGCTTGAGCTTGCCATAGAAAACACATAGAGTTTAACAATTATGATGACTGGTGCCTTCTCACACATAGAATCATTGCTTGGGAGAACTCAAAGACTTATCTCCTTCTCGAGAAAGACCCATCTAGATTTAAGGATTATGATGGACCAATGGTAATATATTGGATAAAACTCGAAGAACCCAAATGTACATTGGCTGGCACATCTCCCTTAATAGGAGATGGTGCATGAATTGGTCTAGCATAAGATGGAAACTTATGCATGGGTACCTATGGTATCCTCTCAATGAGAACAAAAAATCAATTCTTTTATGGCAAATCCTTCATCGTGGAATGTGGACCAATGCAAAGGGAATAAAATCTATGGGTCCCCTTAGTGGTGCAAGAATTGTCGAAGGGGTAGAGAGGACCTTGGCCATCTCTTCTTCTAGCACCCAAGAAGCTACGGGATATGGCATTCTCTTACTAGGATGTTGAGTTTACAAAGGCAAATCAACTAGAAATAAGCATTACTAGGTGAAACAATTGGTTGCTCGTTGTGGAATGCCATCAAAGAGGAAGTGCTCTAGAAGATATGGAAAGAAAGACATGTGATAAACTTTGATGATAATCCAAAAGAATGGTCGATTGAAAAATCCCTATGATTTTTAGATAGAAGAATATGTAATTGCAAGAAATCGCCGCCTTTTAGACACCATTGGATATTTGTTTTAGAAAACAAAAAGATTAAAAGTAAATGGGCTGCTCATGAGGGTGACAAAAAAATCATTAACCTTCTTAGTAACTCGCTATAAACCGTTAGTCACCCATGGAATCTTAGGTCTCCTTCCGATTTTGAACTATTTTAGCATTTGCACCTTTGGGCAATCCTACCCTTGCTTTATGGGATGTAAGGGATCCTGAGGTCCAACTAAGCCCAATCACTATATATTTTGTCTCTTAGTAATTCAAGCAAGAGATATTTGGCTATGACTAAACTTCCTTTCATAAGGAAAAAAAAAAGAAATGGTTTTTTACTTATATTTCTATTGCAAGAACCAATTGTATTCTTTCTGATTCTTTCATGCTTTCAAGTTTTGGTCTTGTTTTTCTTAACAATTATCTCAACTCTTGATAGAATTTTCAAGTAGAATCTCATTTAAAGATAGCATAATGTCCTCCACAAATTCATATCCAAGTAGAATGATGTAGCTACTTGGATTTCATACACAAATGATTAAGTGAAACGTAGACCTGATGATTAGTTACTTTACACTTTCTAGTAGATACCCATTTACAGTTGATGCTCTTCATGTGTTGATCACTAGCTAGCACAGATTTAATATTTGTGGGGTTCAAATGCTCAAGTTGATGGACACACAAAATTCTTACGAATCAGCAATAGTACTAAGAGTAGAACTATTATTTATACATCTTGCATTCTGAGTATACTTCATGATGTGCAAAATTTTTTGTGGACATGACATTGTCAATGCCTGACAATGGACTTTTCTATGGTCTAACCCATGGCTCTTGGTTTTTATTTCCTAGATGGAATTTGGATGCTCCAATTACATGTCCGGTATTCACAATGGGCAAAAATTTGGTGTACGGAATGCATGCTCATGCTGCTAGATCTCGATTCATTGTGGGTAAATCTTCTCCAGCTACTTTCAGGTTGCTTCAAGGATTTTTGTAATATGTTTGTACATCATTATAATGTAGAGGCTATGTTCCTCATTCAGGCAAAACATTTAATCCTTCACTATACAGTACTATATTGGTTGCTTTGTGTACATATGTGCATGATTTTCTATTGTAAATCTAGGTTTGATAAAATCCATTTGGTTGGGTTCTTTTCTTAATTTCACAATCATCACACTTGCAAACATTGGTAGTTCTTGTGCTTCTAAATATGATATGGAACTTATCAAACTCCACCTTTTTCTCATATTTTGGCATTTTTAAGAAAGCAAAAGTAGATGTCTTTGAGGACTTCTCATTGATTTCTCAATTTTCTTTGTATGATTCAATATTGTTAATCTATTATGATGTACTGAATTTTTATTTGCATCTGCTACTCAAAGTAATTATATTTGGAATGAAGAAATTATAGAAAGGTTTCTAATTTCATTTGTTGACTTTTATTTATGCTAATCTTTGTTATCTATGGTTTTTATTCACTGTACTCCTGTTACATGTAAACTTGGAAAAAATTTATCGCTAGAGTTGTACTTCCCCGGTTTTTGAGCTTTGCATACAACATACAAAATGTAATTACTAGAAGCTCCAAAAGGAAAAAAAAATATGGTTGACAATCCATTGGTTATAAGATGTAGTGAAATTTGGAGTTATTCGATGCCCTCTTAATCTTCTTCTTTTGTTTCTCTTCTTTTTTATCCTCATTTTTCTCTGCAATATCTTTATTTTCTCTTGCGTGATCCTTTCATTGATTATTTTTAACTTTTTTTTTAATAGACTTCTTTCCTTCTCTAATCTTTGATTGTTTTTCCTTCTCTTTTGTGGTTGTAGCTTCATTAAATTGCACTTTCCTTGGAACATCCCCACATCACTGATCTTCACCTTTGGCTTTCTTCATAGTCACCCTTTTATCTAGTTTGGCCTCATCTTGCATCTCATCTCTTCTCATTTCCTTAAAGCTTTCTATAAGAGACTACATTGAGATTTGATCTAAAGGATAATTTCAAGCAATCTTTTGCATAATCACATGATGTGCACAAACCAATGCTTTAATTCAATAATTTGGTAGGGACTCAGATTGATCAATCTCCTGCTCGTGTGACTTTAAATGTTTTAATTTAACTATATATGAACTAGCATTCTAAATAGATAAGTTCTCACAAGGTTTCTTCATCTCACCTATTTCTACTTTACATGTAAAGGAAGCCTTGTTCTATAGTCACACAGATTCTTCTTGATTTCAATAACTGATTTCTCCTTTTTTGCTTCTTTTATATCTTCATAAGCATATGAAAAATAATCCTTATCATCACGCCATACACATCTCTTTCAGCTAGTAGTTGTTCTATCATTTTGCCTAACATTTCTCTAAAATATTGGATGAAGTAGTGGTTGAGGAATTTGTTGCATCATCAATTGAGCAAGTAGAGAGAACAAGGGCATTGAGATTGGTTGAGGAACTCCCTACATACGATTCATGTTTTATCCAAGCTGAATGGAACTCATGACCTATCAACTAAGAGTACTATGGCAAACCACTTGCCCCAAAAGCCATGGTTGAGGACTTCTTCCTAATACTCCCTCTTTAGGTGTGGTTCAACCATCTCTTTCCTATCATTTCCTCTGTCTAACACTCTCTTCCCCTTCTAGAGATCATTTTCATCAATCACTCACCTAGTGTGACCACATCATTTGTAATGTACCTTTAGGAGGTTCTTGCATTTCTACATCCTCTAGGAGAGGGAACCCATTCTTTCTAACAAGCTTTATAAAGTTGTCTTTGAACTTAGGCTTTAGGATTGAAAATACATGTTCTAAAGACATTGTTACTTGAGTCTTGACTAAAATGTCACATAAAATCTCCTTGGTGTATATTTTTTCCAATTCTGACATCAATACTGCTTTGAGTGTCTTCTTATACTTATTCTTTTGTTTTGCCTCTTGTCTATTCTCATTTTTCTTTACATTATCTTTCTTCTCTTTGGCTTATTACTTCCTTGATTATTCTCAACTTGGGTTCTATTTATAAGCATGAACAATGTTTCAATCAAATAATTTGGCTCCGGTTGAGATTGATCAATCTCTAGCTTCCATGAGCGCATGAGAATGCAAGGTGTGAAATCCCCCTATGTGCTTGGGGGTATTCCAAGATATAGAATCTACTCCTCATATATATAACAATCTGCCCTTCCTAAAGTATATCTCTATATGAGAATGCAAAAAGTGGTTGGGTGATTCCTTATCATCATATACAATCTTTGTAAAGGGTGAAATACATCATGTGAGACTGGATTTTAAGATACATCAAGAGCCATTTCATGGGATACAAAATATGAATTTGACACCATAAGAGTGAGTCATAAAATGTAATCAGAATCCAAATGTATTGTTTAGAATCTTCAGTCTTCACTTTATCATGCTCAACATGATCCATTTCAACATGCTTCATATCAACATGCTCCATGTATACTTTACTTCAAAATTTTGAATTGTACATGAATTTGCTCAAAATTATTAATCAAAATACTCCATATCTATTTATCGTTGCTGCATTCTAAAATATGCACAAATAAGCAAACACGTCTACCAAACATAAACATCATTAGTACACGAGGGGGAAAAATATCATTATCTTTATCTTCTTCATCATCACACCCCTTATATGCATCAAACATGTGTGTGATAGCACCATATGATATTAAATCATGCTTATACGTGGCTGCCATGATAGTATGTAGATGTGCACCATCAATGAATTCCTTTTCATTCTTTATAGTCAAATCATCATCATAATAATCATAAAAGATAGGTAAAAAATCATGCGTGGCATCATGCAATATGGCAATGTCATCATCAGCATAAGTATCAAAAATTGGTGGAGCATCAAGATTACATAATGTAACAACATGTGTGTTTTGATTTTCACCAAATAATCACAAAATGTGAGCAAGTGTATCTTCTTTTCCATCATCAACATGTAATGAATCAATATATGAGTGTTGTTCATCTTTTTCTTCACAACAAGCATCAAAATGTGTAGAAAGAATATTATGTATCTCCTCATCATGCATTAAGGTTGTTGTAGAGAATTCATTTGTTTGCATATCATGTGTGCACTCTTCTTTATTTCCAATACCATTATCATCCAAATTCATATCATTTGCATGCATTTCATCACCAATAAATACCATATTATGAGTATGCTCATCAATAAAATTGCTTTTAGGATCAACTTTCTCATATGTGATATTTTCCATAATGTTGTGATTTGGGTGGCTTATGACTACATGATTTTTTTTTCATTCTTTTTGACATTTAATTTAAATTCAAATGGTAACTCATCATTTATACTATTTGTAATGTGCTTTATTCTTTCTTGCAATTCCCCATAACTCTCAATAAATCTATCCAACAACCTTGGTGGCATGCACGTATATTCCCATAATGATGGATTAGCTTCATATTTTCCCCTTTTCCTTTCCAAAGAACTTTTACGTATGAAAACTCCATAGAAAAGTGTTGTTCTATTTTTGCAACCAAAACTAATTTCTTCCCAAACCGTGGCCCATGCAACAAATTGTTCAAATGCTCTTTTAGCACACAATGGTTTACAACCAACCAAACATGAATTGAGTGAACCCCAAAAACATGCATCAATTAAATGATCTTCACTATCACAAAAAAGGAAATCTTGCACAAATTTATGGTCATGCATCTTTTACTTATGTGTGTTGTCCATGTCACAACCTAATTCATCCAACCCTCTTGCTCTCGTTCTCTCTGTCTAATTATTTAACGCTTCTCATGCCATGTTCATGAAAAAATAATGTCAATTAGAAGGAATAATAGAAAAAATACCATCATGCCGAGGGCATTGAATCTATTCTCCACATTCTTGTTTAGGGTTTTTGCACTTGCAAGAGTTGTAAAAATTAGGATAAACAATATATGTTAGATATTGTATATACCCTCTTATCTAAAATGGTAATTTGATAACTTTAGGATTGTCAAATCTCTATGTTCACTATCTTTAGGATTTCATACCTTCCACTTCCATCAAATCCCCTCGAGAGCTTTTCATGGAGTTCTTGGATAGAACAAGCTAGAAAATTCATGTACATTTGTATGACATAGTTTGTAGAGTCCCTAATCTTAAAGGGACGCTAACCACAAACGCGATGTGCTCGAGGAGACTATTAATTATACGGATTTCTGTATCCTATGATCCTCCTCAGATATTCCATCATATGAGTGTAAATGAGTCCCATGTGAGCTACTTTTTTAATCCACAAAGGAGATGAGGCCTTTGCAAAGTGTTTAAAGTGTTTCATGGCTGCTCCTGAGTATGTAGGCCATTTGTTATATGACACGGTGCCATTAATTAAGCAATTGAATAAGAAGAGGAAGATTGAATAAAATATTTATCCTATATTGCTACAACCATATTCATTGTCAATGAGGACCAGATCCTAGTAAAGCATAAAAAGGGCCTACTCCAACTTACTAGAAAGTGTTCTATTAAATGCACTTAGTCCCCTTAAACATGAATATAATTAAGTTTAATCCCTAAAAATTAGGGATCCTTACAAGGCCCATGGAGGGTTCATTTTTTCCTCTAATTCCATCAATCTAACATTTCATTAACTTGTTTAGCATTACTTTTTCTAAAACAACTCCTTTCTTTTGCACCTTCCATTGACACATCTTGTAGTACATTACATGTACTATATAAAATCTTTGAATCTTTGTTAAGATGAACATTGCCACCATGGAATGTGTGTACCTAAGTACCGACTTAGGGACTTGTGGAGAAAGAGAGTGTACCTCAATCCCCCTCAAGTGCATATAGTGGGGACTCACGCTTTAATTATCAATCCAAGGAGTATCAAAACTTAGCCGAGTGTATGAAGACATGCATTCAAATGATGGTCAATCCAAATGAAGTTTCACAAAATACAAATATGTATAAATCCATCACAATCAAGTTTTCAAGGTCAGTTATGGCATCGCAACACTTAGAATAGCAGTCAACAGTAAATCAAGTTTTTCTCTCAGCTCCGAACTCCCAATACAGTGAATAGCAGGTTCATTTCGAAGCTCTCGAGAAGATGCATCCAATGGTGTTCTTTTCACTTGATTCTGACACTTCTATGCCAAGTTATGAGCAAAATACTGAGTTGTGAGAATGATCTTTCTACCCTTCAGTACTTCCTACACTTCACACACACCTTACCTACTGCAAACAAGCATTTTCATGGATAGACAACACTTCTAAACACTCTTTCCATGCATCACACATGCATGCAAGCTCACAGGAAGAAGATACAGAGAGGAGAAGACACCAATTCGAAATTCTGTGCTCTTGATTCTCACAATGGCAAAAAGTACTACAAAGAGTCACAAATTGACTTATATACATGTGCCCTAAAAATGGTCCTTCCACACAAGAGATCGGCACTTTATTAACTGAAAGGCTAATTTCCTACTAATTTACAAGGGTAAGACACAAATCTCTACGAGTATGCATCTAGAGGACTCCTCTAGTGCATTTACATCAGAAAATATATTACAACATGGCTATAATACAAAAAGAAAATGTCCAATTCGGAAAAATTTTGGGGCCCATCGTTTTTTCTGCCTCTTTGTTCTTCTTAGCTCTGCAACACTCTCCCCCTCTTTGTCGTCGTCGTCCCTTGACAGGCTTTTCTTTGTTTTTAATGTTGTACCTATAGTTGCTCTGGTTCCTTATTACTGATAGATCTTTTATAGTTGACCACTGCCAGCTCCTGTGAAAGTCGTAATGATATAGTTTCACTAGTGGTCAAGGAACAAATCATAACTTGGGACATGTTGCATTGGTCTTGGTCTCCCCCTTTTTTTTCTCTTCACCGTTTGCAACCTGTGGAGATGGACTACTTGATATTTGTAGTCTAGCTCACCAATAACCTCTTTAAATCTTGGTTGTTGTGTTAAGTCGGGCTGCCACACACGCAACCAGTGGAAGGTATGAAGGTGTGGATCTTCAGCCTTCGATCTGGACCTTCCAAGGATCCAGGTGTTGAAGGAGCTTCTTAAGGCTCGGGATCTGTCGAATATCTTCTTGCACTTCTTCATGGATATTTGTTGGCCTTGATCCGTCCTTGCCGCCTACGTCCCTTCCCCGGGGCTCTGTGCAGAGATGGGTGTTGCGTGCCCCTACGGGACTTCCTGCATAGATGTGTCTTCAGAGATAATACCTTTAATGAAGCTTCTTTCTTGGTTTTCTTCTTCTTTTCTTTTTGCTAGACTCTCCTTCAACACTGCCCCCTTCCTGAACTCTGTCATCCCTGACAGGCTTTGGAATGCAGCGGGAGTATGTTCTATAAACCTTTTGCTCTATCTCATTAAGCAGATTAGCTTCACATATCATGAATTGCTTCCATTGTTCAGCTTTCACACCGTCATGTGGTGGCTGTCTATGGTCTGCGAAGAAGCTCAATTCATATGCCATTCTAGCATTCAGATTTGTGGACATTTTTAAGAAAATCTCGGAATCAATTTCAAGAAATCTGGTGAAAAATGCTTCCTCGAAGGTTTGCATGTATTGAATTGGAAAGAACATGAGCCTTGAATAATACACCACGATTGTTGGGCGGCTGGGCATAACAGATAGATAAAAAATAAGGATATCTGTGCCCTGGTTAATGCCAATGAAATTCAAAATGTATATGCTGCATTTTTTAACACTTTCAAAACTGTAAGTATCATGCTTAGGATTTTATTAGTCATCTTGATAGTTAGATCGGGTACTGTTACATATCGTGTAGCCAAAATTCAATGGTTTTCACCATGTAATCCTCAGTGGGCAAGTAATTGTGAGGTGGGCTTGGAAGCAGAGGATAATTTAACCATTGTTTATTGAGTACTCCACTCTTTTGCATATTCAAAAATTCGCGTGCTTCACGACGAGGTGGGGTTGGACAAAAGGAAGGATTTACCTGTAGTAAATATGGTGTTGCTTGCTAGTGCACCCTCAAAGTAGGATTTTTCTCCAAAAATTTCCTTCTCCATAAAGCTTATGCAGCTTCAAATTCTTCTTGAGTGTAATTGAATGTGTTTTCTTTGAAGTGAAACTGCTCATCAAGATGATTTTGTGTGATTCTCTTTATATACTGCCGTGTCTGCTCTTTCAATAGCCCATACAGAATATTAAATGGCTTTATGATTTTATCCAAGACTTTTTCTTTAATTTTTGCTTCCTTCATGACTTGGATGACTTCATTTTCAAAATTTTCTTTCAATCGGGACACCAATAGTGCCCGTTCCTTCTGACCTATTTCTACAGTATATGGCATGGGATGATCATCACATGGTTCCGCCATCTGCTCGTATATTGGAGAATGATAGATCGGGGGAGATAGAGGACATACCTGTACCTCGTCAATAGGATTCTCTGGTTGTGGCTCTACTGGTGCCCTGATGTTCACTTTTTATTTTATTTGAGCTTCCAATTGTGCAATATGCTCAGTATTTTCTTTAACTTCATGAAGGGCGGTCTAGAGCGCATCTTTGGTCGCAAGAAGCTCATTGCCGATTTTTTCTATTTGATCTGCATCTTTATTATAGCATTAGTGAGACCGTCTTGACTCCATCCAAAAGCTTTATTGATGACTTCATGCGTGAATCGAATTGTTTTCCATGCACCTATTTTGTTGAGAACTTTAGCTTCCGGGATTGACGGCTTGTTTGCTGCAGACTGGAGTGTGTTCATAACTTGTGTGCATCTCTGAAAATCAGGTAAATATATCGGGAGTCACAAAAATGCATCAATTCTTGCTCTCGTCCAAACATCTGTGATGCGTGGTAGTCCTTGTATTATGGTTTGAAAATCTTGTGACATGATAGTGAAGTAGTGATCCCTATCCATAATCTTGATGGTGGCCATGAAAAGAAGATCCGACATAGGCTGGTCTTCAAGGAACCAATGACCTCTCGCCTTAGAATCGATTCCAAGGGAAGAAGAAAGACCTCTTCCTCTTGTGTAGCCTCATAATTTGAAGATGCCATTTGCACTCAATACATACCAGTAATCAGTGTAAAGCTCGTATCATGAGTTATCCTTTACTTAGCCTTCATGAAAGTGACAACCCTCCGAGTGACTTGTGTCGTCCCTTTCCCGTGGGTGTGAGAAAGGTAGTACCTAGGATTTTTCTTCATATATATATATATATGTATATATATATATATATATATATATATATATATATATATATATATATATATATATATATATATATATATATTAATTTTTTTTTTGAAAGAAAACAAAAGTGTTAGTTCCTAGCCGAAGCTTTTATTGTTCCGTTAGTTATTTTTTGTGGAATTATTATACAAGTGCTCTCCTATTCCCCCAGAAGGAAATGTGCTTCACTATCCAGTAGAAGAATAATTAGGTGCCGAATGCATGGCCTTGTAATTTGGCCCTATTATGCATGCTCGAGACTCTTGCAACTCAAGATGTGTGCAAATTGAAGTATTTGGTCAATGTATGCACATTGATCAGCATTTAGGTATCCAGATCTGTTTTAATTTCTAGCGGTTGACTGTATCGCCATCGTTTCTGGGGTGTGGTGTAATTCTCAAGTCATATTTCCGCTTTGCCAGCTCTCGGAATCGTTGAATTGTTTTTGTTGTGTATTTCTGTTTCTGACCATTCATGTAGATACCGATTTCTCGAGTCTTCATTTTCTTGTCGTACTAATCCTTCTTGTTTGTTGATGTTTTGCTTTTGATGATCGTCATTGGTGCATATGATTTGGGATCCATATCTGGGTTCTTGCCGGTTGGGCAGCAATCACTTCCTTTGGTATCCATACTTTAGCAATTCTTTGTGGATCTTGGAGTCCCGCTTGACTTGTGTCCTTGTACTGTTGTTGTTTCCTGTGTAGAATATAGCTCAGTTGTTGATGATATGCTGTAACCTGATCTTTTCTGCTCCAAGCCTATCTAGTGTGAGGAATGGGATGGATCCTAATGCGTGAAAGTTCATGACAGTCTTGCTGACTAGTCCCTCCGATACTAATAGTGAAGTTCACTGGTTTATGAGAGTCTGCGAGATTGAGATTCAGTGTACTCTCACATGAAGTACTTGGTGATAGGGTTTCCATAGTGGAGGTGAATTTACATTCATCATCATGCATGCATGAGTGATCTCTCGGGCCTATACACTTGGTTTTGATAGGAAGTTCTTCTAACACGTTGAATACCTCATGGTGCCCTATCTTGGCCGATATGTAACCCAAGGCTAATCGGATAGTCACTTCATATTCATATATCCAGTCTTAATGCAACACTAGTCCTTCTAATAAGTCTTGATCATGACACACCAAGAGTTTTTGTTGCATTGTGTTATTTCCGAGATGTAGCGACAAGGTAATCTCAACTATGCATTTAGTAACTTTTCCCCCTATTCCAATCAGCTGTGCTTTAGATGGGTGTAATTCTTCCTTGAGTTTCTGAGACAACGAAGACTTGATATAGCTAACAGCTGCCCCTATGTCAATGAGAGCATCCACCAAGTGGTATTCTCCTGTTCCAGCGCCCAAGTTCAAGTAAGATTGCTTTTTTTGATATCTTAGGTTTTCAGAGGCTCTAAAATTAGCACATTATTTCCTCTATCAATGGCTCTAAATACTTTTTTACTCGGCAACCACTTATATAGTTTGGCAATACTTCTCCATCTAAGGTTGCTAGGCTGATGGCTCTGCTGGTAGATATACGATTGATTATCAAGGGGCCATATCCTCTTTTTTGTAGTTTCTTTGCATGTTGCTTTGAAGTATAAACCAGGACCAAATCTCCTTCCTTTAGGTTTTTATCTTTAATATGAGCATCAAAATATGCCTTTTGTCGCCTTTCTGCAGCGTAAATACTTGCCATAGCTTGTAATCTTGTTTCATGTAACTTTTTGATTTGGTCCAGTTGAGTTGATAACTCATGTCCAATCCATTCATATTTTGAAGCCACTCTGAGAGTAGGTACCAGGAAATCAATTGGTAAGATGGCACTGACACACTGAACGACCCCTAGGATTATTGGAAAAAGTAACTTTTACTACCTGCGGAGTTGAATTCGAGCACACCTTAGCAATTTGTCAATTTGAAAAGGCTAGTAATTATGAAATGATACTTGGAATGCCTTTCATGAGGCAACTTAAGGTAGTGCAAGACTGGGGAAAAGACGCTGTATACTTGTAGCATGAAGGAACCATGACCAGAATAAATATCCATACATACACGTATCAAGATGTTCCCCCCTACAATGGAATCTGATTCATAAGGAGGAAGACGATCAATCAATTCACAGTATAGGTTCAAGTAACCAAACATGGATGAACGAAGACACTCATCTATGGATATGCGAGGCAGCTAAAAGGGAAGAAGAAAGGAAGAGGGGATGGCAACAAAGGCAGGGAGTTGCTAGATCGGTACAAGATCTAGCTTACATGCCCCAAATATTCCAAGATGAAGAATTCAAACCTCGTGGTTGGATGGAGATTCTAGCTACTCTTGATGTATGCGTAAATGAAGAAGTAATAACCATGAATGAATGCATTGAAGAGGAAGGATATGATGTAAGTTTATATGTGGTTGTTCTTCAAGAGGCCGAAGAAGGAGAAGTAATCGAAAAAGAATGGAAGGAAGATTATGAGAGTATCAAAATGGAACACGAACAAATTGAGACAGAAGGTGAAAATCAAAGAGCAAGTGTCATAACGAATGAGATGAATCAAGGACTGACACAAGGAGAAGAAATTGAACTAGACAAAGAAAACGGAGAAGAAGAAAACAAGCCTCAAGAACAATTCGAGATACCTGCGCACTTCAAGAAATATGAGGTAGAAGAGAGGAAGATTGCTATACAAATGCCAAAATGGGAGGCACAACCACGAATAGCATATGACAATAAAGAACAGACCAAGAAAATAATAGTATCTTTGGAAGAAGGAGAAGAGAGATGCACTTTTATAGGACAGGATGTCTCAATGGAGGAAGAAAAAGAGTTAATACGACTCATAAGAGAATATAGGGACGTGTTTGCTTGGACATAAAAGGATTTAGAAGGGGTAGATCCTTCTATTTGTGCCCATAGAATCCCTATGAATTCAGAAGCCAAACCTTCCAAACAAAGACCATACACTTATAATGATGTTTACTCAGCAAAAATTAAGGAAGAGATAGATAAGTTGTTGGATGCGGGCTTCATTTATGAGATCGAACACACGGAATGGGTATCACCTTTAGTGGTCGTGCTGAAAACGAATGGCAAGTTAAGGGTATGCATTAATTTGAAAAAAGTAAATGCCGCCACCATACGAGATAGTTACCCACTACCTATCATCGATCATCTTTTGGAAAGGGTTGCAGGAAAGGAAGTCTATAGTTTTCTGGATGGCTTTTCAGGGTATAATCAGGTAACAATTGCTCCTGAAGACGAACATAAGACAGCCTTTGGGAGTGTATGCATTTAGGGTTATGCCTTTGGTCTAACTAATGCCCCAACTACTTTCCAAAGGTTGATGTGCGATGTGTTCAAGGAATTCTTAAGGAAGAGCATGGAGGTATATGTGGATTATTTATGTACTTATTTAGCAATACGATCGGAACATATTCTAGAACTAAGAAAGATCTTTGCCAAATGTCGACAATATAGAGTTTGCCTTAATCCAGAAAAGTGCATCTTCATGGTTTGACAAGGAAAGATATTAGGACACATTGTCTCTAAAAATGGAATTTCCACAGATGAAGACAAAATTAAAGTGATTTTGGACTTACCGACACCAAAGACTGCTAAGGAGGTGCAAGCATTTATGAGACATTGTGGATACTACCGTAGGCATGGTGTATGTAGTAAAGAAGTTTAGGCATGGTGTATGTAGTAAAGAAGTTTCGACACTACCTATTGGCAAACAAATTCAAATTCTTCATCGATCATCAATCGCTACTGTACTTAGTCAATAAGACTTGTAATGTAGTTAGAACAAAATCTTATGCACATTCCTCACTAAGATCGTTAACAATGGCAAATCCGATTGGGACAAGAAATTACATCATGCTTTATGGGCATTTCGAGTAGCATACAAAACAGCCATAGGAACTACACCACTTAACCTAGTGTATGGACAGGAATCTTCATTCGTGTTGGTCTTAAAGCTGGTTTTCCCCATTTTCCCAGATTTCTTTGGTATCAATTCCTACTCCGGCTCCCAAATCTAAGATGGATGTAGTGGTGTAACCTTTGTAAGTGATGGGGAGGCATGTGTTTCCTTCATCTCCCTCACTGAAATCTCCAACCTTATCGATCGGGATTTTAACTGTGGTAATTTCATCCGGCATCTCATTTTCATCTGACTTTGTCTCTAATTGACTAGTTAGCTTCTCCTTCAATTGTGGTTTTACCTTCAAGAATTCTTCCAACGTCAGAGTACAAGGGAGTTTTACTTTTTTAAGATGTTGTATAATGTCCGATGTTTGAATCGACGGGTTCTGCTCTTTTCTTCTCATAGAGGGAATGCAATATAATTCAGAGTTATGTTCGTATTCTCCCATGTAGTTCGACAAAGCCTTCACACTGTCTTCATCCTTTTTGCTCTCGTCAAGTTGCAATAATCCTTCTGAGTTTAATTCAGCTATTGATGCTTCAAATTCACCTTCTGCTTCTAACTCCTCAAAGGGAGGTTCAATTCCTTTTGTTTTCTTCCATCTATCTTCCTGGACTTTTGCCCATAAGTCTTTAGGCCATGCCCCGTCAACTTCGGGGATAATGGATCCTTCTCTTTTATTCTCGCAGTAATTCTCACCACAAGTCTCATCTTCTTTCCCTTTCTTCGGGCCATTAGGTGTGAGATACTCTTGGAATTCTTTTTCGGGAATTCTTGAGTTTGGTAGTAGTTGAACAGTTTTTTCGAGGGTCTGTTGAGGCACTTCAATTAATTTCTTACATGTCTCCAATCTTTCCTTCTCTAAGTCACCTCTTGGATATTCCTTTTCGTGTTGCTCAATGGTTGGTCCTGCTTTTATTCATGCTTTGTATGCCTGAATCCACATGGCTAACTCTTCTGGCATAGGGTCAGCCAGAACTGATCCTAACTCTTGTTTTTTACACTTATCTATCTTATTGTTTCCCTCAAGTCGTTGTTTTTCTTCTTGGCCTTGTTCACTATTCCTGTTCCCCATCTTTTGCTGTACTTTCTTTTCTTTCATCCTTTCTCTACGATTCTTCCATCTTTGGGTCCGTTTACTTTTCATGCTTTTCCCAGATGCTTCAGAATCTGCAATTACTTGAGGTGTGGGTATATTCAATTCTTCCTCGGCGTGATCATCTTCTCTGGGTTTTTCTGAAGTCTCTCTTGCTTTAGCCCTCGTTATTGCTTTTAATGGTACCGTGTACTCCTTATCACTCCCCAATGATTCTATCACTTCTATCACATTGATCTACACAGTGGAGTTAACTTTGTTGGGGTTCTTGGGGCAATCTTTAAAAAGATGTTCTTTACCACAATCACTACAATATCCTTTCCAAATTCTCTATAGTGGTGGTGGGTGAGGTAATGTACATTCTCTGATAAAATGATCACCTCCGCATCTATAACATGGTCCTCTAGGTGCAGGTGTTCTATTCATTGGTCAGGGGAGTACGGGTGCTTTAGGAGTTGTGTACATTAATGACACATAGTCTTGCTCATATCCATAAGAACCATCATGTCCTTCATGACCATAAGGATATGGCTCGTAAGATTGTCTGTATTCTGCTATAATGCCCTCATATGTGGAGTAATTTCCTTGACTATGGTCATAAGATTGGTCATAAGCCTCGTTACTAGCCAATGGAGTGACTGGGACTATTGCTCTCTCTAGGTTCTCTTCAAGTTGAGCCATTTTCACTGGGACAACATTCTGAGAGTGTGGTGGTTGTTGTCCTAACACAGATTGAGGTTGGTTGTATCCTTGATAAGCATAAGGTCGCGGTGTTGGTGCTTGTTGCTGATATGTGGGATATCTAAAGGCTTCTCCTCCTTGATCTCTCTGAGGGTATCCATAAGGCCTCATAGGTGGTTGTACCGGTCTTGATTGCCGATTGTAAGGACAATTCTCTGTGATGTGATTTGTGTACCTTTATTATATGCTACAATAATGCATAGGGCTCGGGGCGGGTGGTCTATTGTAAGCATAAGCATGTGGTGGAACTATTCCCCTATTGCACAAGTGAGAAGGATGATCACCTCCATAGTGCACACATCTTCTAAGCATGGGTACTCTCATAGGATTGTTTGGGTAGTTCCTCTACCCTTGAACGTTCAGCTTTTTTGCCACTAGATTGACTATTTCTTCTACGTTGTTCCTGGGATTTGACGTGCTGCTGATGGTATCCTCACTTTTCACACTACCTTGAGGTATTTTCGAATCTTCCGCTAGATTGTACTCTAGGTCAATACACTCTTTCATACATTCTTACAAATTTTGGACTCTTTTCTCTCTTTTACGCTCACACAAGAGTGAATAGAGCTTTCCACTTTCTCCCTGATCATAACGGGGTTTTTCTTCCATGCTCACGTGAGAGAGCTCCTTTCCATGATCCTCTAATGACCATGCAAATGAGAATAAAGGGGATGCATTCTTGGACTTTTGAGTGAGGGATGTATGTAGGCTTTCCATAAGCCTCTGAAAACATTGCATATAGGATTGAAGGGAGCCAAACATGCCACCTCATTTTCTCATAGCTAGGCTCACACTTATTAGTACAAAGGGGCACAAAATGTAGATGTTGATGTTAAAGGGGACTAACCTAAAGAGTCTAAACTTCTACATTTCTCATGAAAAGTATCATAAATATTCACCAAATATTTTATTTTTTTCATGAACTATATCTTGAGGTTTCACCCATATTTATAAACTTCCAAGTTAAAGAGGGACTCTTATTTTTTTCCATGAATCCCACCCTTTCCTTTCATAACATCCTTATTTGCCAGATGTTGCTCGATGCCATCAGTAATATTTTTGTGGCCTCTTGTTTTTTCTCAAAGGTATTTCTATAATTAAGATCTACTCTTTAGGTTAATTTTGAGTTAAATTAAAGATACAAGTGAAGGTGAACATAGCACTCATAGGACCCTCTTAGCCAACAAACGAAGGTTTGGATGTCTGACACTACCAACATGTAGAACCCAAAGGCTTGCTAAGGTAACCCATTTGAATTGAGTAATGCAAAAGCCCAACGGTCCCTTGAAGAGGTTGCTTTTAATGTCTCACCACCTAAAATGGTGAGAAGTGTCCAACCGTAACCCAGAGGAATTGAACCCTTCTCCCTAACCTTGTGAAACAAAGGGCCCAATCAAGTGAGTAACATGAAGACCAAGTTATTGTAGGAAAAGTTCAAACCTTTTGATTTCTCCATTTAATGGTATTCGTCGGAAACACAAAGAAGCATAACATGAACAAATAAATATATTTCTCTCTCGAGAAAGATATTTCTCTCTTTTTAGTCTTTCTAGAAGATATCGAGGAAGATATCTCTCTCTTTCTAGCCTTTCTAGAAGATAGTATGGAAGGAACCAAGTCCTCTCTCTTTTCGAAGATAGTATGAAAGGAACGAAGTCCTCTCTCTTTCTTTGTCTTTCTCCGATAAAATAAATATTTTTTGTCTCTCAAGGAGATATCTCTTTCTTTCTACTCTTTGTAGAAACATAACATGATAAAATATGTATCTTCCTCTCTCGAGGGAGATATCTCTCTTTCAAAGATAGTATAGAAGGAACGAAGTCCTCTCTCTTTGTTTGTCTTCCTCTCTTTCTAAAAGGCTGAACCCACTGCGGAAGAAACGAAGTTCTCTCTCTCTCACACACATTGTTTGATCGCGACGAAAGAAAAAGAAAGTGCAAAGTGTTTGATCTCGACGAAAGAAAAAGCAAGTGCAAAATATTATGATCACCAAATCAAAGAAAAGCAAAAATATTGTGTGTGCGATAACATGAGGCGGCAAAGCAAAAGCAGATTGGAATTTGTTGCCTTATAAACATCGCTGAAGCTCAGACAGCTAAATGGATAGTTAGAAGTTTGAATTCTAATGATTTTATGGTCTTTATTAATCAAAAGGAAAGCTCATCTATTCTGTGTGAAAACTATAAAGCTTGAAGTAATAACCATCTTTGGACATTATTGCTTCACCTCAACACTTCTGTTGGCGGTGATTTATCTTGCACGTGTTAGAAATGTTGGATGAAAGTCAAAGATTCCAAAAGCATTGTTTGCAACACTAATTCTTTCCTGCAAGAGTGCCCCTAAAATGGGTGGATTGTCCCAAGCCGCATGGTTGGGTGGTTGGGTTTTTCGCTTTTTGAGGCGGGGGCGAGGATTCAACCCCTACCGGCAACATGTAAGGGACATGTTATCATGGAAACCTTGTATCTTGTGGCTGATGTGCCACCATTTGTCCTACTTCGTGGTAGTTGTGACCGTAGTATAACCTTGCTATGTAAATCCTTATTCTTGTGGGATAAGGGGGGTCCCATGGGTACTATGCCCTTCCTTGTACAGTTGCAATTTCAAAGTTAAAGCCTGGAGGAGTAGGCCTCGGTCGAACCTCCATTTAAAAAAAAAATGGGTGGATTAATATTTGGAATAACTTGGAATAATTGTCAACAAAGGATGAGAAAGCATAAATACTTCAAGAAGGGCAAAATTTTCTTCCTAGATGGTGAGGTAATATCTGATAGTTCTTTGAGGACAATCTATAATCTTTGTCATCCTCTTTTATAGCTATTGATTCTAGCAAAACATCAACCGCTGCTCAAAATGGAGGTGTGCACAAGAAGACCCCTGAGTCTTTACAAAGTAGCTCTAGGCATGCTTGGTTCCTTTTTTAAAGCAAAAAGGTAACATTTCCAAAATCATTAGCAGGCTCATCTACAAGGTTAGGTGGTCCAACTACCAATGGAGATATAGATTTAACTATTTGTGGGCCTTCCCTACAAACATCAAGCACTCTCTTTTGCAATTGCTCATCATTCACAATGGGATTTGGACTGGTAGCAAGGCCAAGAGAATTAATTTTGATGATGGTAAGTATGCATTTTGTGGCGGGAAGTAAAATATTTCCCACCATTTTTTCCATTGTTGACATGCCAAGCTTTTTTGGCAAGTACTTTCTCCTTATCAGCTATTCATGAAGGGCGTCATCCCCAATCTGGAAGAAGAAGATTGTGTGTTAGGTTGCTCAAAGAACAATGATGTATTGTTGTGGCACTTGTGGAGGAGCCACATTCTATGGCATATTTGGCTCAGCCGGAATCATAAGAAGTTTGATACTGGGATTAAAAGCTTTTTGTTGTCTGTCAAGGGAGTTTTGTATCACTCTAGCAATAAGTGCCTTCATTCCATGACGAATGCTCTATGTAATAACACCAAGGTGTCTCATGTTCTCCATGCCCACCACCCCAATGAATGGGTGCCCTATAGATTGGTAGTGCCTTATTTTGCTAGGCACTAGCATGTTTTGTGTCAGATGGACTCTATCTCACGGTGGGTTCTTGCACAACTTGTAGCTTACCATTTTTTATTTCATTCTCTTTGTTTTCTCAAAAAAAAAAAAAGGGAGATCGCCATTCCAAGGATACTTTTGTTTCGCACTTGCTTTTTGCTTTTTGCTTTTCTTTTCAGTGGTGAGAAAATTGTGTCCACTTGACTCATAGTTGGGGACAAGAGAAACAGCAATGGAAAAAGGATGTAAAAAGCTATACGGCGGCGAAATCGAGAGCGAAGAAGATGGTTTGGTGGCTGCTACCTATAATATAGGAAAGGTGGCAAAATTGGCTGCATATGAGAATAAGGGATCAAAGGCGGAGGTCGCCAACGAGGATCGTAATTTGTCGCGGCTAGCGGGATATAGAATGTGGAAGTGTGGGCGAGAACTCTATTTATGGTGGAATAACGCGCATAGCAGATAATTTTTTTTTTTAAATAAAAGGAAGTTCGGCCTTAGCCTATTCTCCGAGACTTTAATTAAAATAAATAAGAAAAGTTACAAGTGAGTGGGATTAGTGCCCATGGGACCCCCCAAATCCCACAATACAGGGGAGGAGTATGGCAAGCTAGAGGGCATTACAGATGAAGCGGATACATCTATCATCTCTCTCATGTGGGACCCATTTGGGTTTTAACCTATTGTTTTCGAGGAGATAAATACAGTGATGTCTAAGAGGTGGAGATCTCTTATCTCGAGAGATTCTTTTACCTAGAAGAAACAAGGATTTCTCGATTGACCATTCCTTAGGAGTTTGGCCAAAATTGACAGCACATCGCTCCCTCCAAATCTTCCAAAGAGTCTCACCCCTGATGGCATTCCACATCCTCGATGCGCAACCGACCGCCTCACCCAACAGCATATGTTGCCAATTGATTTGGTTCGTGAGTCTCAATATACACATCACTTGATGCGAGATAACACGGGACTTGGGGCAATCGAAGAACAAGTGAGCTAAATCTTCGATGCATCGATGGCAACGCTTGCACCATGGCGGCACACCACAAATTTTGTTCGCCCTAGCATTGGACCAGATTCCCTTATGCAAGATCTGCCACATGAGAACGGACTTTTTGATCTCAATTAGGGGTGCCAAATAGACATGAACTTAAGTTCCCATCAAAGTTTGGTCCAAGAAAGGCACCACCGCTTGTTGAGGGTGTGGTGAGCATCTAAGTTCTCTTTGAAGTTGGGGATTCTGGATATTTTCTTACCATTGCTCCATTTGAGGCCCTCCAGGCAAGGAACGTCTTGTCCACAAAGAAGGTGGGTAGTTGAGAGGTCCCATGTTAAACACCTGCCTTGAAGAAGAGTCCATTCCTCGAGGGTAACTCTATGTCTCGGGTCTAAGTCTTCGAATCTAATCCGCTGGCTGGTCTCTTGTTTCCAGAGTTGTTTCCACTGTTTGAACCCCTTCTTCCATAACCGCTTTGCGTTTTGGAGGTTCCAAGGCTCCACCCCCCTAATGCCACTGATCGGGAACCAGATAGAGTCATTTTGTCTTATCCTAGCTGCCCACTTCCACTCATCACTGATTCTGATGAATTGTTTGGCCTTGTTCCAACTCTTCCATAAAGAACACATGAGGCTAGAGCCTTTAGGGGACACCGGGTAGAGGGAGAACAAAAGCGTGAGGATCCCTATGTCCTTCCAACCAGGATGGCCAACTAAGGTAAGGCCTTCCATGTTTCTGAAGATCAATTTAGCCCAAGAGGACTCACTATTGCTCCAAGCCTTGATAAGCCACTTTGCCGCCAGCTTGTCAACCAACCCAACAATATCCAAGATACCCAAGCCTCTAGAGTCTTTCGAGCTAATGCAAGTTTCCCATTTGATTTTGGGAATCCCCCTCCTGTTGGGGTCTCCAGTCCAAAGGAAGTTTCTGTAGATTCTTTCCACTTTGGCCAACTCTTTCTCCTTAGGTCTCCAACACGAGATAAAGTAAATAGTTGTTGAAAGCATAAATGTATTAACAACCATAGCACGCCCTGCCAAGTTGACTTGCATACCTTTCCAATGATTTAGTTTGCTATCCAGCTTGGCAAGCACCCAATTCCATCATTGGTCCATTGTGATGTCGAAGCCCATCGGAATGCCGAGTTACTTTACACCATCTATTATATAGCCACAAGTTAGAGGGTCTTTCCTTGGAAAGTATGCACATATATATGTACCACGTGTTCTAATTCTCTTGATTCCATGAAGTGGTAAGTTAGACGTGTTTCGGTCTACTCGAGTGTACTTGAACCAAGCTCTAGAGGTCTCATAGCAAAACACAATCCCCAAGGGGTTGATCCCAAAACCTCCTCCTTCTCATCCCATCGACTTTACCACTAGGCTAATCTTTGTGCTATTAGAGTTTGAGGTCTCTAGAAGCACAGGAACAACGCAAGCAAGAAAAAGAAGCTTGGAGCACAACACAATGCAAAATGTATTACCAAGTGAATGTACAAAGATAAGTGACCAGTTAGGGTTATAGGCATATATACAAAGCTAGGAGAAAAACCTCCTAAAGAGGGAAGAAAGTGTATGGGTGGTTTTAAGAGTATTTACACACATCAATACCAAAATATATCAACAAATCCCCCCTCGAAGTGATGCGATGAACTAAGAATTGAAACTCATGTATAAGGTAGTGCCGAGCTATGTGGAAAGAGATCAATCCAAAGAAGGAAGTAACCTCAAAGCTTTGCGAAAAGCTTCAAACTTCTCCCTAGGCAAAGACTTTATGAAAATTTATGCAACATTATCATGTGTGGGCACATAAGTCACTCTCCCTTACATAATGATAGTACACCTCAATGTGATTTGTGCTAGCATGGAATATAGGGTTCCTTGCAACTGCCAATGCACTCTGACTATGAGTGAAAATGGTGGTGGTAGAAGACTGACCAACACCCCAATCATCCAAAAGGCATCTGAGCTACACACACATAATAGTCACTATGAAACATGCCCTATATTCAGCCTCACAACTAAAAGTGGCCATAGTAGGTTGCTTCTTACTCAACCAAGATATGCGTGAAGTAAAAGCCACTCATGGATACACGAGTGTTATAGCAACCAACTTAGTTTGAGTTAGAAAAAGCATGTAAATCAAGTGTTAATGATCCCCTCATGGGATAAAACGATCCACGTATCCCGGTATCACTCAAGTAGTGAAGAATGCTCTTAACTGCCTCCCAATGCTTGACACCTAGTCAATGCATAAACCTGCTTATTTGAGAGACAATAAATTGAATATCAAGCTGCATTATGCATAAGCAAATCAAGCATCCAATAACCTACTAATAGAGAGCAACATCAAATGCATCTATAACATCATGAAGACTATAAGAAACTATCATTACAACCACCACGTGCTAGAGAGATGACTCTCCCCTCAACCAAATGCCTCTAGATGTAGCTCTCTCCAAGGGGCTACCTTCTTGGACAGGTGGATACTTACCATCCATGTGTCAGCCATGTACGTGCATGTGCGACCAAGTGTCCCAATTAACTCGAGTTAACTCAAGTGGATGCTTCTAGAAGGCTCTAGATCTCTTTGGGAAAAATACTCTCCCCATGTACCACATGGGGATTGAACCCAAGACCTCTTGCTTCACATCCTTGAGACTTAACCACTAAGCTAAGTGGATTACTTGTTTACAACATCACATGACCTCCTAGTAAGTCTAGACTCGAGATCATTGGTCATACACACGGGTGACCAAATGATGTCCGATATTAGATCCGTCTAAATCAGCCAGACCCTTAGATCCTAGACTTACTTTATTACATTCTTCGCCCCTTGGAAAATATTTTTGTCCTAAAAAATAGAGCTATATACATACTATAGGAAATCCCCAAGCCTCATGTTCTAAAACTGGAAGAACATGGTAATGTTCTAAAACTAGAAGAACATGTCTCATCTCTGTGGTGGCATACCTACCCAAATGATTCAAAACATTGTCTCGCTTTGCACTTTGATAAATTGGTCATAGTAGAAAGTAGTAAACGAATAATAAGGATGGATCTAAAAAACATCCTTGGCCAATTCATAGTTATTAATAGGTGCGATCTCGGCACAAACATGTGAACTAGGTGGATTCAAATTACTAGTCCATTCAAATTACTAGTCCATTCAAATTCATAGTTATTAATAGGTGCGATCCCTCGCAAGACCTTGAGAGCTCTTGATTCACTTGAATTTGATTTGGAGAACTTGAAGTTTGGTTGTCCCAAACATCTAGCTTCCATGTTTGTACAATGGTTTACTCCTACCCAATAGTTACTTATTTTTTTCACCCGACTAGAGGACTACTTTATCCTAATGAGTTTAAAAATCCTATGCAAACTACGTGAGAAAGTTTACCATTTTTTTGAGTCAATCGTACTATAACTCGACCAATTCAAATTCAAAATGAAAAATTATTCAACTTAGGATACTTTTCTCAAAGACTTGTGCTAAAAGTTCTTGGGAATTGTAAATCTTATGGGCAATTCCTAAATTCTCTATTCTAGAGTATACTTGAATCTAGAAATTAATTTAGAGTTATGCTAGAGAGCTTGAAGCAAACTCAAATGAATAAGTCAATCTTGGACTTAGCATCCTTTGAAGATTGAAAATGTTCTTGTTCATAAAATTTAATTTAGTTACATGGTTCTAACTGGCTAACCCTTGACTTTTGTGAAAAGAATCAGATACTGTATTTGATTCAAATATAAAAGATTCAAAAAGCGGAAAGAAAGAACTAAAACTCTGTTTAACCAATTCAAACTTCGAAGATATGTAAACTTGTTATGAGTCAAAGTCTAGATGACTTGTGACTTTAACTTCGCAAAGATCTATTTCAACAAGTGTTGGCAGTATAAGAGAAGAAGCAAGTACGAGCATACAAGCAGATCTAGCACTAAGGCAACCCTTTATTTTTTTTCAAAGCCCTTACACCATTTAAAAGTGATTCTCATCACTAAAAACCCCTGTAAATACCATTTTCACCTTTTTGTAGCTCCATTTTGTACAAGCCGAGGAGTCCTCGAGCTTGAGGAGCCTTAGAAGTAGTTGCCTGCCAATTTTCATAATTTTTAGATCTCATTTGAGCCCTCAAATAAGCCCTGGAACCTAATTTTTAACTAGGCCGGACACTAGGTCTGGACAGGGCCAAAGCTAGTCAAAAACTATAAATAGAGCTAGAGAGCTCATTTTTGGGAGAGCTTCTTGTAGTTTTGAGCTTGTATGAGAACTTTGTTGCAATAGAAGTGATTCCATTGTCTTACTCTCTTTGTTCTTGCCGTGTGTGCACGTGTGTGTGTATGTGTGTGCATGTTAGTGTGCTTCTCACTCACACATTTGTGCCTTCACTTGCTCGAGGTCTTCATACCATCCTCACGTCTTCCTGGATTGACATTAAAGGAGGTGCTACTCATCACTGAGCTACACCAAATTTTGGCGCCGTTGCCGGGGATTCGAGCTTTGAGGACGAGCGTGTGATGGTAAGACGTAGAGAGGACACGTTGGAATGGTAAGTAGTCGGTAAATTTCTGATTTTTCTCCATCTCCATCTCCATCTTCACCTCCTTCTCCATCTCCACCTCCACCTCCTTCTCCACTACATATTCCCTCTTCCTTGTCATTCCCCTCATTTGTTGTGTGCGAGTTTGAGAGAGAGCGAGCGTGTGTGTTCTTGTTTTGTGTGTTTTTTGCATGTTTCTTGCAGGTGGCAGCTCCATCATCATCTCCAGCAAGCTCAGCAGGTACGGAATCTGTCTGCACAGTCCCCGAGGCGTTGAGCTCGAGCTATCGCGACACTCCGAAAACTTCACCCAATCACGATTCTGAGTGCACCACGACATTGTGCAGGCCTAGAGCTCCCAGGATCACTAGACAGAACAGAAAAATTCACCATATCCCGAGCTATCGCGACACCTCGAGGTATCGCGACACTCACGAGCTATCGTGACACCTCACGAGCTATCGCGACACCTCACGACCTATCGCGACACCTCACGAGCTATCGCGACACCTCACGACCTATCGCGACACCTCACGACCTATCGCGACACCTCATGACCTATCACGACACTTGGGAGTATCGCGACACCTCACGACCTATCGCGACACCTCACGAGCTATCACGACACTTCGACCTATCGTGACACCTCACGACCTATCGCGACACCTCACGAGCTATCGCGACACTTCGACCTATCACGACACCTCACGAGCTATCGCGACACTTCGAGATATCGCGACACTTCCCACCTATCGCGACACTTCCCACCTATCGCGACACTTCGACCTATCGCGACACCTCGACCCGACCTATCGCGATACACGGCCTTTAACACATGAAAAATTTAGGGTTATTTTTGAGTGAATTGAAGGGTAGTTGAGCTTAATTTTAGGCACCTTGGTATAACTTTAGAACCTTGGAAGTGGGCAAAAGACCTAGAAACCAGAGAGGGATCTCCTGAACCCTGAGAGCCTATTTTGACCCTTTAGTGCCTGAATGGTCATAACTTGACCATACGGACTCCGACTGATGAGATTTTGGTCTCGTTGGAAAGCTCGTTGAGAATCCTACGTGGACCTCGACTGGTTTTTGTAAGAATCATACGTGGAGTTTTAGAACATGTATTTTTAAGTTGACCTTTAGGTGGAGCTAGGTGGTCCTAAGATTGAAGGGGTACAGTGAGTTACTCCAGGGGGGACTGAAAATATTGATGTGTGTCTTCCAATTACTTGTGGTAATAGAGCTATACTAACTGGTGAGCTTTTGCAGGAACATTGTGTGCACTCAAGGCAATCCAAAGCAAGCTAGCAAGGGTGAGTACCAAGCTTGGGAGAAGGCTTCCTGGGCTTGTGTAGCAGTTTGGTCAACCAGCTAATTGAGGTTGGAAGATCTCTCAACCCTCCTTTGTCAATTCCTAGCCTAGGCTAAGTATGACTTAGGTGTGTTAATTAATTAGGGCAACGTTAGGCACGAATCAAGTCCAAGAGTATTAATCAACCAAGTGCAAGAATTAAGTAGGTCTTAAGTGCGAAAACTCTAAGGGACAAAAGGTAAACTAGAATCGATCACTTATCAAGTGCGGAAATTCACTTAAGTACTCCTGACGACGTGATTTCAGACAAGACCGTAAACATAATATTCAACTCAAAAGAACAAAGTGATTGGTGCAAATTAACCTGCAACGAGAGTGTGCTTAGGTCCAAGGGGGTAGATAAATCAGGCATATGAACCTTAGATCAGGCAGACACTTAGGCCGAGACAGACAAAGCCTCAGATCTTCTGAAGCTAGTGTCAATCACACTGCCAGGTCTTGGGCCCAACAGTTGAGTGATTACCCATACACTCCGAGATCAGAAACAAGTGATTCTGAGATGTCCTATCACATGGAGAGACCAGTAGGTAGTTCAGGGTTGGCTTATCTAGAAAAGCCAGAAGGACCATACAAGACTCAACTGGAATACATCAGGACTAATCGTTTAGGTGCTCGCATCTATGAAGATGGCCTGAGAAGATCGGTGGTCCAAATTAAGAACCCCGATCAACCCCATGGATTAGACCACCCGGTAGTCAAGTTTGAGAATGGAGCATACCTAGATAAAGAGGGGACTATTTATGTAGTCACCACTCTTCCTGATAGAACAGACGAGTTTGGAAATGTGATTGCAGAGACCGACATGGGTGATATAGAACAAGGAAATTTAGAGAAAGAGTCGAGAACTCCCCGGGGTAAATCTGTCTTGACCAGAATCATGACTCCAGAGTGGATTCCACAGGATAATAAAAGCATAGACCTGCTTTTAAACCGAGAAACCGATGAGGCTTTTTGGAGATATAAATCTGCTCAACCTCAGGAAGTGAGTGCCCTCACAATCTATGAGTTTAAAGACCCTGATAGCCCAGGCCAAGTAACCTACCTAGACAATGCATCAGAGAGAATCTTCATGGTCACTGAGCATGGCAGACATGCCTACACATGGAAGGGTGAATTTGTTTTTCCCCAACCAAGGTCTAATGTGTCCTTTGGTCTCCAAGGAGCTGGGACCTCCCAAGCTCATGGAGCTCAAAGAGATAGAAGTAGAGACAAACCTGAGGTAAGTTTTGCCAACTCCTTGGGAAGAGAAAGAACGAGAACAGAAAGGAATAGAGTGGAACCTGAGAGACATAGAACCCCATGGAATCAAAGGAATGCTGACGATTTTCCTTTGCCAAGGCCGAGAGAACACACTAGGACCCTGCGACCAACTCAACTGGTGAAGTCCATGAAGATTTACTTCGATGGCACTGGAGACCCTTATGACCATGTGGCAGAATTTCGGCAAGTATTGAAAGCTGAACAGGTAGAGGAACTATTCACACAATATAATGCTTTTGGTCTAACCCTTAGGAACACTGCCCTTACGTGGTTTCAACCACTAAACGAGAGGCATTTCAGAAACATAGACCAACTCTTAGAGGCATTTATCATTGAGTTTTCTAAGAGTGGAATCAGGCACAACACTTCCTCACTAATTCATAGCTTCAAACAAACACCTCAAGAGACGGTCAGACTAGCTGGAAGAAGGTTTAGGCAGTACCTGGAGAGATGCCCGATGCCGGAGTTACCCACACCAGCCAAACAAGTGGCCTTGTTCTTAGATGGATTGTTGAGCACCAAGCTCAGGTCATATGTGTATCTGAAGGACCCCAGAACGATAGAAGAGTGCGTGCGCATGTGCATAGACATTGAGGACAATCTAGGTGAGGAATTAGAACTATCAAAAATCTATAAGGATTCTGATAGCTCTAGTAGCCTCACATCTGGTCAATCCACATCCATTGAGGAACTTGCAGAGAAGGTAGCTCAAAAACTAGGTGTCTCTAGCAAACAAATTCCGAGATTTGCCCCAGTTAAGCGGTGTTACACTTGTGGCGGTGACCATATGGCAAATGTATGTCCCATTATGGCCCAACCCCAGGCTAATCCTAGTAGCCAATACTGCACCATAGAGCGCAGGTACACAAACCACACTGCACAAGACTGCCCATATAACAAACAAACTGTTAGGCAAAATTACCCTCAGCCATATCCACAACAGGGTAGATACCAGAATCAGTACCCAACACAACAATACAACCGACCACAGCAAACTTATCAGCCACCTTATCCAGGGCAGCAGAGACCTCAACCAGTCCTAGTACAGCAACCCCCTGCTCCAACCAATGCGATCCCAGTGAAATATGCATCTGCTGAAGAAAATCCGAACAAGGCCATAGTCCCAATCACCCCAGTGCTATCAGACAGTGATCCAAGTGACCATAGTTTTGACTCCACACATATTGATAGCCCACAGGCTTATTACATGCAGTCACCCGAGCATAACGAGTCATACTATTATGAGGACCCAAGTGAAAATAGTGGGGAGCCTGAGTATGCCAATGTCATGTACACAAACCCCAACTCTAAACCTCAACCTAGGCAGGTACGACCCCCATTTCCTAGAGGACCATGCTTCAGATGTCAGGGAGATCACCTTATACGTGATTGTCCACTGCCTGCCCCTACACAACCTCAACCAGTAACCATTCAGGGTTTCTGTCAAGACTGCGGGAAAGAGCATCTCCTGCGAGATTGCCCAAAGAACCCTAATAACATGCCTAAAATCACTCCTATCAATGTTGTTGGGTTAGTGGTAGACTCCACAGGGAGTGTGACCTCCACTGCACCTGTGCAAGTGATCACAAGAGCCCAAGCACTACAACCAAACCAAGGTGTTGGTCAGGAAAAGAGCCCCGAGGTGAGTGAAACAGAGAGCATAACCAAAAAGAGGACTAGATCTTGGAAGGATAGTCGTGAAAGAATGAAAAGGCAATGGGCAAAAAAGATGAACGAACTTGAAGAAAGCTTGAGAGAAACCAAAGCAAAAATCATAGAGATCACATCTCAACCGCACTCTCATACATTCCCACCGCTACCATCCCCATCACCCTCCATCCCTCCACCCTCTAATACACCCCACGTAACCCACCCACCACCCCGAGTAGGATCAGTATTAGCTGATCCCACTCTTGAACACATAGACAGGATGCTTAAAGCATATCAGGCCAGAATCCAAGAAGGGCCAAATGTAACGGATCATGACAAGTGCTACCCTAGAGCTGACCTAGAGATAGAAAGAACCAAGCTTTGCGCGAAAATGGTTGCATTGGCTCAGACTATGTTTGAAGCTAGTCGCCTTTTCAATTACTTCGGCTCAGCCAAGACACAATTACACTTGGATGGACTTCTAGAGAAGTTAGAGGGCATAATTGCAAGATCTGCCAAGGAAGAAAAAAATCAAGAAAGAGATAAAGCAAGCAAAAACATGACCCATCCCCCACCGAAAGCTTATGTGCCCAATTCCACCGAACCAGACAACCCCCCCTCCCTAGAAAGAATAGAGAATCTAATGGCACAATCACAAAAGGAACTCGCCCCTCAACACCATGACAAGGCTAGTGTAAGAGCAGGTCTTCCTACCCAGAAAGCCTATGTGCATGAGGCCTACGTGCCTAACTCTACGGAGCCAGACACCTCTTCTTCTATGAATCAATACACACTAGAATTCTTGCGAGAGATTCAAGAAGAGAAATGGGCTAAAGAGAGTGAAGTTCCTCCTCCCATTGAACTGGTGGATGACACACACGATCAATTCCCACAAGACCTTCCTTCCATTTATGGAGAGCAGGAGAGTGCCCAATCTCAAGAAAGATTAGACTTCGAGTCTAATTCTCTACAAGAACTACCCCATTTCACAGGCCCATGGGAAGCTAAGTCCACCTGTATGAGAGCACCTACAGTCATGATAAGAAAGGAAGATTCAGTCATACCTAGGAACACAGAGGTAGTGAAGAACACCAAAGTGCAGTGCAATCTCACTTTGGAAGAGTGGCTTAAGGTTAGACCAGAAGTGTGGAAACATGTAGCCAATCAAGTGCCCGAGATAGCAAAACCTCGTTCCCAGGTAGGATCACATAGGACAGTGCCAGAGATACCCTTGGATAAGGTAGGAGATATGTGTGAAGGTGAAGAAGGGAACACCTATCTTCCCATTACCTACCAGGAGTACACCACCAAGGCAATTTTGGACTCAGGTGCAGGAGTTGCAATTGCCACCACTTCCCTATGGAAGCGTTGGGGCAAGCCAGCACTCAGGCCAACGAGAATGAAATTGCAGATGGCCGATGGTCATATTGAGAGACCCTTAGGATTGCTAGAAGGAATAACTCTCACCACCTGTGGTGTCGAGTTTGAGCACACATTTGCCATATGTGACTTCAGCAAAAAATCATGCCTATGAGATGATCTTGGGACGACCTTTTATGCGACAGTTGCAAGTGGTACAGGATTGGGGAACCAATTCTTTGTACCTGCAGCACTCAGGTGTTACGACCAAAGTCAATCTTAAGGATTACTCTCATAGAGATGTGCCACCTATTCAATGGAATCCCATCCATAGAGCCAAAGATGAGACTGAGTCTGTGCATTCCATAGAATCCGGATCCTCGTGGCTGCATGAAGACACCCACTTATGGATGTGTAAGGTAGCAGTAGAAGAAGAGAAGAGAGAGAAAGCCAGAGAGGTAGGTGCAAAAGAAACCCATAGGTCAATCCAAGACCCAGCCTATGCACCTGTAGTCTTTCCGGACGAAGAATTTGAACCCCACGGCTGGGCAGAAATTCTAGCAACCATGGATGTAGCCATCAATGAGGAACAATGGACACCCCACTATGATGAGGATGGCTATGATATTTCAGTTTTCTCCTTAGAGCCAATCATGGGAGAGGCAGTTCTAGAAGAATGCGAACCTAGCCCTGATGCATTTGAAGATGCAAGTGACTCCGATCTAGAGTCAATCATTATGGATCCACCTTTTGCATCAGATGAAGAATACTTCCATGAAGTAGAATTTCAACCCCAGAGGCATGGAGAGCTTACAAATGATGTAAGATTAGCCACACATGTGACCCCGAAGGAAGAAGGAAAGAAACGAAAGAAGAAAGAAGTCTCACCAGAAGAGGAAGAATCTTTGTTTGAGGTCCCTGAAAACTTTAAAGAATATAAGATAGACGATAGGAGGGTCATGATAAGAATGCCTAAACGGGAGGCACAATCAGGAGCGGCCTATGATAACAAAGAAACCACCAAAAAAATAGTGGTAGCCCTAGAAGAGGGAGAGGAGAGATGTACTTACATAGGACATGACCTGACGGAAGATGAAGAGCACGAATTGATAGCCTTGCTAAGAGAATACAGAGATGTATTCGCTTGGAGCTACAAGGATTTGAAGGGTGTTGACCCAGACATATGCTCTCACACAATTCCCATGACCTCAGATGCTAAACCCTCTAAGCAAAAGCCATACACATATAATGATAACTATGCTGCTAAGATCAAAGAAGAGATAGACCGCTTGGTGGAAGCCGGATTTATCTATGAAATTGAGCACACTGAATGGGTATCCCCCATTGTAGTGGTGCCCAAGAAGAACGGCAAATTAAGAGTATGCATTAACTTGAAGAAGGTTAATGCAGCCACTATTAGAGATAGCTATCCGCTGCCTATCACTGAGCATCTATTAGAAAGGGTAGCAGGCAAGGAGGTGTACAGCTTCCTGGATGGGTTCTCTGGCTACAATCAAGTAGCCATTGCACCAGAAGATCAGCATAAGACAGCATTTGCCACAGAGTGGGGTATATTTGCTTTTCGGGTAATGCCATTTGGGCTTACCAATGCACCGGCTACCTTTCAGAGATTAATGTGTCACGTGTTTAAAGAGTTCTTGAGGAAGAATTTGGAAGTCTATGTTGATGATCTTTGCGCTCATTCCAACATTAGACAAACCCATATACCCGAACTCAGACAGATCTTTGATAAATGCAGAGAATATCAAGTCTGCCTGAACCCAGAAAAGTGTGTTTTCATGGTCAGGCAAGGCAAAATTCTAGGGCACATAGTGTCTAAGAACGGCATATCCACTGACGAAGAGAAAGTGAGAGCCATCGCAGAACTACCTAGGCCAAGGAATGTCAAAGAAGTTCAAGCTTTCATGGGGCATTGTGGTTACTACCGCCGATTCATTCACATGTATGTTGTCATTGCAAAGCCCATGTACGGACTTTTGATAAATTTTGAGTGGACTAATGAGTGTGAGAACTCCTTCAATGAGCTGAAGAAGCGATTGTGTTCAGCACCAATCTTGACGACACCAGATTGGAGCAAGCCATTCCATGTTCATGTGGATGCCTCCAATTATGCTATTGGATGCGTACTTGCACAACCTACGGGTGAAGGGAACATGGATCTCCCTATTGCCTATGCTAGTAGACAACTAAATGCAGCTGAACGGAATTATACCACCACTGAGAGGGAAGGACTAGGCATGGTGTATGCGGTTAAAAAGTTTAGACATTATTTGCTTGCAAATAAGTTTAAGTTTTTTACTGATCATCAAGCATTACTATACCTGGTAAACAAACCATGCAACACTGGAAGGTTAGCAAGATGGTTTCTCTTACTAATGGAGTATGACTTTGAGGTTGTGGTGAGGAAAGGTAGGACTCATTTGAGAGCAGACCATCTCTCTAGGCTCACATCCGGAGAGGCCCCACAAGGAGTGTCAGATGACTTACCTGATGCATACTTGTTCAATTTGGAAGTGGTGCCCCAATGGGCCAAGCCCTTAGTGCCAATACTTACATATGGACCTAATCATCCAATAGTAAACACACAGGATAAGGAGGTAGTCAAAGCTCAAAAGTACCACATCATGGCTGGAAGTATGTACAAGCACACGGATCAAGGAATCTTGGCTTGTTGTGTAGAAGGGGACGAGTACGCTAAGTGGTTGCAATTAGCACATGTAGGTGCATTAGAGCAACACTACTCAAAACAACGAACCCTACAGACCCTGAGGAGACTAGGAGTGCATTGGCCGACCATGGAAGCTGATGTCCAGAAGTTGTGCAAGGAATGCCCAATCTGCTGCACTAAACCACCTGTGGAACATGCCACTCTTTATCAAGTGTCCATAGTGCCGGATTGGAGTGAACCCCTAGTATCCTTCTTGAGGACGAAAACATTTCCTCAAGATATGACTTTGGCCAGACAAAGAAGTTTGGAACAAGAAGCCTTGGATTACACCATCATTGGTGATAATTTATACAAAAGGGGTAAGGATGGTTACCTGAGACTATGTGTCCATGAAGGTGAATACCTAAAGATCTTGGAAACAGCTCACCAGGGTGTAGCAGGAGGACATTTTGGTCCAGATAGGGTGATCAAAGCAATTCTATTCGCAGGATTTTGGTGGCCCACCCTTCACATGGACGCACATACCTATGTGAAGAGGTGTGAGATTTGTCAGCGAACCCAGTATCCTATACGCAGAGATGAGATGCCACTGAAGCCTATGATGGGCGGACGTGCATTCTCTAAGTGGGGAATAGACTTTGTAGGTCCTATCAATCCCCCAGCTAAGGGTTCCCATGCTGAGTATATCATCATTGCCACGGATTATCTAACCAAGTGGGTAGAGGTAAAAGCCACAACGAAGAACGATGCTCAGACAACTGCTAAATTCTTGTTTGAGAATGTATTCACAAGATACGGGCTACCCATAGAGCTAGTTAGTGATAGAGGCACTCACTTCTTGAATGAAGTTATTGAAAATCTGCTCCAAGAATTCTTGGTAGTGCATAAGAAGTCTGCCCCCTATCACCCTCAAGCCAACGGGCAAGCCGAAAGCACCAATAAGATCCTATGCAATGTATTGACAAAATTAGTGAACAATAAACGCTCTGATTGGGACAAACAGCTACACCATGCTGTTTGGGCATACCGAGTCGCCTACAAAACGGTACTCCAAGCCACCCCCTTTCAGATGGTATTTGGCCAAAACGCCGTGCTACCTTTGGACTTCTTAATACCTACATTGAAAGTAGCACAAGAGCAAGAATGGACGGGTCATGAACTCTCCTCTAGACTTTTTGACCTTGAACGATTAGGAGAAACAAGACTGAGAGCAGCTGCAGGGATATATGCAGCTAAGAAGAGACAGAAGGCATACTTTGATGCCCATGTGAAGGATAAGGGATTGAAAGTAGGAGATCTAGTTTTAGTCTACACATTGAAACAACACGCAAGGAAGCTAGAAAAGAGAGGCTACGGACCTATGATCATCAATAGGATCTCCACGAGTGGAGTAGTACAACTAGCCACTTTAGAGGGGGATGTTCTCCCAAACTATATTAGCGGATGCAGAGTCAAGCTGTATCAGGAACCCCTCACGGAGGAAATGCTAAGTCGACTCAATACTGCTAAGCAACGTAAAGAGGAGGAAAAACGAATTCGAGAAGAAGCACAGGCAGAGGCCTTAGAGCGTATCAGACGAATGAAGTTGAGGAGACAAGGGAGGGATCAGCCTATGATTGACACTCAAGAGTCTCCAGGCTACCACATGGCCATGTGTGAGGCTTCAGGTGAACGTACCCATAAGATAGTGGACCGACGACCTTTTGTGACCCTAGAAATAGGACAAAGAGACAGCACAACAAGCGTGAGAGCTTTAATTGATTCAGGAGCAGCCACAAGTGCAGTTCGACTTTCTTATTGCCAGCAGCTACAATTGGAGGTAAAACCCCTAGAAGCATATTTGATAGGATTAGGAGGTGTTGAAACCCCTTGCATGGGAGAGGTGGATCTTCCCCTCTACATACAAGAGGTCCTCATGCCAGCAAAAGTGCTAGTGTGTGAAGACGAGGATCTGACCGAACCTCTTATCTTAGGCCAAGACTGGATCTATGATCACGCAGTCAACCTCAACCTAAGAAGTGGACTTCTTCAGGCTTGGGTAGGCCAAAGCCGTCTCACGATTGAATTAGAAAATCAAGCACTCAAACCAATAGAACAGGCACCAACTCCTGGTCCCTCCAGGAATCCACATGAAGATAACAATGTTGTTCTTGTACAAACTTCTATGGTGCAGAGGATTGTCAATCTTACTGAAGGTACAGGAGCCAATAAGGAGTTCCTAACTGATCCAAAGAAGATTCTAAACGAGCAGACCGAACATCACTCGACACGAAGGAGGCTGCTGATCAAGAGGCAGGAGCGCCAACTCGTGCAACACGGAGCACCTCGTGGCGCGAAGCAGATTTGGATACGCAAGGATGGAAAACCCACAACTCTAATAGCAGACTCTCAAGGTGACAAGAAACGAGCCTCACCATCAAGGAACAAAGTGAAGAAGCCCCCTAGGATAACCCCTAGGCATACCATTTCTATTTGGATTCCTAAGCGGTCAATGAAGGCCATCCCTAATGCTAGACAGATATGGGTGCCCAAGGCCTGCTTACAAGCCCAAATTACTTCACCTTCAGGCACTAGGTTGAAGCAACTTTCACAAGCACTCGTGGCCAACAACTCAGAAAATGAAAAGATACCTACACCTCTCACTGTCCCCACTCCCATCAACCCTAGGAATGTCTGGAAATGGGTACCCAAAAGGTCCCAAATACATCACACTCTCATCCAGAAATCTTCACCTGTCTTTAGTTCTAAGAGCTACGAATCCTCTATCAAAGTTTGGAGAATTAAACTGTGTATTAAACCCCCTGACCCAATTCTGTAAATCCGTCCACTCTAACACAGGAGCATTCTGAGCCCATTGCATAACCAAAGTATGCATCTAGGATGACACTGACCTCTAATCACCACTCACACCTATCACAAACACTTCACCACTAACCACTGACCTCCGGGATTGTCATGTTAGTATTGTGAAGGGAACACCATTACATCTTGTTTCCTATGCAACACTAATGTGCCTTTCTTCTTCCAGCAGATAAGCAACCTACTCTCATGGCAACAACGGCAGGCACAAGCTCTCAGGCAGGCTCTGGTGCTCAAACCAATTGGGATGCCATGCCGGTGGAGGCCCCACCAACAGCTCGGCCTGAAGAGTTCGTGAATGTGCGGAGAATTCCTATTCCAGATCCACCAAATGGCCTAACCGAAAGAGTAAAGGGGCATTCTCACTGGTTCAATGAGATGCCAGGAGATTTGGGAGACGCGGATCATATCTGGGAATCCAAGATGGAATGTGGAGGAGTGTGGTGGACCTTCCAGTTCTTCTCACGAGAATTCGAAGCATTGCAAAATGCAGCTCCACTTCAAGATATCTGGCAAAAAGCAGGATTACAAACTTATTTTAGTGCAGCTCTGCCTAAACCCGATTTCCTTAGGTGCTACTACCTAATTGCCACGCTGAAGCCGACAGGTGATAAAGATTATTCAGGCACATTCTGGGTGCCCTCCTTGTCAAATCTGGAGGAAATGAGGAAGTTCGAATTGAATGTTACTTTAATCAGGGAAGCACTTCAGATGTATGGGACGCATGTACCTTCTGACCGCGACCCCTTGATACCTGAGTCAATGAAAAGCAATAGAATCAAGAAGCTAAAAGAAATGTGCGCCCTCACCCCCAACATCGCCATACCTTTGCGGATGTGCCTCCAACACTTCGCATTCCCAGCTCAGGACCGTTTCACCCAACCTCACAAGAAAATATGGTATGGGCTATATCTAGCAGAGACTGGAAGCTTGCCCATTAAGATGCCTGTATGGATCTTGGACCAAGTGTATGAGGCAGGCAAGCGGGGAGTGAGGAAGCCTACTTTACATGGCTGTTGTGCGCTTACAAGAATTATCTATAGATGTCTTGCATATGATGTGCCGGTTGCCAGAGCCCTAAAATATGCACAACTAGAGTTGTTCAAAGGGCGGAAGTCAGGGAGCCAGCCTGCAAAACGAATGCGTGGATCGCTCTCCCAGGTAATGATCCCTCAAGAAGCCACGACCGAAGCTTCTCCCCGACCAGAAGCTCAGGTCGCACCTTTCACGATCCATCTTCAAGGAGTTCAAGCTGGGGATGTGGTACAACCCGCTCCATCCGCCCCTCCACTACCTACCGATGCAGAGTTTGCATCTATGGCCACCTTCACAGAGGATCCAAACTTTGATTTTGAAAGATTCCTGCAGACGGTCCACCTATCAGACAGTGAAGGTTCCCCTGACAATGTTGATCCGGGAGCATCAGTCCAAAGAGAACAGCCATGGGGCGAGACAAGCAGAGTACATGGGGAAGAGGTGGCACAACATCCTCATGACCCAAACACACAAGTTCAGGAAGGTGCGCAAAGAAATGAACCAGAAGACAGTGAAGAGGAGGCCCTTGCCTACACGGCACAACTCAAACGGCTATACAAGACAATCAAGCAGGTACAGAGAAGACATAAGATGACAGAAGAGGCGAATAGAGCTCTAGTGAACCAAATGCTTCAAACCGAGAATGTCGACTCACATTTTGTGGAATCATTGAATCTATTGGCAGAGACATGTGGGATCGGGGAAGCATTGAGGACAATGGTCTATCAGGAAAACCCTACCTATGATCAACGAAGGATTGATACACGGCCACGACGAGGGAAAATGATTCAAATGGAAGTCTCTACTGCCTTGCCTACCACAATTTCAGAGGATGTTCACATGACGAGCCCAAGTCCCACTGACGAACAAGATGTAATTACTCAGGTACCATCTCCACCGTCACCTTCCATTCAACCCTCAGAACCCTTCTCCACTAGCCTTTCTGAACAACCGATATCCACCCATCATGAAACCATTGTACACACCTCTGTTTTTACATCCTTCCCTTTACCCACATCCATCACTTCCACCCAAATTTTTGAACCTCACACCGGTCATCCTGCCACCGATCAAACCATAATAGGTCACCCTTCCTATCTCCCTGCCCTTGGACAACCACTTGCCACTAGCCAGACCTCATCCCATCCTTTTCCATTCACCCACACCCAAACCCTATCCACCACTTCCCTGGTAACTGCCTCATACTCAACCCAAGTCACACAACCGTCATTCTGGACAAACCTTGTAAATATACTCCAACAGGTGGATAATTATAATAAAAAGTCCCTTTCCCAACCCCACTCCCCCACATTCACTGCCACCACTATCACACCACCCACCATCCCTGTATTCACAGTTCACGAATCACACACTCTCACGTCCGATCCCATGGACATCTCACCATCCATAGGATCACCCACCACCACTGTTATTCCAATGTCACCACATGTCATTTCACTCACGTCACCATTTCCAAACCCTATAGGCACAACATCCACTTTTCCCTTTCCCATCTCCCGACCCCTTGCATCTTCCACCCTTACCCCTGCACCCACCTCATTTAGTCATGCACTCAACACCATGCTCGAAGCTGCTGCCCAACTTAAACAGGAATACAGGTTATTAGAAGAAAACAATAAAGAGCTCTGTACTTTGTCATCCCACCTCCAGGCACGTGTCACTGCCTTGGAGTTGTCTAATACGGAATTACAGCAGGAGGTGACCACCCTCCAACAATATCAGGTGGAGCTCGAGTCCACACATACAGAGAAGAGTAGGGCAACGGAAGAACAACTTAGAGATCAGCTAGCCCGTAATGCTAGACTACAGCGAAACATGGCTCTACTCCAACGCCATTTAGCGGCTGCTCAAGAAGAAAACAAAAGACTACAGCAACAAAATCAAGACAACCTTGAAGCAGCCATTGACAATACTCCAGGGGCACCCATCGACCCTGCTAAATTCCAAGCCATCCCCTCAGAAAACATACAACAAATATTGGAAACCTATGCCAATCTCTTAGAAGCACATGATCAGCTTGCTGACCAAGTCAAAGACCTACAGAAAGCCGAAGTGCCTACACCACACCCACGAGAACCTAAAGAGATGGCCAACGCTGCAACCTCACCAAAGCCAGAATTATCAGTAACCAATGAAGTACTAGAGCTACGTCAGCAGGTGGCCGAGCTAAAAATTAAGTTGTTACAATATGAACGACCCCCCTCCCCACCTGATCAGCCAAGTGAAGAGGAAACTATTGTCATTCCGGTGGAAGAAACATTCGAAGATAATTATGAGCCACAACCTCTTCCAGGTGGCAGGATCACTGAAGAGGGACAGGATACATATGAGGAACCCCCGTCAACATGGATGAAGCAGGTAGAGGAGATGGGCCACACTCACGAAGAGCGTGTTGCAACTCAGATGCTAGCCATGAAAACCATAGAGGAGACCATACTCAAGTCTGAATATTTCTCGAACTTGACTCCTAGGTGGTTGATAACTAGCTCAGAGCTACAATATAAACCTTATTTTGTATTGTTGGCGGACTACAATGCTGAGATCAAACGCATAACCAACAAGTGCCCTACTTTCGCCACCCAGTTCGAACCAGAAGATATACCAAAGGCAGCCAGAAAAGGGGCGATATTCCAACCTACTTGGAGGCAAAGATTACTTGAAACATATCCGGAAATGCTTAGAACATGGGATCACGCTCCCATGCATTTGAAGTATAACCCTTGTTATGGGCCAGTACAAAGAAGAAGATCATGGAAAGCCTTCGCCATCAAGGTTCAGAACAATGTAAACTATAGAGAATGGCTTAATTACCCCGCCATTGCACCCCCAACCGGCACCCCCACAGTATCTTACATGATTGCAACCATCAGACATTGGATGCCACGCCTCCACCCCATGCCAGATGTAGCTGCCCAGATGATGCTCAAGATATTCGATATGATGCAGGTGGTGCTCAAAACTTTCCGCAATGTATGCCATATTCAGCCTCCGATTCCCGGGTTTGTTAATGGTAATTATGACCTGCTATATGATATGAGCACCACCCCGAGCATACGCGTTGCTTATGCATGGCACGCACGCATCAGATATCTCCCTGCCTGCTATAAGCAAACTTTCGATGATATGTTCACCACAAGGTTCTGGGAAGCACACTCAGAGGTGTTCGCGCCAAGGCCCACCCATTTGTTACACCTCTTTGCATGCGAACAAACGACGCACTCAGAACTCTACACAACGCCACAATCGGACATACCGGGTGCAGTCAATTGGGAGGCCCTCCAGAGAGACTTGGTTCGGGGACTACGCATCAAGGAACAAGAAGTGGCAACCGACCTCCTGCAGAAGTACATTGATCAAACAGTGGAGCAGAGGTCTATCAGAGGCGACAGACGCTAGGGGTGGGAGAGTGTTGGCAGTATACGAGAAGAAGCAAGTACGAGCATACAAGCAGATCTAGCACTAAGGCAACCCTTTATTTTTTTTCAAAACCCTTACACCATTTAAAAGTGATTCTCATCACTAAAAACCCCTGTAAATACCATTTTCACCTTTTTGTAGCTCCATTTTGTACAAGCCGAGGAGTCCTCGAGCTTGAGGAGCCTTAGAAGTAGTTGCCTGCCAATTTTCATAATTTTTAGATCTCGTTTGAGCCCTCAAATAAGCCCTGGAACCTAATTTTTAACTAGGCCGGACACTAGGTCTGGACAGGGCCAAAGCTAGTCAAAAACGATAAATAGAGCTAGAGAGCTCATTTTTGGGAGAGCTTCTTGTAGTTTTGAGCTTGTATGAGAACTTTGTTGCAATAGAAGTGATTCCATTGTCTTACTCTCTTTGTTCTTGCCGTGTGTGCGTGTGTGTGTGTATGTGTGTGCATGTTAGTGTGCTTCTCACTCACACATTTGTGCCTTCACTTGCTCGAGGTCTTCATACCATCCTCACGTCTTCCCGGATTGACATTAAAGGAGGTGCTACTCATCACTGAGCTACAACAAGGTAATGGAGCATTTTTCCTATCTTTAAGAGAAATAAGCTGGATTCTCAAATTGATTCGGAGCAAATCTAAGACATCATCCATCCACAAATTTCTAGGGTGGTATCCAACATCAGTGTGTCGATCCACTGACATTCTATTGATGAGCCTTTACTCAAACAATGCTTCACTTGGGACTAAGTCTCTGCATATATTCAATCTTTATGAACCCTGAATGGGAATACAATTCTTGTGCATTTCTTTCAGTCAAAAGAGTGAATTTACCAAGTTACACTAGGAACTTGGTGCTTTGACTTAGTAAGTTTATCCCTTAGTTGAAAGGATCATTTCAATGTCAAATTCCCACTTGTCCAGAAATTTACTAAATATTTTTGAATCAACACTTTATCTTAAAGTGTTTCTTTATTCAAATAAGAGAAAATATATGCCTTTATCTAAAAAAGAAGATCTTGGAAGTTAATCACTTCATATCTTCTGCTTCCTTGATCTTGAAGTTATCTTCAAATATCTTGAGATACTACTTTTATCCTCCTTGAATTTAAACTCCTTCTTTGAAGTTCTAATTCCCTTGAGGATCATACCTAACTTCAAGATCCAATCTAGGACTAAAAGATAATCATCATCCCATGGTCTGATGTCCCATACCATCTTTCCTACATCAATCTGAGTATAAAATCTAGTGTCCCATACCACCCTATTTTATATTCACATTGATGTGTGAGTGACACTTATCCTAAAGTCAAAACATAACTTGATAGAGTACCTTCTCTCTTCAATTCTTTAAAAGAATTTAGAAGTTTCAAGCATTACCTCTAGCTTGATATTCTAGGTATTGTTTCCTTCACATGATCATCTTATAATCATGTGCTTTGCCTTGGAAATTTGAAAACCTCTTGATATAATATGTATTTTTAGAATATCTATTGTTCTTTGCTAGGGTTTTCAAATGACAACCAATCAAAATTCCAAGTACTTGAATTTTCATAGATTCAAGTCTAATTGGTTTATTCTTGACCAATTTGTAGTGACAAGAGCTTTTTATTTCTTGTCTTTAGATTCCTTTCTTATTTAAGCTTTTAGTAGCTACCCTGGCTGGTACTTTGTAGGAATCTCTCTACTGCTTAAGTCTAAGCATCCTCATGCTTGTACCGAAAATCCCTTTAAGGATAGGCAAACATTATGTTTTACCTTCCATAGACTTAAGTACCATCTTCATAGTTGTAGACTACATTCTTGGAATTTCTTCACTCTGTTTAGACGTGGAACAGTTTACTCTTTTCACAATTTTCCATTGGATATATGGAACCTGAGTGAATAATTCCCAAAAGGAATTTTATTGCCAATACTTGGGCAAACTTCAGAGTAGTTCCAATCTCAAGTTCTTGGACAATCATGGCCAAGCTTGATCAATTCTGGTTGACCTTCCAACTAGAATAAAGGCTTAGTCTTTATCTTTAAGATCTCTTGAACTATCAAAAGCTTCTTTGCTTACCCGCAGGATTTTTTTAGAGATCTTTCCCTCGACTTAAGTCCAAGCATACAGTGATGCCTCTCAGATTCCAAACCTAAGAATCTTTGATACACCTTTAGGTTATATCAATATGTGGACTTAAGAACCAATATTGACGGTTTGGGAATTGTTGGGAACTACTTGCTATTAAACTTACCTGAAAGATTCCAGTCTCATATCTAAGGGGATTTTTTCTTTCAAGAACTTCAGATTCCTGCCAAGGAATCAAGTAATACTAAGCCAATGATTCATCTTGGAATCTTTTTCTTTACTGAAATAATCTTTTTAAAAGAAATCTTGACTTTTGGACAAACAATAAAACTTAAAGTCTTGGTCTTGTCTAGAAGATATTCCTTTTCAACCAGACCATTTCCTTTATTGGCTTATCGTTAAGAAGTAGCTTAATTCCCAAAGATTACTTTGGTGTATCTTTTAGGAAATATCTTGATTCCCAAAGATCACTTTGACTTGGGTTTCTTCTTTAAGCCCTAATTAGCTTAAATAATTTTCTCATCCTCAGAAAAGTGCTTAATATAGTTTCCATACTTTTTGAAAACTTTGCATCTTGACTAGATATGCAATCATGGAACCTAACATCCAAGTATTGAACACTAAAGTTCAAGTGATGCTGAAGTTTATTCACTTCTTTGATTTTCATTACTCTTCAGGATGAAATCAAAGAAAAAACTTCAAAAGTTTCATGATTTTTTACAAATGTGGAACATATCAACCATCCTTTGAACTTGAAAGTCTAATTGATTAAAGTTCCATTTGATTTTATTTAATTCTTATCACGTCTTGGGATGGAATCAGATAAAACTTCCAAAGGAAACTTTATCAACCTACTTGGATGCATAATTTCTTAAATCGAAGATAATGACTACATCTAAGCTTATCATTAGGATTCTCTAAGTTTTCTCCTAAACTTAGAGTCATCATGGAAGTTTTCAAGCAGCCCTGTTTTCTTGCCATTCCAATGAGCAAGAAATTTGAACACTTGACTTTGAAAGGGCCTACTTTTCCTAATCAAGAATCCTAATTTGTGATACCTAAGTATCACATTTGGGGAAAAATAAAATAGCTACTTAAGTTGCATGGCATCTAGGAGCCTTGCAACTACCTAGTTTGCTATTTTTCCTAGCTATCTAAGTCAAGTTAGAAAAAGAAGGTAATGAAAGTATAAGTATTCAACTACTTAATAAACAATCATGCATATGTGAATGCATGTTCTTGCATGCAAATGCATGTGAGTGCATGCACGTGTTGGCATTCTCCTTTCATGCATCAAACTTAAATCAAGCAATTATTGAGTTTCAAAATGCATGTTCCCAATCATCCATGCACAAACATTCTACTTGCTAACTTTTTTAAAAATATATAACTGTTCATGTGCATAAACTTGAGCATTAATTATCTTTTTCAAGCAGGAAGAAAACATGTTTTGTTCATTGAAAACATTCTTTGATAAGGAGAAATGCACCAATATTCTTTTATTCCCATGGGGTGACATATTGATGCATGCTTGTGCTTAATGAGTGTTTCAATATATTTATGCTCTTTCATTCAGCTTTCATTTACTTGAATTAAGATGAAGTTTACTACCATACTTCAATGATAGGAAAATGCATCCTACATGAAAGCATAAAGCAAAAACAAATATTGAAACCATTCATTAACTTGGAAAATACTTATCTCCACATCAAGCTATGTACTTCCATTGATCCGTGAGAAGGGCCAATAACCATTCTTTGGTCCATGAGAAAAATTACATACTCCTCCTTGAAGATCGTTGCTTCCTCTATCAAAATTCATTTTTTTCTTTTGCACACACCAGTGAAATCACGGTTTTGAACTATGCAAATCTCGAGCATCGGGCAGATTAGGAGAAGTGAAATCAACTTTTTGACCAATGCTCCCGTGTTCGATCTTGGTATACCTCACATTGTTTTCCATTTACCACCTACAAACGGTCGACAAGGAACAAGATAGTATACTACTGGCTCTCAGTATAACACCAAGGTGCATTGTTGGAGTATTGGCTAGCATATTGGTCTATTGGCTGATGGTCTTTGGTTCAATTCCTACTCAGCACCGTCTGAAGAAGATCTTTTTTAGGTGGATAATAAGAGCATAAAGCTCTTAAAATATATAGAGCATAAAGCTCTTAAAATATTACGTGGACTTTAGACTTTGATATATAGAAAACAGTATTCACCACCAAAAAATGCTAGCCTGATTGGTTAAGATAGATACCCTCAAGCAAAAGTTAAAAGCTCGAAACTTCATGGCCGCAACATTAGGTAGGCTATAAGTATTTTGTTTTTTTTTGCTTGCATAAACTTGCAGCTTCGGCGGGTTTCTGAGAATTGGGGTGGTGCGATCAAACCAGCACTAATACACAGGATCCCATCAAAATTCTATAGTTAAGCGTGCTTGGGCCAGAACAGTACTAGGATGAATCAAGACTCCTACAGGATATGGAGCATCGTTTCAAAACATGTTTACTATGGATGATAAGAGCTTATCTGGATTAAAGACCCATGACTGGCATAACTTTTTGAAACATATTTTACCTTTGGTTATCGATGGATGTACAACGAAAGGAGTACGAGATGTGATCTATCGTCTTGGATCACTTATAAGGTAATTATGATACTTTTATATTTAATATGTATGAATATTGGATATCTTTTATTTCTTAATTAACTTCTTTACAATTGTTTTTATGATTTGTATAGGTGGATTACATCCAAAGAGATCGATAAAAATTGAATGCAAAGAGCTACTATGTTTGATGGAAAAAGAACTTCCTACTTCATTTTTTGATATTCAAGTTCATTTACTAGTCCATCTTGTAGATGAGATAGAGATTGCTGGTGTTGTCAACACTCGATGGATGTTTTGGGTCGAGCGATTTATGGGAATACTAAAAGGTTACGTGCGACAAAGAGCAAAACCAGAAGGATCCATGGCAAAGGGTTGGATGCTTGAAGAGTGCATGTATTACGTTAGTGAGTACCTTGAAAGAGTTCATGAAGAAGCTCCACGTGCATGGACCAACGAGTCTTCTTCAAAAATAACAGATGAGGTATTATCAGGTAAGGGGGTTCCATTCTTATTTACATTTCAAGAAAAAAATGATGTTTCTACTTTTGTAGCATATAATAGCGAATGCATGCAAGCATTCGTTAGCGAGTACGAGGAACTTCAAAGTCTCCAAAGTAAAAGGCGAAAAAACAAAAGATCTAGAGGTAATCTCGATAATAATGAGATTACATATATACCTTCTTTCACGGATTGGCTATATAGTCGTTTGCAACGTGCCAACGCAACTAATGAAGAAATCTCAGATGAGCAAAGAGAGTTAATGATAGGTTGTGAACAAAAGGTAATTTTATTAAAATATATATTTTATTTTTTTCATATATGTATGTTAGTTTCTATTTACTAATTGAATTTATTTTGCAGGCTCAAATGTTCACTAATATGTGGGCTTTTGGACAGCATATTAGAATCAAAGCCATTGATTCTTTACGTAAAACAGAGGATTCTAGTATTGTTGCTTGTTTCAAGCAACTATCACGTGCTAGCTCAAAAGACACGAACCTTATAGATAGCGAACTTGGTTATGTAGGAACTATTGTTGGTATCTACGAAATTTCATTTCGTACATTCAAACAGGTAGAAAAAAGTTTATATATTTTTTTTAGAGTTAGTTATTTTTTTAAGCACCTAATAATGGGACGTTTTTGTTGTTATATATTTTGATAGGTCATTTTGAAGGTTGACTGGTATCAAGCAGAGTATAAAGGTAGTAATTCTACAATAAGAAAGGAATTATCTGGGTTTTGGGCAATTGATTCTTCCAAGGTAATGCGATCTACTAAAGAACCATATATTCTTCCTAGGCATATTGAACAAGCATTTTTTTATAAAAACCCAGATGCTCATCCTTGGTGGCAAGTCATTCATGTGCAACCTAGAGGTAGGTCATTGTTTGAACAGTTTATTGTTAGAGAGATTGAAGAAAGTCCTCTTGATGATTCAGCATCAGATACTGATACATCAACATCTGGAATAGAAATTAGACTCATTATACGTGATAATGATACTAATCTTTTTGATGAAGAGGATAATTCTCTACATGCTGATTCTACTGATGAGGAAGAGGAATTACCAGAAATAGATATTAATCCACCAATAGACGATGTGATTCATGAGAACATAGATTTAACAATAGAAGAAATAAATGAAATCAATAAGGATAATGAAGATGAGACTATATTGATGTCTTACCAAAATGATGGCAATAATGAAAACATATGAGCAGAGTAGATAGTAACTTGAAGCTTCTGAATGGATATCAGATAATAGGTTTTTTTTATTAACTTGAATAACGATGAATCCTACTAGAGAGATGAAATCATGTTCTTCTAAGTTAGAACATGAAGCTCGGGGGTATGCCTAATTATTTTATATATAGCTTTATCTTCGAGGAGTATGCATATATATGTATTTCATGTATATGTATGTGTTTGCATGTGTGTGATATATGTACACATGTATTCATGTACGTAATATATGCAAGTGTTTATAATTGTGTACATGTATATATGTATATGTGTCTATGTGTAAATATGTACATGTAAATATGTATGCATGTATATATATGTTTATGTGTGCATGTAGGCATGTACATGTATGTGTAAATATGTACATGTAAATATGTTAGTATGTATATATATATTTATGTGTGCATTTAGGCATGTATGTGTGAAGCATAATATATCTACTCCATTTTATATTTATGTATCCTATCTACATGATGTGTATATATCTTTACATATATTATGAATCATGATCCTCGTTGATTCGAGTAGCTATATATAGAGGCATAAGGTTGGGAGGAGAGACATCTCTCTAGTAGGACGTCGGAGGTGTACATATACTTCAAACATATGGCTAAAAGGTTGAATTAGAGTTTTTAAATTAGGGATTTCAAAACCCTAATATCGAGATTAGTGCTCTCTGTCTCTCTCTCTCTCTCATATACATACATACCGTACATTGTCACGACGATGCGCCATAAGTGTCCGCATCTCTTTTAAACACCATTTAAGAGACCACCCTGTCCCAAACTCCGTCTCAAGTGAACTGAGCACGTACTTTTTATCCCTCTCATCATGCTCACTACAAAAATAAAAAACATAATATAAATAAAACATAAGATATATATTTCAATTTATATGTAAAACTTTTACTTACTTCCACGGTAAGTGGATAAAGCGCAGGTAAGAGTCGCATAGTGCACGCATTCTCCTCTTGAACTCCAATCCATTTCCTATGTATACAATATTCCCCTCTGGCTCTATGTCGCACTCTAGTCCTAACGTGCCTATGCATGTCCTCATAGGCAACGTCTCTGCTCTGCTATCACGTGTTGGAGGTGGTATAGGTGTCCTGAAAATAGATAGATAGAAATAAATAAAAATATGTGCTATAATATCATTAAAAAAATTTATGAAAAAAAACATACCTATGAGTAGATAGCTCTCTTCCTGCATGTGGATCCGCAGAAGAGCCCTCGTCTGATCGCGTAAGCATCTGGATCGTATAATCCAGCTCCTCATCGGACATCTCTGCGTAGTCCCGCATTATGGCCCCTAGAGTATCTGACGGAACTCTTGCTCTCATAAGACTTTTTATGAGAGTGAGTTTCGCCTTTCTCTCTCTACTGGGATCCATAATACCTAACATATAAAACAAAATGGTTAGAAATCAATATATATGCGTGTATGTGTGTGTATGCATGTGTATGTGTGTGCATGCATGTGTATGTGTGTGTATGCATCATTATGTGTGTATGTGTGTAGGTATATGTGTGTGTTGTCTATGTGTATGTGTGTGTGTCTATGAGTGTGTATGTGTTTATGTATATGTATGTATCTATGTGTGTGTATGTATCTATGTGTGTATGTGTATGCATGTATGTATGCATATGTGTGTGTATGCATATGTATGTGTGTGTATGCATCATTATGTGTGTCTATGTATGCATTTGTATGTGTGTATGCATCATTGCATGTGCATGTGTCTATGTGTGTATGTGTGTGTATATGTGTGTGTGTCTATGTGTATGTGTGTGTGTTTATGAGTGTGTATGTGTTTATGTGTATGTATGTATCTATGTGTGTCTATGTGTCTAAGTGTGTATGTGTATGCATGTATGTATGCATATGTATGTGTATGCATATGTATGTGTGTGTATGCATTATTATGTGTGTCTATGTATGCATGTGTATGTGTGTATGCATCATTACGTGTGTATGTATCTATGTGTGTATGTGTGTGTGTATATGTGTTTGTATGTGTGTATGCATGTGTGTGTGTATGCATGTGTATGTGTATATGTGTATATGTGTGTGTATATGTGTGTATGCATGTGTGTGTGTATATGTGTGTATATGTTTGTATGCATGTGTGTGTGTATGCATATGTATGTGTGTGTATGCATTATTATGTGTGTCTATGTATGCATGTGTATGTGTGTATGCATCATTACGTGTGCATGTGTCTATGTGTGTATGTGTGTGTATATGTGTGTGTGTCTATGTGTATGTGTGTGTGTCTATGAGTGTGTATGTATTTATGTGTATGTATGTATCTATGTGTGTGTATGTGTATGCATGTATGTATGCATATGTGTGTGTATGCATATGTATGTGTGTGTATGCATAATTATGTGTGTATGTGTCTATGTGTGTATGTGTGTGTGTATACATTATGACAGTGTATGTAAGCATGTGCATTATGTATGCATATAAGTATGTATGTATGCATATGCATATGCATATGCATATGCATTATGTATGCATATGCATATGCATTATGTATGCATATGCATATGCATGTGTATGCATATGCATATGCATGTGTATGCATATGCATGTAAGTATGTATGTATGCATATGCATATGCAATATGTATGCATGTATGTATATGTGTGTGAATGTGTGTGAATGTGTGTGTGAATGTGTGTGTACATGTGTCTGTATGTGTGTATGCATCATTATGTGTGTATGTGTGTGTATCTATGAGTATGTATGTGTTCATGTGTGTGTATGTGTCTATGTGTGTATGTATCTGTGTGTGTGTATGTATCTATGCATGTGCATTATGTATGCATGTAAGTATGTATGTACATTATATGCATATGCATATGCATTATGTATGCAAATGTATGCATGTATGTGTTTATGTGTGTATGTCTCTCTATGTGTGTGTATGCATATATGTGTGTGTATGTGTGTATGTGTGTGTATATGTGTCTGTATGTGTGTATGCATGTGTATGTGTGTGTATGCATGTGTATGTGTGTATGTGTCTATGTGTGCATGTGTGTGTATATACTATATGTGTGTGTGTCTATGTGTATGTGTGTGTACCTATGAGTGTGTATGTGTTTATGTGTTTATGTGTGTATGTGTCTATGTGTGTGTATGTGTTTATGTGTGTATGTGTATGCATGTATGTGTATGTGTGTGTATGTCTCTCTATGTGTGTGTATGCATATGTGTGTGTGTGTATATGTGTGTCTATGTGTGTATGCATGTGTATGTGTGTGGAGGCATCATTATGTGTGTATGTGTCTGTGTGTGTATATGTGTGTGCGCGTCTATGTGTGTGTATGTGTGTGCGCGTCTATGTGTATGTGTGTCTGTCTATGAGTGTGTATGTTTGGATGTGTGTGTGTATGAATGTGTGTCTATGAGTGTGTATGTTTGGATGTGTAAGTGTATATGTGTGTCTATGTGTGTATGCATGTGTATGTGTGTGAATGCATCATTATGTGTGTGCATGTATATGTGTGTGCATGTGTATATGTGTGTGCATGTGTATGCATTATGTGTGCATGTGTGTATGTGTGTCTATGTGTGTGTATTTGTGTGTATGTGTGTGTGTGTCTATGCGTATGTGTGTGTGTGTCTATGCGTGTATATGTGTGTGTACATATGTATGTGTGTGCATGTGTATGTGTGTGTGCATGTATATGTGTGTGCATGTGTATATGTGTGTGCATGTGTATGCATTATGTGTGCATGTGTGTATGTGTATGCATTATGCATGTGTATGTGTGTGTGCATGTATATGTGTGTGCATGTGTATATGTGTGTGCATGTGTATATGTGTGTGCATGTGTATATGTGTGTGCATGTGTATGCATTATGTGTGTGTGTGTCTATGCGTATGTGTGTGTGTGTGTCTATGCGTGTATATGTGTGTGTACATATGTATGTGTGTGTGCATGTATATGTGTGTGCATGTGTATATGTGTGTGCATGTGTATGCATTATGTGTGCATGTGTGTATGTGTATGCATTATGCATTGTGTATGTGTGTCTATGTGTGTGTATTTGTGTGTATGTGTGTGTGTGTCTATGCGTATGTGTGTGTGTGTCTATGCATGTATATGTGTGTGTACATATGTATGTGTGTGTGCATGTGTATGTGTGTGTGCATGTATATGTGTGTGCATGTGTATGCATTATGTGTGCATGTGTGTATGTGTATGCATTATGCATGTGTATGTGTGTGTGCATGTATATGTGTGTGCATGTGTATATGTGTGTGCATGTGTATGCATTATGTGAGTGTGTGTCTATGCGTATGTGTGTGTGTGTGTCTATGCATGTATATGTATGTGTACATATGTATGTGTGTGTGCATGTATATGTGTGTGCATGTGTATATGTGTGTGCATGTGTATGCATTATGTGTGCATGTGTGTATGTGTATGCATTATGCATTGTGTATGTGTGTCTATGTGTGTATTTGTGTGTATGTGTGTGTGTGTCTATGCGTATGTGTGTGTGTGTGTATGCGTGTATATGTGTGTGTACATATGTGTGTGTGTAAGTGTGTGTGTGCGCATACCTATCAATAGTCTCGCTTCTCTCTCTCCCTCTCGCGCGCGCTCTTTCTCTCTCTCTCTCTCTCGGTCTTTGTGTTCTTCCTCGCGTTCAAGGTCCGGCACAAATGTGTCGGGAGAATTGAAATTTTTTTTTTTACATTCCAGAGCATCGCATATGCGACGCTCTGCAGTTTGCCAACGTCGTTAAGTGCGTCGCTAACCAGCGACGCTACTAGCGACGCTTGTGGTCTAGCGTCGCTTATGCGACGCTATCGTCGCTTATGCGACGAGGCTTGGCCAAAAAAAAAAATCCAAAATTTTTACCGTCGCTTATGTGACGATTTCGTCGCATAAGCGACGGTTTTCGTTTTTTTCCCGATTCGGGGGCGTCGCTACGCCCCCCTTTTTCTTGTAGTGTTCCCATCTTAACCCTACATTTTGATATTGGATTTAATCAAATGCATCATCCTTTTTAAAACAATAGGTTTTATATTTTCTCATAAAAAAGAGTCACAAATAGATGAATCATGCATCATCTATTTATGCATCATTGATCGTAAAACAATAATTTTTAGATTACTTAAATAGACAAGAGATGTCTAATTTTAACTCACAGATATATGATATTAACAATAAACAAAAGATTTAAATATAGTCCACTCACATCACTTTATTCAGCAAGAGCTAACATATTCAAAATAAAATTCTATTATTTGAGAAACTACAATCATCACTAGCATATAAAAAATTTTCATACCTTGAAAATTATGGCATTTATTACATTACATGGAATCAATATTTTCTCTAACTATTTTTCCTACTCCTATATTTGAAGTACCTACAATATCTTCTTCGGATCCTATATCCTCCTTATTACTTTCAGATTCTTCTCCACTAGATTGTACGTCAATCTCAGCATTTTCGAGCATATCATTTGTATTATCTGTATCTTGAATACTGATATCACACCATTAATGCAAAGAAGGATCATTCTCAAAAAGTGAAGAGCAACTTGATTCTAATTGTTTTTCTTCAATCTTCAAGCATATACCAGAACATCTGCATATTTTAGATAAACTTCTTTGAAGAACAATTCCTCGATAATACAACTCTATAAAATAGTTGTCTTCATGCTCTTGATGAAATCATCAATGAAATTTTTATCTATGAATTCATCAGGGCCATTCTGAGCGAAAATATTTAGATTTGCTTGATTTATTCTATCAATCATCTGATAGTTATCTTCTTTGCTAATGTACATAAGCACTATTACAAAATCCAACTCGCTACTCTGAATGGCTCCAATCTTAAAATTCATTTTTGTAGCCATCTATTGAAATCCTTCCATAAGCATATGGACATAGAGAAAATCAATAAAAGATATCAGAATATATTCGATCTCAGAGTTCATCCCATTGAGTGCAAAAACCAATTTGGAGAAGAAGGTTGCTGAAATACATTCTTGACCATGTAGACTGTACAGTTTTGAGTCAAACCTAAAGAAAGCAATGTTGAATGGAAGAACTTTCCATGAAAAAAAACTTTCCACCTTTTTTAAATCAAAACCAAATCCATAAATTGACTATGGAATGATATTTTTTGTGGTCTTTACTCCCATTGCATCTCTGTACAAATGATTAAGAAAAGTTATGGCAGCCTTTGGTAAAGGAGGAGATTTCTTTGCCCTGTTTAATGAATCTTTCACAAATGTCTCGCTAAAACTTCTAATTTTTGTGTATTGTATGTCTCTGATGTTATATTTCTCACAAAGCTTATCCCAAGTTAAAACCTCTGTTGTTAAATCAATAAAAAAATGCAATTATATCTTTTTTCAATACATGCTCTAAACCTGCAATGCATCTAAATAATGTCGGACCTAATATAACCATCCTTGGTGCTTGCTTTAATTGACCACCTTTCATTGCTACCATCTTTGCATATATAACATCTTTTGTTGAATCTCCTTTGCTATTTGGCACTTCACCCTTTGTATTAAGCATTGCTCCCTGACTATACAAACACATGATTGATATCCAATTCTTCCATTCATCATCATTACATAAAAGAATGTGCAAATCATTCTTTATAAATCCTTTTTGTAAAGTTTGCTCTATAGTCTCTACGAAATTTTGCCAAAAAAACAATATATATAGTTTAAATACATACAAGCTCTAAAAGATAATAATATATACTAAGTATCTAAATATGTAAATGAATATAAGTTCAAAAAGAAGGTAAAAATACCAAGAATATAAATATACCTTCCATGATACAAATTCTCTTTTACTCTGATTGACTCCTAGAGGAGGGTTGGATGGACATCTGTTTGTTTTCCATTGAGATCTAGCTTGTAAAAGTTGATCCACAAATGGTTCCTTCTGTAATGACTTTGCCACCATCAAATTATCCTCTTTAGATATCTCCCTCAAAATTTTTGGAGGACAATTTACTATAATTTTTGCTTTTCTATATCTAAATTGTTATCTTAACTGTAACGTCACCATATGAGAATTAACATTATTTTTCGCTGCAGTGATTGAATGTTGTCCAGATATTATCCAATACTTAACTTTATCAATGTCATCATGAGATAGAGTTTGTAGAAGTGTTTTGGCACTTGGATCAATAGGCATAATAACTACAAGAACTTCATTCTCTTTGGGAGCCAAGACAAAATCATTCATTAATGTATGCACCTAATCTCTGTTTAATTTTATATATACATAATTCAATGGTGCTAGAAAACACCTTTTTACATGAATATTAAAAACTTCTTGTTTTTGAAGTAGTTAATCCATCATCTTATTTTCTTCAGGCTGCACTACCATATCTTCTGTTTCTTCACTTCTTTTATCTGAATGTCGGACTGATACATCTTCATCGTTTTGTACAGACTTTGATGATGATCTTAAATCTTTGTTTGAAGAACCTTTCAGCTTTCCTTTCTTAGATCTCCTAGATACATCTGAGCTTATCTTCAAAGATTTTGACCTTTGTGTCAATCTTTTGGCTTCTTTTATAGTATTCACTAATTCTTCTATTGATTCGATTGATCCAATTGAACCTAGTGATCGATTTGACTTTGATAAAATAGCTTTCATATCATCCAAACATAAAGTCTCCCATGATAAGCAAAATTTATTCACATTAATATTTTCACCATCTGGAAGCACTTTACAAGTAAAACATGGTGTGCCTTGTGCATTTACATCTTCTTTAACATGAACAATATTGCCCATATCACCATATGTAGATCTTGCATCTATCCTAAATAAATGTACATCTGCTTTGAAGTTTCCTTCATGATCATAAGTGTCAACAAACCATTTTATGTCTTCTTTATGTGTCAAATCAAAAGATTTCTTAACCTTAATCCTATTTGAAGGAACCGTCACCCCACTATTTTTCCAATAAAAATATACTATCAGAAACATTGCTTTTAAATTCAACAATATCCGTATTTTCCATTGCTCCTAAAAGTCAAACAAATATTTTCTCTTAGATCATAAAAATATTAACATAATAACAAACAATATCAACATAATAACATCAACTTTCTCATACATAGTGATCAGATTTATTATCAATAAAATTATCTCTAATTATTAAACTTATAGATTATAGATTATTATCAAATTTATTAAGTTCAAGCCTCCTAATATTTGAATTTATGTTTTCTGCTTAAAGGCTCTAACTTAAGTTAGTTCAAACTTGTGCTTTTTTGGTGCAAGTGTTAATAAGATTGAACTTAAGTTGGAGCCTCTTACTCTTTGGAAAGATTTAAACTTCCATCATTCCATCAAAGCTTAACTAGACTTGAGTTAGGGAGGTGTGTTTGTTGGGTGTAAAAGTTTTGACATTCAACACTTAAATTTGAGCCTCATATCATATGACGAATAGACTCAAACTTAATATAATTGAATGGCTCAAACATAAGTTCAAGCGCTTAGCTCTTTTGGAAGCTAAGAGACTTGGAATTAAATTTGAGCATCTCTTGGTAAAAAATCATGGTAGATTGAAGTTTGAGATACTAATTTTTTGGTTTGAAAAGTTTATAGGCTCCATATAAAATAATCCAATAGATTCAAATTGAATATGATTGAATTTAAATGCAAGGGATAAGAGGAAGTTCGAGCATCTGAGCTAGAAATACTCATTTCACTAGAGAAGTTGAGAGGCTCAGAGACTCAAACTTAAGATTGAGCCTCGTATCATATGACTCAATAGGTCCAAACTTGATCAAAGACTCAAACTTAAGTTCTTTTGGATGCTAGACTTAAGAGGTTCAAAATTACGTTCATCTTGATATGAATCCTTAAGTTAGAGCATCTTTTGGAAAACTTGAGAGGCTCGACTCTCATATCATGTGACCCAATAGACTCAAAGTTAATATGATTCGAGCATCCTTTGGTAAAGCTGAGAGGCTTGAACAACATGTGACCAATATACTCAAGGTTAATATGCTTCTAAGGCTTGAACTTAAGTTCGAGCCTCTTAGCTCTTTTGCAATAGCTAAGAGCCTCGAACTTAAGTTAAAAATACTACTTTTTTTGTTGTAGAAGCTCAGACGCTTGGACTTAAGTTCGAACGTCTATATATTCCTCTCTCTCTCTCTCTCTCTCTCTCTCTCTCTATATATATATATATATATATATATATATATATATATATATATATATATATATATATATATATATATATATATATATATATATACATATACATATATATATACATATACATATATATATAAATAAATATATATATATATATATATATATATATATATATATATATATATATATATATATATATATATATATATATATATATATATATATATATATATACTTGCACACATACATACACACACATACACAGCACACATACACACACACACACACACACACACACACACACATATATATATATATATATATATATATATATATATATATATATATATATATATATATATATATATATATATATATATATATATATATATATATATATACTGCTGTACTATATATATACTATTGTATACATACATATATTATATGTGTGTGTGTGAATGAATGCACATGAACATGCACACTTCCACACACACATACACACATGATATATATATATATATACTGTTGTACTATATATATACTATTGTATACATACATATATTATATGCGTGTGTGTGTATGAATGAATGCACATGAACATGCACACTTCCACACACACATACACACATGCTCACACACACATATATATAGATATATGTATGCTGTTGTGTGTGTGTATGTATGTATGTATGTACACACACACACACATATATATATATATATATATGCATATATATATATATATATATATATATATATATATATATATATATATATATATATATATATATATATATATATATATATATATATATATATATATATATATATATGTGTGTGTGTGTGTGTGTGTGTGTGTGTGTATACCAGCAAAAACGATACGAAAAGAATATAACAATAGCCCCAAATAAGAAAACTAAGTCAAACTAAAGCATTTTTTGTTTTTGCTAGTCCTTATGAGTCCAAAGTAAGTATTCTACCACCCGTACTTCAAAGCTATGAAGCTAATCCAAGTGAAAAAAGTTGATTCTAAGGCCAAATGATAGAAAAAGTAGGCCGAGAAGTGGATGCCTAGTTCTTACTGAAGTGTTGCAAAGGGATTTGGGTTGGGAAAAACTTCTCCAAATCAATCAACATTTATTGTTAATTGAATCTTAGGAGTGCACCTTTGTAATGTGACAAAGGTTTCTTGAATCGAATGTTGGAGCGCATGTTGGAGCACAAAGCTATGAGTCAGACAGAGTGGGTATGTCAAGGGTAGGAAGTGGAAAAATAATTCTTCATGAGGGGGTGATTTTGGAAGATCATACTAAGTGCTCCAAGCTTTTTCACCTATTCCAATTACCCATACCCCATGTGCACAACCCACAGTACATATGTGCATCATCATTTCCCCAAATGCATGCTCCATGACCTAGCCTTTCTCCTCCCAAATTCAAGAAATAGAATTTGAATTTAGCCAAATTGATTACCTCTTTTCATTTGAACAAATGCCCAATCAACTTCTTCTTTCAACATGGTAGCTCACAATGAAGTGAAATATCCACAAAGCAAGTAGAACGCAGCATTTTTGGCTATTAAAGAAGTGTTCAATTCATGTTCTTCTCATCCTAGAGAGAGGGATAGAGAGGAAAAGCTCCTCTTGAACCTTCACACACGACCACTAACAATGTAAATAAGCCCTCACTGAGGCATTTCCTTCCTCAGTTCTAAGCTATGTATACCTTGTGGAAGCGTGTCGTGGAGCGGCTTGAGTACCAATGTTGCTCCTTTGTGATATCCATTCTTTTTTGGAGTTCTCTGCCACGATTCAAAATAGATGATGATGACTGTTTCACATTATGTGACTCATGAAGATCTTGGATATGCCTTTCCACCCAGCCGTGTGTTCCATTAATTCTCTCTCTCTCTAATTTCCCACAAAGGGTATCTATACCTGGCTACACACATGGGTGCCACTTGGCACTCATGTGTGTGCCATCTCATAATAGCTAAGAGGTGGTTCACACCTCTTCCTCTAGAGTACCCCCATGTTACATATTGTCTTGGATCACTTATAAGGTAACTATCATACTTTTATGTTTAATATATAAGACTATTTGATATTTTTTCTTTACGAATTAATTTCTTTATAATTTAATTTATGATTAATAATAGGCGGATCATATCAAAAGATATTGACAAAGACTCGATCCCACAAAAGAAACATGAATGCAAGGAGATACTATCTCTGATGGAGAAAGAGCTTCCAACATCATTTTTTTTATATTTAGGTTAATTTATTGTTCTATCTTTTGGATGAAATAGACATTGCAAGAGTTGTAAACACTCGATGGATGTTTTGGGTTGAGTGATTTATGGGCATATTAAAAGGTTATGTGTGAAAAAGAGCAAAACTAGAAGGATTTATGACAAAGGGATGGATGCTTGAGGAGTGCATGTACTATGTTAGTGAATATGTTGAAAAAGTTCATGAAGGAGCTCCATATGGATGGACTATTGGTGGCAAGTCATTCATGTTAAACATATAGGTCGGTCATTGTTTGACAACTTTATTTTTAGAGAGATCCAAGGAATTCATGTCGATGATTCATTATCAAATATTGATTTACTGGCATCTCAGAAAGAAATTAGAATCGCTCCACATGACAACGATAATAATATACATGATGAGAATGATAATACTCTATGTGTTGATTCTATAGATGATGAAAAGGAACTACTAGAAATCAATATTAGTCCATCAACAAATGATATCATTTATGAGAACAGAGATTTAACAATAACAAAAATAAATAAAGATAATGAAGATGAGACTATATTGATGTCTTACCGAAATGATCATAATAATGAAAACACATGACTAGACTAGGGAGTGCATCCCCCTCTATCAATTTGGAATACCAAATGAATCCGACCATAGAGATTAAATATATTCTAGTAGGTTAGAAAATTATGCTTGAGGAAAGAGCTTAAGTTTTTCCCAAAGAGCTTTATAGATTTCTAACTCAAGTTAATGAACATTAATTTGATTAATTTGAAAGGGTATCAGACAATAGATTCCCCTTTATTCAAATGGAATACGAGGTGAATCCACCACAAAGTTGAAAACATGTTCTTTTAAGTTAGAACATGAAGCTTGGGGGTATGCCTATAATTTTGTAAATAGATTATTTCTGAGGACAAAATATATCCCATGTATGTATGCATGTGTATGTATGAGATACATATATACATACATACATACATACACACACACACACACACACACATATATATATATATATATATATATATATATATATATATATATATATATATATATATATATATATATATATATATATATATATATATATATATATATATATATATATATATATATATATATATATATATATATATGAATATGTGTATTCATGTGTATATGTATGCATGTATTAGTATGCACTCATGTGTGTTTCATGTGTATCTATGCATGTGCATGTGTGATATATGCATGTGTGTTTACAACTATTTATGCATGTATATGTATACAGGTGTGTATGTATGCATGTGTGTGTGTGTGATGTGTATGTATCTACATGTGTGTTTTATATATATGTATGTATGATGTGTATGTATCTACATATGTATGATGGTCCTTTTTTATTCGAGTAGCTATATATAAAGAGGCATAAGGTTTGGAGGAGAGACATCCCTCTAGCAAGTGGTGGAATCTTTTCCCAAATAAATGCATAGTGAAATCTATATCTGAGCATACTACATTAGTATATCTGTATATTTGTATACACTTTTCTTGTAATTTGTATACTTAGAATCCTATTATGATTACACTTGTTTTTAGATTTTATTATTATATGGTCCTCATTGATTCGAGTAGTCAATGATTTGTGTTCAATGTAGGTGATGGTCTACACTTGAAGATGAAGATATTGAAATCAATGTATACAATGATAAGAAGAGGACTAGATGCAATGTGTATTTATATATGTATGTATATGTATCTGCATGATGTATATATATATATATATATATGTACACACTCACACACACACACACACACACACACACACACACACACATATATATATATATATATATATATATATATATATATATATATATATATATATATATATATATATATATATATATATATATATATATATATATACACACACATATATATATATACACACACACACACACACACACACACATATATATATATATATATATATATATATATATATATATATATATATATATATATATATATATATATATATGTGTGTGTGTGTGTGTGTGTGTGTGTGTGTGTGTATGTGTGTGTGTATGTATGTATGTATGTATGTATGTATGTATATATGTATGTATATATGTATGTATGTATGTATGTATGTATGTATGTATGTATGTATGTATGTATGTATGTATGTATGTATGTATGTATGTATGTATGTATGTATATATATATATATATATATATATATATATATATATATATATATATATATATATATATATACATACATACATACATACATACATACACACACACACACACATATATATATATATATATGTGTGTGTGTGTGTGTGTGTGTGTGTACACACACATATACACACATAAATATAACAAATAAAAGCAATGTGTACCATGCATTATCACGACCATGTGATGTAAGTATCCTCATCTCTTTTAAACATGGCTTGTGAGACCACCAAGTGCCAAATTCTGTCTCTAGTGAACTAAGTACGCACTTTTTGTCTCTCTCATCAAACTCAATGCAAAAGAAAGAGATCATATAAGTAAGAATACGATATATATTTCAGATTTTATGTAAATTTTATACTTACGCCCATTTTAAGTAAATAAAACACAAGTAGAAGTCACATAAAGTCTCATTCTTCTCTAAACTCGAAACCATGGCTGATGTATATTACAATGCCATCTTGTGATATGTCACACTCCAGGCCTAGGCTACATATGCATGTCTTTATAGGTACCTCTATTGTGCTGTCACAAGCATAAACGTCTCCATGATGAATTTCTATTTGAGTTTTGTTGAAATGAAAAAAGTAGTCAGGGAATTTAGAGTTATCGAAGCAACTATCTTTTCTTTTGCATCACTCCCTTCCATCATGCCTCAACTCGTGCAATGCATTAAAAGTGAGAACGAAATAAATGGTAGACGACACCATGCATGAATGGATTAGACTAATTGCATGGAAAAATGCAAAAATAAAAGCATGAAGTCTAAGTTATCCCTCTCCATCCTACATCCATTGGCAAGAAGTCCAATGCCTTCAAGGGGTGTACATGATACGGGAGTTGTCACTATCATACCAACCTAATCACTACTTTTTAACCTGATGGCCTCATATTCCTATGAGAAGATGACTAGTGTTGTTGTTTCCATAGCTTCAAAGATCCTCGAGCCTTTGTTTAGGGAAGAAATGTTGTGGTGCTAGATGAATGGAATGAAAAGAGAAAAATAAGGGAAAAGCTAAGCTAAATTGCTCCGCGAATACCAGAGGTAAGATTCTCAGAATCTAAGCTCTACTACAAGTGAGGCAAAGATGTAAGTGCAAAGCTGCATCCAAGCTAATGCTTCATGATGTATAGCTTTAACCCTTTGTTTGTTTTTTTATGCTAACTCTACCTACGGAGATAATTTTTCATCAAATGAGAAAGCTCACATGAAACTCTCTATTTTGGCCATTGTAGCATGTGTGTTGCCCACTAACCAGGGTGGATGGGGTGGGCAATTTGACTACATAACCTATCCATTACAGATGGCTCCCTTCAACACAGCACCTTTGCACCATGATCAAAGCACACTTTTCTTTCTAATAATTTATTTAGTAGAAGTATCAAGTCTACGTGTAAAAGGACTTGAACCTATGACAATTATATAAAAATCCCAATGCTCTACCAATTAATCTATGCACTCAATCATTATTGCATTACTGTTCTACTAATTATGAGATATATTTCTATTTGTTGTGATCATATGCATTCACATTCTTCAAGGTTAGAGTAATACTAAGTGAGAGATTGCACCCCTTGTTTAGCTTAACAAAGCATTGTTTATGTGCTATGCTAATACCTAATGGCAAATAGTTAGACAATTGATGATTAGGTAAACGATAGTAGCTCCAAGTTTAGCTTAGCTTCAATGAACACCTTAGCAACTTCCAAAGAAAGAATCATGAAGCTAAATTATAGGTTGTTTGGAGAAGAAACTATCCCTATGTCATGCATGAGCTATTATTCTTCTTAATATGTGTTCCACCTTGCTTGCAATACATTCTCTTTCTTTTCTGCTCGATCATGATCTCTATGAAAGAATATACCTCGAGCTTTGGCTCTCGCCATGAGAAACCAATCTCTTCCTTCATTGACTAACATATTAGATCTTACACTAGTTGACTAATGTATTAGCTTTTATGTGCTTAGTTTATCATTAGGAGCATTAGTAAACTAGTTATGTAAATGTAAACTAAAACCAATTAGCTACATGTAAACTAACTACATTTATTATTAGACATGTTAGTTTACAATTTACTTATGGTAGGTGTTAATACATTAAGTAAACATAGCAGCCTAATCTTTAAGGTTTTCCAAAACCGAGTTCTCTAACCTTATTTTATATTGGTGATTGGTGTATAGCATTCTGAGTTGGCATATCTTGTGCTATAGAAGCATAAGCAGGTATGGAAAACATGCATTGTGCGACCAACAAAGTGACGAACCATCACTATAGTAGGAAAGAACTAAGAAATGAGTGGAAAGCCTATTCACTTTGTTTTGTGCGAACACACTAAAGAAAAATATGGTAGGATGGAATGGGTTGTGATTATAAAGGTGCTAGATACCCTATTAGAGGAAAGTAAATACGTGGCTCTTTAGTTAAAAGAAATAAATTTACCTTATACGCTAAAAGCACCCACCCTCTCTATCTTTGGATTTAGAGTGGCCCTTGGCAGTACTAATGTTATATGCAAATTCTACATGGAAAAAAATTATTGTTCGTCAACACTATTCAAGAGTTCTAGACCCACAAAAGCTGTGGAAACCCCCCCCCCCCCCCGCCAATGGAACCAAAATTCTGTTGAACAATGTTATGAGGAAATTTTCTCTAAATCCAATGATGGCAATAATTTTGCACTTTGTCTCCAACATCACAATGCGAATCCGGAGTTTGTAGGCAAAACAACTACTATGTACCACGAAATAGCTTTGAGTGATAAAAATGATTGGTAATTAAAATCATTCAAAAGTTTGAGACCCATAAAAGATTATGATACCTCCCCCAAAGCCCCCTCGGAAAATGTAATGGTGGAACACATAAGATCAACGGTTATGAAGAATCTTTTTCTAAATCCACTCATGACATTAATTTTACACTTTGTTTTCAAAGTCACATATGCGAATGCAACGGATAGAGGCATTGATTTGCAAGCAAACCACAAATCTGCTACTAGATACCCCAAAACACTCTGAATTTACTTTATATATATATAGAGAGAAAGAAAATAAAAAAAAGTTGTCCAAGTCTGCATAGTCTAGTGGTTGATGCTTTGAATCTTTAGGAGGAAGTCTTGAGTTCAAATCCTGACTCTACATATCCATGAGTTCCCAAAGATGGGTGTCCATGATGTTCCCCACATAAGTGCCTCTACCTTACGAGATCGGGTGTGTGTGTTTTTCCAATTCATTGTACTCTCAAAAAACAAGAAAATAAAAAAAAGTTAAAACTTGCAATGAGTGAGACTTGAAACCAACTATTTTGTACCAGGTTCAAAACATACTCTACACCACACCCGTTTGGAAATTTTAAAATATGTTTTTCTTAAAAACCACACAACACACCCGTTTGAAATTATTAAAATATATTTTTCTTAAAAACCAGCTTTTAAATTGTAAATTATTGTGCAGTATCCCGTTTATATGTGAAATCGCTGAAAATAATTAAGAACACATAGAGTAAAATTGTACTTTTGCAAATGGGTAGGATAGTCGATGGAAGCTTCACCATTTCCTCTTCCATGTACTTTTCCAGCTCTGACTATGAGCAAACATGCTTTAGCTGTTCACATATATTTCTTAACCCATCATGCTTGCGCGCTGATTTACTTGCCAAGAAAATAGTAAACAACACAAAAGTCACCATAATTTTTAATCTCAATGTTCAAACCTGCATACTATAGTGATTGATGCTTAAAATTAAAATCTCAAGAAGGAAATCCTGAGTTAAGAAGGAAATCCTGAGTTCAAATCCTGGCTGGACATATTCATGCACGAGTTCTCAAATATGGATGTCATAACTTCTCCAAGATCCGTGCCTCTACCTTAAGAGGTGGGGTGTGTGTTTTCAATTCATTGTACTATGAAAAGAAAAAGGAGGAAAGAGCGTTCAAGGCAGGAATCCCAACCGTCGATCGAGCTATGGAGCACAGGAATTGATGTTGATGTACGGCTGGTGGGGAAAGGAGGGAAAAACCCGCTTGAGGAATGGTGCAACCGAGAGCCATTGAATTTTCAAAGTCGATTTTTACGGATTTCCTTCGCAGCCTATTCGCAGGAAAAAGTCTTGTTGAAGAATCTGACCGACTATTCACGGGACTCGTTGAATTTTCAAAGACCATCTGCCATATCCAAGTTTCAACATAGAGCATACAGAAGATCGAAGCCTCGAAGCCTGAGGCTTCCAGTTAGGAGGAGCACACTGCAGCCCTGACTCCTCCATCGGCAATCCTATTTTCACTCTCAAGGAGTCAGCGAAGAGTTTCTCGTTAGTACAGCAAATGCTTCAGTAAATATTTGGACGCGCACCTCCGTTGATTAAGAAGGTTTGAAGGAGAAACTTCCCGTCTTCCTGTCAGCAATTCCAGCGCCATGGTGAAGGCGATGCATGTTCCGCTCACAATACTGATTCTTTCGTGGATTGGTCTGAATTCGGACGCACAAGATACCATCGATGTCAATAAGCTGCTGGCCGCCTCATCTGCTGATGCAACGGGGATAAAGGTCGCAGATGCCCTGAATATCAGCAAGCAGATCCTCGTCAGTAGCGATGGCGCATACTCATTTCAGTTCTATCCAAGCTACGGTAACTCCTCACAGAGATTGCTGGTGATTCTCAGCACCCTCTACAACAAGACTATTGTCTGGATGGCGAACCGTGACAATCCGGTGTCCCCCAATGCCACGCTAGCTATCCTGCAGAATCCATCACTCACGCTGACCCTCCGGGACGCTGATGGTACCGTTGTTTGGTCGCCTCCCGTTACAAACATCTCTGAGATCGTCATGAATACCACAGGTAATCTTTACATCGTCGCTGGGTCGTCCGGTGATCCGCAATGGCAAAGCTTCGATGATCCGTCTGACACTTTCGTCCCCGGGCAGCGCCTCCGAACGAACCACACCGCCGTTGCCAGTCGTGCTTGGAATGTCTGGCAATCAGGACATTATACCCTCAAAGCAGAACCTGGAGGCGCTGTACTATACGCTTCCTTCGATTATCAGCAGACCATGGTGCCTTACCAAGTCCTCAATTACATATTCACAGATTCGTCATTAAATAGTTCCCTGCATTCGCCCTGCAATCATACGGCCATCCTCTACTACGAGGATGCTTCTGGCGTCGGTCTCGAGCAGGAGGCTGCTTTGACTCCTGAATGTTTACAACAACCAGATGTTAATACTACTCACGGCATAAGTTTCGCCACTCGCATCAGTGGTGACGGCTACCGTTTTCTTAGACTGATGCCCAACGGAGATATCAGTACCTTCTTCATCTCAAATACCTCCAAGGGATTGGAGCTCGACAACGATCTCTTCGTCGGCTTCTTCGGCTCAAGCTGCAGGCTTCCGTCCTTTTGCGGTGTCAATGGCCTTTGTAGCAACCCCGGGAATTGCAATTGTCCGCAGCTCTTTCAACAGATCGATCCCTCCGATGCTACTCAGGGCTGCAAGCTTCAAACGCCCCTAAATTGCAGCATCTTCATGCAGCATCAATTTCTGCAGGTTCCTGGGGCAGATTACTTTGCCAATGACTATCTTGCGCCCAGAACGACGGTACAAAATCCTGAGGATTGCACTAAGTTGTGCTTACAGAACTGCTCCTGCACAGCGGCATTTCATAACAACAACACAGGTGCCTGCCATTTATATGACCAAGTCCAGACAATCCAGTTTGGCTCGAGTCCTCAGGTCAATGCGTTTCTGAGAGTAGCATCTCTTCCAACTGGTCCGGGGGCAGGCAGCGGTGGCTCTGTCTCTAAGAAGGTTCGGAAGAACGCTGAATTCGTTAAATTCGCGAGCTCTTGTGGCATCCTTACAGCTGCTTGACATGTTTTCCCCGTCAATTCTGTGCAGGTTGTCATCGGTGTTAGTGTTGGTGCAGTTTCAGTGGTGATTATTTTGGTGGGTGTAGCGGCATGGATGGCCATAAAGTTGGCCAAGGCTACCGATGATGCGGAGTCCGATTTAGAGGAGGAAGCGTTTCTGGAGGGATTGCCGGGACTTCCACCCCGATTCACTTACGCAGAATTGGAGAAAGCCACCGAGGGTTTCAGCAAAGTTCTCGGCTCGGGAGCTTCTGGAGCTGTATACGAAGGCTATGTCGATTCCCGTCTGGCAGCAGATAAAAGCGGACACGACAAGGCCAAGCAGCAAAGACCAGGGAGGGTCGCAGTGAAAAAACTCACCATATCTCCATACTCGAACATTGCGACAGCGAGCAAAAAGCAATTCAGGGCAGAAGTAGCAACTCTGGGGAACGTAAATCATGTAAATCTTATTCAATTGAAGGGCTTCTGTGCAGAAGGTGTCCATAGAATGCTGATTTACGAGTTCGCTGAGAACGGCTCATTAGACAAATGGATATTCCCAAAGAACAACACAGATTCCGTGGCTGACTCTGCAGCAACGGTACTTCCATGGGATGTTCGGTACAGGATCGCAATTGACACAGCGCGAGGGTTAGCATTCCTTCATGAGGAATGCAGGGACAAGGTCGTGCACTTGGATGTGAAGCCGCAAAATATTCTTCTGGACTCCTCTTTCCGGGCGAAGCTAGCGGATTTCGGGTTGAGCAAGCTCCTGGAGAGAGAGCGCGAGACTCTCCAGCAGTCAGTGATGGCGATGAGGGGGACTCCGGGTTATATGGCACCGGAATGGTTTCACAGCCTTCCCATCACGGACAAAAGTGACGTGTTCAGCTACGGCATGGTGTTGTTGGAGCTCGTAGGCGGTCGTAAGAACCTGAACACCACTGCTGAAGATAGCGAGGAATGGTATTTTCCTGCAATGGCGGTGAAACACGCTCGAAGAGGGCGTATCCGGGACGCTGTGGACGTGCGATTGGTGGAACAAGCCCACAAGCAGGTGCAGGGTGAATACAGCGATGAAGCGCTAATCAAGATGGAGCGGCTGATTAACATCGCATTCTGGTGCATCCAAGGGGACTCCACGGTCAGGCCGTCGATGACGACGATCGTCCTGATGCTAGAAGAATACCTGCAGGTCCCGAATCCTCCTCTGGACACGACTTATGTGCTTCATGCACGACCTATCCCGGCCACCGCTTCAGCTACTGGCGTACGTCAATCTGTTGGTGTCGAAGGTGAGAGGCACAATACTTCCACTACGGCAAGCTCCAACTCTTCCGTGAGGCTCCTCTCTGGGAGCTACGCTGCGGACGTTAACAGCGTGCTTTCGGCGAGATAGTAAAGTGGAACAGTGAAATGTCTTGTCTCCCGGCAAGATGATAAAAAACTTTTATTTTAGATAAATGAGTTTCTTTTTTTTCTATAGAAGAAGTATACCCTAGGCTACAGAAATCGAGGGCACGTCATGTGCTGCAAGGGCAATTAATTTGAAAAAATCAAGGATATGTGAGTTTATGTGGGTGTGAACCCTTGATCAAAGTTTACCTTTTTTTTTAGTCTCACTTATCCGAGTGGTTGGGCCTCTCGCCTCTTGAAGTAGGGGCGAGGGTTTAACCCCCACTGGCAACATGTAAGGGACATGTTTATCATGGAAAGTTGTATCTTGTGGTTGATGTGCCACTGTTTGTTCTACCTCGTGGTAGTTGTGACCGGAGTCTAACCCAGCTATGTTAACCCGTGTTCTTGTGGGATAAGAGAGTCCCATGGGTACTATGCCCTTCTTTGTATAGTTGCAATTTCAAAGTTAAAGCCTGAAGGAGTAGGCCTCGGTCAAACCTCCATTAAAAAAAAAAAAGTTATTTTTTAATGGAGAATCGACAAACGCCTACTCTCTCTAGCTTTCATTTTGAAAGAATAACTATACAGATGAATGAGCATAGTGCCTACAAGAATTCTGTATCCCACAAAGATGGGTCAACATTAGGAGATGGCCTTGAATAAAAGAGCCGTGAATGATCAAATGCATCAAACTTGTAATCTTTTCTTTTTGTTATTAATTCTTCTTTTTGTTATTAATTCTTCCTATCTTTTTATATGATTTTGTATTTGTAAGTCATATTTAGTTGATTGCTTGCCACTTGAAGTAAGTTGATGTTGCATGCGATAGATTTACAAATGAGGCTTGCCAGTGACTTTGTGCATCTCATTTTCTTACACTCATCGACTTCAAGTAGAATGGGTCTTTTCTCTTCGAACCAATAAAGCTTAAGGTATACATGTAGGTGGTACAGTTGGAAAATGAGCTTGAAAGCACGTGAACACCTTAGGAAAAGGGCAACCATAGAGAAAGCCCTATCTCTTTTTCATTGGCCAACGAGCCACATGTATTGTAAGAAAACTCTTTTTCCAAAAAGCAACGCGAGGCACATCTTTCATGTATATCTGTGCGGCCTTTTGTCTATCCATCTCACTTTATCTCTTCATGTTGTGTCTATATCTCTTTTGACCTCCGAGTGTAGCTTGATGTGCCATTGCTCTTTTTTGAAACTACAACTGACCAGGTGAATGCATATTATGATGAATGGGCATAGTACCCTTGAGACTCCCTGAATCTCACTCAATCTCACAAAGCAGAGGTTCAATTAAATTACAACTAATTTAAATTGGCTAGAGCCATTGCATGTCGAGCCTGAGAGTTGAACTTTGGACCCCAGCCTCAAGAGATCAAAGCTTTACCAAACAACCTTGTCGAACTTACTCACGACAAGGTAAACCATATCAATTGTACGTCAATTGGACCTGACAAGGCTTATTGTAATTTCCATAGACATGAATAGTGCTCATATTGTTTGCTGTAGAACTTATATGCAGTAGAAAACGTACATAGCAGATGCGCACATAAATATTAGATGCGCACATAAATATTTCAGCTGTGAGTGCAATGAAGAGCTCAAAATAGCTTGGGGAATTATTTTCTTTTTCTCTCTCATTGTTTATGCCCATAATTGCCCCGATCATTGTCATTTCTAAATTGTATTGAGTTTTTTGTCCTTGAAACATTAAGCATTCTCTCAAAAACGATAGGTGGCCTATTTTTCCCTCAACCATTCATAGTTATATCTTGGATCTCCTATAATCTAGTAAAAATGTGGCAGATCTTGCATACAGGTATTTGGTCCAATGCAAGGGCTAACAAAATCTGTGGTGTGCCGCCATGGTGCAAGCGTTGCCATCGGTGCATCGAAGATTTAGCTCACCTGTTCTTCGACTGCCCCAAGTCCCGTGCTATTTGGCATCACGTGACCCGAGTATTGAGACTCCCCCAAATCAACTGGCAACAGATGATGTTGGGCGAGGCGGTCGGCTGCTCATTGAGGCTGTGGAATGCCATCAGAGGTGAGACTCTCTGGAAGATTTGGAGGGAGCGATGTGCTATCAATGTTGGCCAAACTCCTAAGGAATGGTCGATCGAGAAATCCTTGTTTCTCCTAGGTACTAGTCCCATTCACTTGTAACTGTTTTTCTTTATTTTAATTAAAGTCCGGGAGACTAGGCTAAGGCCGAACTTCCGTTTATTAAAAAAAAAAAATCTAGCAGAAATGAGAATGCTTAATGTTTTTATAGTCTTCTATAAGCAAATGGAAATGTAGCTATCATCATAATCACGTGTTCAAACTTTTTGGTTAACCATTGTGAAAGCTGAACGCTTGACAGTTTCCATCAACTTTAAAACCTTGGAGAAATAGAGAGAAAAGTAAACATAAAAAAAACTAGTGTTTTCTAAGCAGTCCTAGTCATATAGATCTAAGCATGCCATATACATGTGATTGCTTTAGTTTTTCATGGGATTATACACTATTTCCATTTAACTATGAGTGATAATACATTCTCAACAAATAAATTCCTCAAATAATAGATTGGTGTAAGGAGTTCGACACTAAGATCTATCTTATAAATAGTGATTGAAAATAAAAGGCTTGATATGCTCAAAGGGGTAGGATTTCATACTTATCAAACAAATCTTGGAGGGTATTTAATGAAGAAAAGCTTGTGAAATGTTGCAAACTCCATGTGTGTCAATGAAACTACTAAAACTAGGGCTCAAATAGCTCAATATGCAACTAATGATGAACAAGCTTGAGGCATTATGCTAGGGAGATGAATCTCCTCTCAACCTTATGCCTATATATATAGCTGCTCGAATTAGAGAGGACCACAAATTTAACTAGAGTCCATAAGTGCATGTACAATCTCTTACACTCCTTTAATATCTTGCACTAGAGTCCACTAGTGGTTGCAGTGATCTCAACCACTACTTTTGTACCTTCCACTAGAGTCCACTAGTGGTATGTATACTCGCCACTTGAGTTAAGTCTCTCTGGACTCAAGTTAACTCATGTTGGAAAAACTCTCACCATGCTCCCATGGGGGTTGAATCCAAGACTATAATAAAGTAACTCTATGATCTAAGGGTCTGGTCACTTCAGACAGATATGAAATCAGGCACCGTTTGGTCACCCGTGTGTATGACCAAAGATCTCAAGTCTAGACTTACTAGAAAGTCATTTACTCTTGTAACCAAGTGATCCACTTAGCCTAGTGGTTAAGTCTCAAGGGTGTGAAGGTGGAGGTATTGGATTCAATCCCCATGGGATACATGGAGAGAGTGTTTTGCCCAAAGAGCTTTGGAACCTTCTAGAGCATCCACTAGAGTTAACTCTGGTTAACTGGGACACTTGGCACATATGCAGTTACATGGCTGACATATGGATGGTTAGTATCCACCTTCTCAAGAAGGTAGTCTGCTAGAGAGAGCTATATATAGAGGCATTTGGTTGGGAGGAGAGTCATCACTACAACATATGAGGGGCATACCGACGCTGCCTATACCGACAGTCACTCTCGGTGTCGGTATAAACATTGGAAAAGTCCACTTAAAGATACCGACGATCAAGTGACCGTCGATATGACCGCTTAAAATGGATCGTTGGTGTGTGTCGCGATCGCCGGTATGGGCGTCGGTATGGGCGTCAGTATGAGCGTCGATATAAGCATCGGTAAATTACTGAAAGTTATTGGCGCCCATATCGATGCCCATATCGAGGCCGAGTTTTAAACATACTGAGAACCCGTGAGCAAAACTAAACATTTTTGCGCATGTTTGAGTACTGGTTGTCTTCTATCGAACTTGCGCGCGTGAACCGAATTGCGACCTGCATTGTCTTGTGCACACACACAGATCTTTCTCTCTCCACACACACACACTCTCTCTCTCTCTCTTTAGATCTCGCATCTTGGTAAGTGGTGCGCGTACTTTTAGCCTTTGTCTTTCTCTATGCTTTAGGTATTATAATTTCTCTTCTCGTTGATTTTGCAGAAGTTCTTTGGCGTCGATTCTTTGGAATTCGACAATAGACGACATACATTACTCTTTGACGATAACGATCCAAAAGAGGGACATACTTGTAAGTGATTGTTTTATTCTCTATTGATAGAGAGAGAAAGAGAGTGAGAAAGAGAGAGAGATGAGAGAGATAAAGAGAGAAAGAGAGAGAGAGAGAGAGAAAAGAGAGAGAAGAGAGAGAGAGAGATAGAGATATAGAGAGATAAAGAGAGAGAGTGAAAGATAAAGAGAGATGAAAACGTGGAAGATAGAGATAGGAAGATAGATCATACATACACACACATACACACACACACACATCTACACATGCATACATATACACATACATGTACACACATGCATGCTTACATATACACACATGCATGCATACACACACATACAAATATACACACATTCATACATACACACACACATGCATACACATACATACACACATACATACACACACATATATACACATATGCATACATACACATACACACACATGCATACACACATACATACACACATATACACACATACATACACACACATACATACACACACATACATACACACATATACACACATGCATGCATACATACACACACATATACACACATGCATGCATACATACATATACACATATACACACATGCATACATACACACACACATGCATACACACATACATACACACACACATATACACATATACACATATACACATATACACACATGCATACATACACACACACATGCATACACACATACAGACACACACACATATACACATATGCATACACACATACATACACACATATACACATGCATGCATACAAAACACACACATACAAATATACACACATGCATGCATACATACACACACATACACATATACACACATGCATACATACACACACACATGTACACACATGCATACATACACACACATATGTACACACATGCATACATACACACACATATGTACACACATGCATACATACACACACATACAAATATACACACATGCATGCATACATACACACACATACACATATACACACACGCATACATACACACACACATGTACACACATGCATACATACACACACATATGTACACACATGCATACATACACACACATACAAATATACACATATGCATGCATACATACACACACATACACATATACACACATGCATACATACACACACATGTACACACATGCATACATACACACACATGTACACACATGCATACATACACACACATATGTACACACATGCATACATACACACACATATGTACACACATGCATACACACACACATGCATACATACACACATATACACACATGCATGCATACATACACACATGCATGCATACCTCACACACACACATACATACACACATGCATGCACACACACACATGAATGCATACACACACATGCATACATACACACACATATGCATATACTCACACATGCATACATAGAGACACATACACATATACACACATGCATACATTCACACACACATACATACACACATGCACATACACATATACACACATGCATACATTCACACACACACATACATACACACATGCACATACACATACATACACACATGCACATACACATATTAACTCTTTTTAATTAGGGTTTTAAGGTTTTAACACCTACATAACATATATACACACATACACATACACATATAATACATATATACATGTACATACACATGCTTATAGAAATATACATATTTTAGGTCTAGATATTTAAGATTAGGGTTTTAGGGTTTAGGCATACATATAATTCAATTACATTTATATTAAGAAAAAATATAGAGAAAAATAAGAAAAAATATGAATATATAAATAAACATATATATAAAATAGGATTAGCCTTTTTGGATTAGGGGTTTATGTTTTTTTAGGTGTTTAAGTATTTAGGTTTTAATATTTCAGGTTTAAGTCTTTAAGTTTTAGTATTTCAGGTTTAACTCTTTCTAATTAGGGTTTTAGGGTTTTAACACCTACATAACATATATACACACATACACATACACATATAATACATATACACATGTACATAGACATGCATACAGAAATATACATATTTTAGGTCTAGATATTTAAGATTAGGGTTTATGGGTTTAGGCATACATATAATTCAATTACATTTATATTAAACAAAATATGGAAAAAATAAGAAAAAAATCGGAATATATAAATAAACATGTATATAAAATAGGATTAGGGTTTTAGGATTAGGGGTTTAGGTTTTTTTAGGTGTTTAAGTATTTAGGTTTTAGTATTTTAGGTTTAAGTCTTTAGGTTTTAGTATTTCAAGTTTGACTCTTTCTAATTAGGGTTTTAGGCTTTTAACACCTACATAATATATATACACACATACACATACACATATAATACATATATACATGTATATACACATGCATACAAAAATATACATATTTTAGGTGTAGATCTTTAAGATTAGGGTTTTAGGGTTTAGACATATAAAGAGAAAATATAGAAAAAAATTAAGAAAAAATTTTGAATATATAAATAAATATACATATAAGATATGATAATTATATAGATAAATAAATATAAAAAGAACTAGTTTCTTAAATAATTTAATTAAATATATATAATTAAATATATAAAAATAGGATTAATTAAGAATAAATTTGAATATAGAAATAAATATATATATAAAATAGGATAATTATATAGATAAATAAATATGATAAGAACTAGTGATTTAAATAAATAAATTAAATATATATGTCTTTTTGAGATCTAAGTCTTTTTTATTAGGGTTTTAAGGTTTTAACACATACATAACATATATACACACATACACATACACATATAATACATATATATATGCATATACACATGCATACAGAAATATACATATTCTAGGTCTAGATCTTTAAGATTAGGCTTTTAGGGTTTAAGCATATAAAGAGAAAATATAGAAAAAAATTAAGGAAAAAATCTGAATATATAAATAAATATACATATAAAATAGGATAATTATATAGATAAATAAATATAAAAAGAACTAGTGTTTTAAATAATTTAATTAAATATATATAATTAAATATATAAAAATAGGATTAATTAAGAAAAAAATCTGAATATATAAATAAATAAATAAATAAATAAATAAATAAATAAATAAATAAATAAATAAATAAATAAATAAATATATATATATATATATATATATATATATATATATATATATATATATATATATATATATATATATATATATATATATATATATATATATATAGATATATATATATATATATAAAATAGGTTTTAAGGTTTTAACACCTACATAATATATATACACACATACACATAGACATATAGAAAAAAATTAAGGAAAAAATATGAATATATAAATAAATATTTATATATAAAATAGGATAATTATATATATAAAAATAAATAAAAAAAGAACTAGTGTTTTAAATAATTTAATTATTTATATACAATTAAATATATAAAAGTAGGATTAATAAAGAATTGGATTAAATATATATAAAATAGGATTAGGGTTTTAGGTTTTTTTAGGTGTTTAAGTATTTAGGTTTTAGTATTTCAGGTTTAAGTCTTTAGGAGTATGATTTTTAGGTTTAATAAAAAAACAAATGTTCTAAAATGTCCATATTCTATCAGATGGCAAGTTTGGATCCGGAGGAGAGAATGGCATGTCCTTGCACTCAGTGCAAGTATCAAATTTATCGGAAATGACCGATTTGTATTGCACATGTTAGAGAGTATGTATCCTTTGAGAAAAGTCGACTAGAAAATCTATGCTACCATTTGCATGGTCCCCCAGGTGAGTAGATAGACCCAAACAACATTGCACCGATAACCTTTCGTGGACAAAAGAGAATGAAAAAGGACTTAGACCTACAAGCAAGTACTAATAGCATTACACGAAATGAACATATGGAAGAGATGCTTGAAGCATTTTATGAGATGGACGAAGATCATGATGGTGGAGAAGATGTCGAGAGTTTCATGGACACAACAGAATTTCCACGATCAGAAGTCAATGAAGAATATGAAAACATGTGAAGACTAGCTCGTTTACCACTTTACAATGGAGCAAAGAAATCTGTACTACGTGCGTCACTCGTGATGCTCAATCTACAATACATTTATGGATGGTCAGATAGTAGTGTCACTGAATTGTTGAGGTAAGTGGATTTGAAATAAACTTTCATTGTTGTATCAAAATAACTTTATTTACTAATATCGTTTTAATTGCTTATTACAGGCTTCTTAAAGATCAATTTTTGCCAGAGGGCAATGACATGCCTCCAACACGTGGACATGCAAAAAAGCTTTTACAGTCCATTGGAATGGATTATACTAAGATTCATGCTTGTCCGAATGATTTCATCCTCTTTCGGAATGAGTATGAGCATCTCCACGTATGTCCAAAGTGTGGACTCTTTTTGTACATGGTTCATGATTCATTATGATTATCTCTTTTGTGTCCAATAATATTCTATTTATGAAATCATATTTTGGTTGACATTATAGTACACATCACATGTACTCGGTTTTTTTTGGGCAGAGTGTATTGTCTTTTGCTAAGCAACATCATGGTAATGTTGCTGTAGCAAAAGACAACACACTCTACCCAAAATTTTTTTTGCAGATATGGTCGTCGGTATAAGCGTCGGTGTACCCAGTAATGTCATCGGAATAAGCATCGGTACACCCAGTGGGCGCCGGTATACGTGATGGTGCATCCAGTAGAGGCATTGGTATTACTGACGCATATATCGACACCCATACCGAGGCTTTAATACCGATGCGCATATCGGCAACTACATCGACATCGGGCCAAAAAAATGCATGTTCATTTCCCTCGGTAAAAACCTCGGTATACGGCTGATCTGTTGTAGTGCATGTCTCTAGCATGTGGTAGTAGTAATTCTCGTTCTCTTGCAAAGTGGATCAAAGACTTAACCACTAGGCTAAGTGGATCACTTGTTTAAGAGAGCACATAAACTTATACTTAGATATAGTTTCGATATATTTTGGCCATACACATGAATGACCAAACGGTATCAGTTTTCAAATCTGTTTGAAGTGGCCAAACCCTTAGGTCTTAGACTTACTAGCAACTGCTAGAGAGATGAATCTGCTCCCAATCTTATGCATGTATATATAACTACTCGACCCAATGAGGACCACAAATGTAACTAGACTCCACAAGTGGATGTACATTCTCCTCCACTCTTTTACTATCTTCCACTAGATTCTACTAGTGGTTGGAGTGATCTACACCACTACTTTATAACCTTACACTAGAGTCCACTAGTGGTAGGTGTACTCGCCACTTGATTTAAGTCTCTCTACACTCAAGTTAACTCACATTAACCTGAGTTAGAAGGCTCTTTGGGAAAAAATCTCTCCTCATGATCCCCATGGGGGTTGAATGCAAGACCTCCTCCTTCACAACCTTGAAACACATGTTTAAGAGAGCACATGAACTTATTCTTAAGTCTAGTATCGAGAGCTTTGCACATATACATGAGTGATCAAACCATGTCGGATTTCAGATCTGTTTGAACTTCCCAAACCCTTAGATCATAAAATTACTTTATTACATTCTTCTTCCTTGGGAAATAATTTTTTGTCTTTAAAAATAAAGCTATATATAATAACTATAGGTCGGAGCCTCATGTTCTAACCTTGAAGAACATGTTTCATCTCTGTGGTGGGATCCCTGCCCAAATGATTTAAAAAACCATCTAGCTACACTTGATAAATTTTTTTGAGTACAAATTAGTGACTGAATAATAAGGGTGGATCAAAAAACACCATTGGCCTATTCATAGTTTTCACTATCTTCTAACTGGGTACTAACATGTGAAATGTGTGGATTCAAATTACTAATCCATTTCTAGGTATCAATGGTGCATGGATTTAGCAACTGAGATGAGATTTCTATTCCTATCAAGACCTTGAGAACTCTTTATTCACTTGAATGAATTGGAAAACTAGAAGTGTGATTGTCCCAAACATCTAGCTTGCATGTTCTTGTTATGGTTCACTTCCAACCAACATTTACTTGATTATTACTTGACTAGAGGACTACTTTGTCCTAATGGGCTTAAAAGTCCTATGTGGAATGTAGAAGAAAGTGTACCATTAACTTTTGGTCAATCGTACTTTGACTTGACCAAGTCAAATCCAAAATGGAAGTTTTTTCCAATGTAGGATACTTTTCTTAAAATCTTTAGCTTTAAGTTCTTGGGAATTGTCAATGTTAATGAGCAATTCCTAACTTTTCTTTTTTAGGGTGTACTAAACTCTATGAAACTCATTCGATTTAGGTTATGTAACTTGAAGCAAACTCAAATGAATAACTCAACTTATACTTAGCATCTTTTGAAGATTTAATGGGTTCTTGTACACAACATCTATCTTGGATGTTTAAGTAAATTACCTTGTTCGAATTGTCTAACCCCAGAATTTTGTGAAAAGAATCGAATACTCTACCTGAGTCAAATCCAAAAGATTTGTAAAGTGGAAAGAAAGAAATAAAATTTTGTACAAGCAACTTAAAAATTTAAGATACTTAAGCTTGTTGTGAGTCAAACTCTAGGTGACTTAAGACGTTAACTTTTCAAAGACATGTTTCAACAAGATATTGAAGCAATTTTTTAAGAGAAAGAAACTAGATTCTAAAAAAGATTCATGGAGTAAAGCTAAAAATCATCCAACCACAAGATACTAGTGTGGTATCCACCATCAGTATGTCGATCCATTGAGGTTCTATTGATTATATTTTTACTCAAATTAATGCTTCACTTGAGACTAAGTTAATTTATTTATTCAATCTTTATGACTGCTTATTGGTAATGTAATTCTTGTGGATTACTTTGAGTCAAGAGATTTAATTTACTGAGTTACACTAGGAACTTGGTGTTGTCGATCTAACATAGTATTTCTAACCTTAGTTGAAAGGATCAAATCAAAGTCTGTTTTTCTTTAGAAATTTATCAGATATTTTTGAACCAAGAATATATTATCTTGAAGTGCTCCATAATTCAAATAAGAACATGCTTGGGTATATTTGAATTATAAATGAAGGTCCTCAAAATTAATTACTTCTTGATCCTCTCACTTAATTGACCTTGAAGTGTCTTGTAAAACACTTTATCTTGAAGTGTCTTTTAAGATCTTAATTCTATCCACTTTGAATTTAAACTTATCTTTTGAAGTTCTAATTCCCTTAAGGATCTAATCTAACTTCAATATTCATTCTATGATTAAAAGATACTTATATATATATATATATATATCACTAGGGTTTTAAAATAAATATTAGTATATATGTTGAAATAAAAATTAAGGTTTTAGGATTAAACAGAATATACATAATTAAATATATAAAGAATAGGGCTTTAGGAAAATTATTAGTATATACTTAAATATATAAAAATTTAGGGTTTTAGGAATCATATTAGTGTATATAATTAAGTATATAAAAACTAGGGTTTTAGGATAAATATTAATATGTACAATTCTTTATAAAGAATTAGGATATTATGATTAATATTAGTATATATATTTAAATATAAAAAATAGGGTTTTTGGATAAATATTAGTATATATAAATAAATGTGTAAGAAATTATGGATTTATGATTAATATTACTATATATAATTAATTATATAACAAACTATGGTTTTATGATAAACTTTAGTATATATACTTAAATATATAAAGAATTAGCATTTTAGGATTAATATTAGTATGTATAATTAAATTTATAAAAAGTAAATATTAGTATATATATTTTAATGTATAAAATTTAGGGTTCTAGGATTAATATTGGTATGTATAATTAAATGTATAGAAAACTACTATATTAGGATAATTGGATCTCATAATTAGATTAAAGATGGTGAGTGCATATTCCATAGTACAATTTGTAAGTTTCGTATTTACTTTCAAACTTACACACATAGTGACTTTTCCAAATTAGATATTGAGAAAAGAGAAAAACTCAACTCGAAGAAAGAGCCACATAATACAAACAAGAGCCATGTTCTGTGTGTGTTTGTGTGAGAGGGAGGGAGGGAGAGAGAGAGAGAGGGAGGGGAGAGAGAGAGAGAGAGAGGGGAGAGAGAGAGAGAGATTAACATCTTCTGAAGGTCAAACTTGGCCTTTGAGACAAAACCATGTACAACTATAGTAACTCTTTTGTAGAAATAAAAAGGAAAAGTCTGTTTCCTATATAGGATCATAGTTTGTAGTATTTTGATCCATTAGGGTCCATTGTGTGATCCATAGCCCTTCACCAAACATCTATGTATATCACCATCTAAGATCCATAGGGGGAGTGCATGGGTGTATATAACCATCTATCTCTTGTGAAGTGCTTGAGTTCCATTTTATTAAATGTTTGAGTTTGAACTCAATTGACCTGATTTCATCCTCTACTCATATTGAATACATTTTTCCATTATAACCACATCTCTTGAGTTATTCCCATGAGGAGAAATATCTCTTTTTTCTCTTTGACCTTGATCCTATATGTGTATTGTGGTAACTTCCACATCATATTAGAGTTTTATCACCTATTTGACATTTGTTTCTCTTACATGGTATCAGATATTCGGAAGTTATAGAAGATACAAGAGATCCTGCAGCCGAAGGAGTCAACTTTAAAGTTTGTGGAAGGAATCCTTCAACATTCAGTCTTCTTTGGGGTAGTGCTTCAACTCCAATGTTTGGGAGAGGCAAAGACTTCAACATTGGAATTCATGGGAGCAAAGGCTTCAATGATAAAACTTATGGGAGGCAAATGTGTCTATGAAAAGGTGATGGAGTAGTCTACAAAGATGAGATTGTGCTAGCAAAATCCTACTCAACACTAGCCCAACTAACTTCAGAGATACTAAGTGCACTCCCTTAGCTTCTAGAATATGCATTGAAATCATCTAAGTCCTTTGGAGCATCATTCACAAACTTTTGTGTCAAAATAGATAAGTTTAAGGTTCAAAAACCTAAGAAACTTTCTACTTATGGAGGAGAAGCTCTAAGAAATATATTTTATCATCAGAACATGGTAGAAATTATCTAGGGAGATTTTGAAAGGTTTCAATTAAAGTTTTATTGTAACCAAACCAAGTTATTTCATGAATTCGGACTCACCATGCACTGAGCAAGATGATAGTTAAACTTTGTATTTAATTATAAATCTACTTATTTAACTATCTTTCGATATTTCCATCATTTATCTATTTATATATTGATCTACCTATCCATACACTTACTGGCTTATCTATTTATATGTGTCATTAAAATGTATTTAAGTATATATCATTTTAGTTATGAGTCTTACTTTTATTATTTCTTTTATGAATTAGATTAGTGTTTAAAGATTTAATATCAATCAAAATTTTAAGTTTATCTGATGTTCAATTTTTTATATTTTCACTGATGGTAAGTAAAATAAATAAGCATGAGAAAAAGTTTTTGGAAGATTTTTTCTGCTCATACATGTATGGAATGAGAGAAGAACAAATCACTATAGCAATAGATATATCAAATTACAAGGATTTCATTGAACAGCTAGCTAGAACAACATACATCAATATTGAAGATAAATTTGGAAGTGTATCAGGAGGATCACAAGTACTAGATGAACAAATGTCTAAAGAGCTCTCTCGAAACTTTGGACAAATAGTCAAAGTTTAGAATCATCGGCATTAGATATCACCACAATGCCAATATTCATAGATAAAATCAAATTTTTTGATTTACATTATCAAACAATGAAGAGAGCAAAGCATGTGAGACCTGAAACTACACAACAAGAGGAGAGACCAATAGTAGCTACAACAATGAATCCATATGCAAAAGATATACATGTGAATATGGTATATCAAACATCCAACAATCTATGTTTGCTCCCATATTCATCTATTCATTTTGAAGATGCAGCTCTCATGGGGGAAAGATAATATGGAATGATCCATAAAGTTAGAATAACCCACCGGAGATTCATCAATGAAATCTTTTATGCAAAATAATTCAAATTACATATCTTTGATTTACAAACACGAGAGAATGAAGCCGTGAATGAGGCCATCGTTTTGCCTATTATGCATGGTCAAATAATCAATCCACTTGTATAAGCAAGGCATCATAGTAAAATCCCATGTCTCATTTTTAGACTATGGAATGATGGTACCTTAGACAGGTGGCTAGAGAAAACGAAAAAAGATTACTTACATGTACCACAAAGCAGAAGTATCAAAGACAAAAAGGAGATATAACAACACTGAAGAAAAATATCTAGAAGCTAATGAATGGACTTTTGCAAAGAGTGTCGTTTTAATGCCCAATCATACACACACATACACTTACACATACAATTGTAAAGTATGAATCAATGTTGAGTCAGAAAATTATAATAGATTTTGATTCTCAATGATACAGACACATACACATACACATACTATTGTGAAGTAAGAATCAGTGTTGAGTCTGACAATCACAATATATTTTGATTATCACTCATACACACACATACACATACTATTGTGAAGTAAGAATCAATGTTGATCAAACAATCACAATAGATTTTAATTCTCAATCATACACACACATACACTTACACATAGTATTGTGAAGCACAAATCATGTTGATTCAGACAATTACAATAGATTTTAATTCTCAATCATACACACACATACACATGCTATTGTGAAGTAAGAATCAATGTTGAGTTAGACAATCACAATAGATTTTAACTCTCAATCATACACAAACATACACTTAGATAGACTATTGTGAAGTAAGAATCAATGTTGACTTAGACACACAATAGATTTTAAATTCTCAATCATATGCACATACACTTAAACATAATATTGTGAAGTAAGAATCAATGTTGAGTCAGACAATCACTATAGATTTTCATTCACAATTATACACTGGTATGCACATATACATAGTTTCGATGAAATGTTGTTGGATCCCTTTACAATTCAAGGGATTTGAGAAGGTGTTAATAAGTCGACAATACAAAGCCATTTAGGGACCTAAAAATCTCTAGTTCACTTACTAACACCTTCTTGGCCCTTGAATTATAAAAAAGAAGTTAAAAGTTTTTCCAACATATACAATATATTTTAATTCACAATCATACACGCACATACACATGCACATACACAATCACAATAGATTTTTACTCACAACCATACACACATACACATACACATACTATTGTGAAGTAAGAATCACTATTGATTCAAAAAATCACAATACATTTTAGGATCACCTGGGCATTTTTCCTTCTTTGGGAGGTTTTTTTCCCCTGGCTTCTATATATGCCTATTTCCCTAACAGGTTACTTATCTTTGTACATTCTAGTGGTAGTACATTTAGTATTGTGTGTTGTGCTCCAAGCTTCTTCTTCTTCCTTGTGGTGTTCGCGTGCTTCCGTAGACCTTGATCTCCAACAATTGGTATGGAAGCAGGTTGTCGCTTCATCTGGGCATTGTCAACACCTCTCCGATCACAGTCTCACAATCGCACAAAATTTGGTGAGCATACTAAAGGTGATTAGGAGATCAAAATAGCTTTGCTGTGTGGTGCCTCAATCACGATTTCAGCTCATTTTGGCCTTTGAATGCACTGTTATAGTGCTTGTGCAGGCTATTTTGTCTTTTTGTGCCAAAGATATATATAGATTTTGGTTCGCCAGTATAAGCATCTTGAAGTCTGCTAGCGCAAACGCTTCACCATCATCTCTCTATTAACCTTTAATCCTACCAGGTGTGACTCGTCCAAATGCATGCAAGCTATATGGCTATCGTGGCTTAGAGAAGGGACAACAATTGCACTATTTGCACAATAATTTCGTGAGCTGTTATAAGTACAAAACTTATTACTACTCACCAAATTTCACAAGGATTTTGCAACACTTATAAGAATGGGGTAACAAAATAAATCAAGCCAAAGAGTGTTTATAAACACTACAAAAACTTGAGATTTCCATTGACTGTTGAGAAAAAGTATAGAAATAGGCATAAAATTAAAGTTGACCAGCAATGGGTGCCACAAAAGAGGGTGGATGGGAGGGAAAAATGGGGAAATGGTGAGATGATGGATGAGGAAAAGGGTGGTAGGGTGGGAAAATGAGTCCTTGAAAATTAATGGCAAAAGGCTTCTCTCAATGAGGAGAAAGCACACCACCAAAGTAAAGCACCACCACCACCAAAATCATCACCAAACGCACCACCAAGACCTCCACCTAATGCTGATACCATGTAGAGAGTACGAACACATAAGCAAAATGAAAAGTAAAGTACTCTCACAAAACAAAGAATGTGTGAGACACAAAATGAGTAGACCATGAAATGGGAAAAACTCATGTGTATTAGAAATGAGCTTTCCAAGAGCATGGAGTAGGCTCCTCAAGCTTCTAACCAAATGCAAATGAGGGGAGAGGCCCTCCTTATATAGATTTGGGAGGGGCTCTCAAAAGTACATCATATGTGGGATAAGTCTCCTGAAAGGAGAAGGAATACAACTGGTAGAAGCACATGGCAAGGTACCCAAATCCAAAGGAAATACAATATAAAATGGAAATAGACTAGAAATGGAGTGTCTCTTGGATACAAAATGGAGATGCACTCATGCGGATACAAATGTAGATGAAGTAGGAGCAATCATGTCGTCAACACTACCCCTGCTCTGTGGGACTTGGGGGGTCCTGTGGATACTAGTTCCCTTCACTTGTACTTTTCTTTTATTTAATACAAGTCTGGGAGAGTAGGCAAAGGCCCAACTTCCTTATTAAAAAAAATAAATCTGCTAATTCTGCACAATCAAAGAAGGATAATAGATATGAAAAGAAAACAAAAAAGCAAAAATTATTTTTTAAGTAATGTAAAGCAAATGACCATGTCCTAAAGAATTGTCCAAAAGTGGCTGGAAAAGAGGCAATAAGAAAAGGGGCTAGAATGGTTGTTGTAGAGGCCTCTACACCGAAATCAGAGTCTACTAATCTAGTGCAGAATGAAGAATGGGCATTTACTACTGTGTGTAGTTTTGACCCATCTTCTCTTGAACAGTGTATGTCTATAGTAGACTCACATGTTTGGTACTTTGATAGTGGAGCAACCAAACATATTATCTCGCAGTGTAGTTTGTTCACTTCACTCGAGCCTACCCTTACAGGGAATACTATCATGTGTGCCAACAACTCCTCTTATCCTATAATGAAAGTTGGTAAGATCATTTTGACTAATGCTGATGGTAGTTCTTTTACATTGTCGGATGCTTTATTTGTGCCACGGATCAAGAAGAATCTGTTATCAGTTTCAGCTTTAGCCAAGATTGGCTTGGTTGTGAAATTTCTTGGTGATAGATGTACAATTCATGATCTGTCAAATGGTGACGTGATTATTGCTTCTAGCATTTTATGTCATGGGTTGTATAAGCTCATAGACTATGAAAAATTTGTGGATGATTCAGCATGTGCAGTACATGATTCTCAGGCTATGTCATATGCAAAGCTTTGCCATGCACACTTTGGTCATCTAATTTTGCTAGTTTGCTACACCTCGAAAAATATGAAATGGTGTCCTCTTTGCCCAAACTCAAGGCACTCGATAAATATTTTTGTGAAGGGTGTATTTTGGGAAAAATGCACCATTCATCCTTCCCAAAAGATGGTTTAGTACGAGCTACTCAGAAATTATAGCTTGTACATAGTGATGCTTCTGGTCCTATGTAGACACCCTCTTTTGGAAACTATCTTTACTTCATGACTTTCATTGATGATTTTTCTAGGCACGCATGGGTACATCCATTGAAAGCAAAGTTCATAGTGTTTATGTGCTTTAAATAGTTTTTGGTTTTGGTTGAGAATCTATCAGCATGTAAAATGGGCACCCTTTGTTGTGATCGAGGGGGAAATATGTCTTCTTACTTTAATGCATTTTTGGCTGAAAATGGGATAAAACATCAGCGTATAGTGTCGTTTACACCTCAATAGAATGGAGTTGCTATATGGAAGAATAGGTCACTCATGGAGATGGCGAGGTGTATGGTCAAGAGTCAGGCTTTACCACATAGTTTTTGGCTTGAGGCTGTTATGTGTGCAACATATGTACTTAATAGGTGTCCCACTAAAGCATTGCAGTCTATCACTCCATATGAGGCTTGGCATGGTCATAAGCCATCTGTTGCTCACCTGAGTGTTTTTGTTTCTCCAGCATATGCATTAGTGCTTGAACAACAACACATGAAATTGGATGATAAAGCAATGAAATGTATTTTTGTTGGGTAGAGTTTTGAAAGCAAAGGCTATCCTCTGTGTCATCCACTAACTAAACACATTCTCATTAGTTGTGATGCTATTTTTGTGGAAGATGCTATTCAGCCATTACTTTCATGTACTAAGGAGATATCTTTTAGTTCCAAAGACATGTATGATACTTTTCTCACTCTTTTTATAGGTGAACAATGTAGTGTTGGTCCTAGGGAGGCAACTTCTCAGCCTTTATAGGTTTCATGTGATGATGTAGATCATTCCATTTTTAATGAAGCTTTACATGATGCACTTGTTGATGAGAGAGCTGATATTGAGGAGGCAAAAACTATGCCAAAATGGGTGATGCAAACTTTATGTTGTCAGGATGAAATCCCTCAGGGAAGTGTACATCAATTTTTTTTAAGTTCATTATTTTTCTGGTTATGGTGTGATGTTTTGACCGAGAAAGAGTTATAATTTGTGCATGTTTTGGTTGATTCAATTGATTATGAGATGAGAAATCATGTCGTGTCCGTGTATTAGACCTTTGCATTTGTAAAGAGCTAACTCTAAATTCTAAAAACCCTAGGTTTGACCCTTGAAAAACTAGGTTCGATCCTTCAAAATTCCATGATTATAGGCCATGAATGTAAATAAAACCTTTAGTGGATGTGTTTGATCTCAGACATTGGCAAACCTTGAGTTTTCCTGATTAAAACCCTAACTTGGACCCTTATATTTATGATTTATCCTAAGTCCTAAACCTTTAATTTGATTTAATTTTGTACATACAATGTGAAACCAAAAACCTTATAATGTGAAACCAAAAACCTTAGTCCAAGAGAAATAAAAAGAGAAAATGAAAAAGATACAAAAATAGAAAAAGAAAAATTGAAAAATAAAAAGAAGAAAAACCAAAAATAGAAATAAGAGATAAGGTTTTCCCAAAATAGTAGATGAACATGAAAGATGATTCTGGAAATAGAAGGTTAGATAAGGAGGTTAGAAGATTCTAGAGAAGTCCTAGAGGGGGGGAACCTATAAATAGGTGTCCAAATCTCATTTGTCTCTCCCCGTGGATTGTTTCTATGGATCTTCTCTCTAGGTAGGGTTTCTTACCCTTTTCTTATTCATTCTTGACTTGTTCATGTTCATTAGTCTGCATGATGTGAAGAGAGAGAAAGACTACAGAATTAGATTTGTAATCAAAATTTAACTGGATAGAACATGATCTATTTGAAGGCTTTGGGTTGATATTAGCGATCCTGCAATCTGCATAGATCAAGTTTATCTATGAGGTTAATATGGGTCGTCTCTTTTTGACAAAGCTTGATGGAGCATTCTATACGTGTGAACTTTGCCATACTCAATGTGCAAATATTGAGGAGCTCATGTCGAAGGTTTTTCAATGATGAAATGGTCCATCATACTTATGTAACTCTATAGCCAATGTCACAGTGGAGGAGACTAAGGGGCACAAGATGAAGTCCAAACTGCTTGGTTGTGACAATAGCTTTGGAATGGTGAAGGTTGGCTTCGCTTATATGCTGATCTTGGCCGTGACTTTGAGATTGGTCCTATCTTTTAGAGCAGCAGAACTAGGTACAGCAGAGCAAGTCAGCATCGTAGAGTGAGAGAGAGCGATGTGTTACAGAGCTCTGTGTGAAGGAATTTGTAGAGAGATGGACTCAAGGAGAGAGAGCAGTGTTGTGGCGATGGTTACTAAGAATTCAAGGCCGATTGCTGTGGTGATCCGTAGAGAGAGAGAGAGAGAGAGAGAGAGAGGGAGAGAGATTAATGGTCGATTGTATTGGCACAAGCAAGCCTAACAATAAAATTTTATCTGAGAGAGATAGAGGTCAGTAGTTGTTAGACTATAGTGCATGCCAGAGAGGGAGAGAGAAAGAGGTTGGGCAGCTAGAGAGATTTGCACAAGATGCACAATAGTAGGTGTAGTGCGAGAGAGAGAGAGAGAGAGAGAGAGAGAGAGAGAGAGATTAATGGTTGGCTGTATTGGCACGAGCAAGCGTGACGATAAAATTGTATCTAAGAAAGAGAGAGGTCGGTAGTTGGTAGACTATAGTGCATGCTAGAGAGGGAGAGAGAAAGAGGCTGGGCAGCTACAAAGATTCACACAAGATGCACAACAATGGGTGTAATGCTAGAGAGAGAGAGAGAATCAAATGTTTGTCGACAAACGAGAAAGGAAGAATATTAAAGAAAGAAAGAAAGAAAAAAGAACAAAATAAAGAGAGAAAGAAAGGAGGAAAGAAAGAAAGAAGAAATAAAGAAACAAAGAAAGAAAGGGAGAGAGAGAGAGAGAGAGAGAGAGAGAGAGAGAGAGAGAGAGAAACATAGAAGAGAAAGAGAGTTCTTATGGGCTAGAGCATGAACTCGCTAACATGTTGAGAACGCATGAGAGAGGAAGAATACGAATGAGAGAGGTAAAGAGAACGATAAGGAATAAATTGCTCATTATACGAATGTACACGGAAGGTGTTTTACGGACTAATTATCTAGAAAATTAATGACACGAGATAAAAACATGGAATTAAACATTTTGATTCATACCATATTGACCTTTTTCTCACATGTTTATATTAACAACATATTTGCGTGTTTAGGAGTACAATTGTGATTGACTGTATGGACGTGATTAACGAAGGTGCACTGAGGGTACATGACATTGAACAATTTTTTCAATGAAGGAAAAGAGAAATAATAGGGAAAAAAACAAATAGAGATTAGAAGAGAAATCAAAATAGGAAAATAATTAAAGTTAAGGCATAGTTTTTTTTTCTTTCTATATGAGTGTTTTGTTTCAATAAATCTAAATGCACTAATACATGATTTCTTTCATTCGCCTTGTGGATTTTGTCTCCAGTTGTAGGTTTCTCATGATTTGTTAAGAAGATTATATGAAGTAAAGAGTTGAAAGATTTGAATATCGAAGTGAAGAATTATACTCCCCGTGGAGTGTTTCTATGGATCTTCTCTCCAGGCATTGATGTTGGAGGACTATATTAAGTGAAGAGTAGTAAAGTTGAAGAGTTTGAAGACCGAAGTGAAGAATTATACTCCCCGGTGGATCGTTTCTCTGGATCTTCTCTTCAGCTTTCTGCCAGATTTACGAAGTAAAGAGAGTTATTTGAAGAAAGCTGTAAAAGATCGAGAAGATTTGAAGTAAAGCATTGACCGAAGACTAAAGAAAAGCAAAGATTCGGCTGCGAAGAGCAAAGTCGAAGCTCGTGGGTGCCTTCTCGCACTGTAGCGAGAAGTTTGTACTGTATCACTGATCCACACTGTAGCGGCATACTGTATTACCGATCTGCACTATAGCGGGAATCATAGTATTATCGAGTTTTATTGGACGATATCAGCTATATGCTCATTGTATCATTGAGTATAGTTTACACATCAATCCAGTGATTTATATGTTCTAGCATTGTATTTTGATTTTTCATCCACGACACTTACGAGCATATGCACACAACCGAGCCTTTGTCTCCTGAGGTGCAGGCCTACGTCGTATGATATGAGTCATTTTACGAGGGCGAGGCACCCAAGGTGTAGATGCCACTCATCCATGTTGGAAAGATTTCCACCTTCAAGTTGATATTCAGGGAAATAAAAATTGTTTTTTTTGGTGATATCTAACCCACTCTATAACATTGTTGATAAATTGCCTTGAGTTGAACTATTTTCACTGTGAATACCTATGGGTACAAATTAATGAAGTTTAATAAAGAAACATTAGGGTTTACCCTAACTGCACCTTCAAATGTGTATTTGTACCCATTTAAGCATGGGGCACGGGTATAAAACGTTAGGAACAAATATTTTTTTATGAGTATTTATGTCCGAATGTTAGTGCTAGATGGATAAATATGAGGGCTCCAAAGGATTCCAAAGTGTGTCTGTGTGTGCGTGACTATATAATGTGTGAAAACCTTTGATTTAATAAATGTATGGTTATAATTAATTAAATTATCTTGCATTTTATACATCTATTTAATATAAGTTAATTATGATTTAATTAACTATAATAAAAGTGTGTGTATATGTGAACATTATTTAATTCTATTAAATCCATAGTGTAAACTTAAATTAAATGAATTAGTAACTTATTAAAATTAAGGATAATTAAATTAAAATGATATATAAAATGGATAAATTGTGTGTGGTGTATGACTAAGAGTGGTACATAAAAGATGTGTAATTAACGTGGAGTAAAGTGAATGGTTTAAAGTGAGGTGAGAGGGTGTGTGTGTTAAAGAGTGGAGAGAATGAGATGTGCCATTAAAGTGGAATAAAGTGACATGTAAATGTAAGGTTGTGCAAGAAAAGTGCATTCAAAGAGTGGTGTGTATGTGTATGTGCTAAAGAATGGTGATTAGTAAAAGTACGTATGTGTGGTACATGTGAGCACATGAGAATATATATATATATATATATATATATGTGTGTGTGTGTGTGTGTGTATATATATATACATACATACACACACACACACACACACATATATATATATATATATATATATATATATATATATATATATATATATATATATATATATATATATATATACATACATATATATATACATACATATATATATATATATATATATATATATATATATATATATATATATATATATATATATATATATATATATATATATATATATATATATATATATATATATATATATATATATATATGTGTGTGTGTGTGTGTGTGTGTGTGTGTGTGTTGGGTTTGTTTCCCCTAATATTTTGCAAGTACTTTTCTTTTTCCCTTCTCTTTCTTCCTGGCATAAACAATGATTACGTGATTCTTCTTTTCCCTCCCTGCTTCTAGGCACCACATAGAGAGAGAAGGATCATAGCTCAATTGGAGAGAGACTACTAGAGAGAGATTGATGACTGGATATTGACGTGTAGAGAATGAAGAGGTCTCAAAGAGAGACAGTAGAGAAAGAGAGCGTCTGGCGGCTGTGCATGCTCATGTCGAAGAAGAAAGGGAGAGAGAAATCGGTTCTTGCTGCTGATTGATGCAAATGCTTACAAAAGCTGAGATAATGCATGTGAGAAACAATAGAGAGAGGGAGAGTAGTTAATCAAAACCCCTGCTCTCCACGGCTACTGCAACTCAATGCTGCTGGAGCATTGAGAGAGATAGGGAGAGATGTAGCATGCATGGATAGGATATGTCACAGAGAGAGAAAAAGAGATTCTGTTGTGAAGGCACTGGCGACTGCACACATAAAAGGTGCTAGAGAAAGAGAGAGAGTGAGAGTTAGCTTTTTTCCCCTCACGCGACTATTGCTGGTGGCTGTGCTGATGGGAGGGAGAGAGAGAGAGAGAGAGAGGGGAGAGAAAGACAGAGAGAGAGAAAGAGGGAGAGACAGAGAGAGAAAGAGATGAGAGAGAGAGAGAAAGAAGGGGGAAAATAAATATAAGGTTTAGTATTTTGTTATTATTGATTTAATTAGCACAATTAGTATATGTGAATGAATGAATATCTATGGTTGCATGTATATAATGCAAATGTGCATAGATGCATATTACTGTGAGTATGTGAGCATGTAGATACATATGCATATGCATGAATATGAGAGTGGATCCATGTACATATTAGGAATATGAAAGTATTTTTTTAGAGGCATGTGCATGTGAGTGCATATTAATATGTGCATGAGTGCATCTAAGTGTCAGCATGCATGTGATTTTGCATAAAATATGTGTTAACATAGGTAAGAAGGTATGTTAACATGTACATATGAAAGTGTGTGTTTTAGCATATGTGAGAATGAATATTAACATGAGCATACAGAATAGGAGAATGATGAGATATGCATGTTAGTATGATGCATGAAATAGCGTGAATATGCTAGAATGCATGAGCATGAGAATGTAATGCATGTGCATATAAGTGCTTGAGCATGAGCATAAGTGTATGTGTATATTAGAAATATATATATTAGCATATATCAACATGTGTGTTAGTATGTGCATATGAATGAAAATGTTTGTATTAGCATAATTGAGTGCATGCATCTAAAGTGCATTAGTATGCATGAGTAATGTATGCATGTAAGTGAATGTATTAGCATGAGTGTGAATGTATGCATTAGAGTGCATGTGAATGCTTTAATGTATGCATGAGCATATGAATGTGTATTAAGAATGTATGAGAATGAATGAAAATGTATGAGAATGTTATGAGAATTATGTTTTGAATGTTATACTTATACTCCTAATGTCTTGCAAAAACCACTAAGAAGTATTGATGAGTGCTGATGAAGTTTAACAAGTTTAAATGAAGACAGAAGAGCACTAATGTTTTGCAGACATTGAAGATTTCAAAGAGTTTCGAAAGATCATTTAAAGAGATTGAAGAATATTTATATAACTCAGTTTAAACATCAAAATTTTGGAGGCTACTTGTTGCTCCCTTAGTTGCTTTTTCCAAATACACTCTAAAGCTTACTTTGTATTTGCATCAAATAACTTGTATAGAATTCATTATAGATCTGCATTAGAATTAACAAAGTTTATCCCTCATAAAAACTTTAGCATTATTACTAATACCATTAAGAACTTTTCTTTTAATCAATTGATCATTTATGTCTACTGAGCCTATAAATGAGTCTAAGAGCATTGAATCTAGGAATGCATCTATATGTAATGAGTCTATGACCAACGATACAAATTTAACACCTTTGATTTTAGACATGTTATTGCCACCACCTATTAAAACCGACACCCAACTAAAACAAAACATAACTGCTAATGAAGGAAATGAAGAGGACTTAGAAGTAGAAGAGCTTATCAAAGACCGCATAACTTATGAATCATTATACTCTCCATCATACAAGTGTTGGTTAAATAGATTCCTAGAAGTAGAGGCTTATGGAGAAGATTAGGGTCATGATTAATATTAGGTCATTAGAAAAGCATTTCACCTTAGATATGAACTCCTAGAATAAACAAGTAATTATAGTTGTTTAATACTCTAATAAACTATTATTCACACTTGCATGCAGCCCTGAGCTTGCTCCAAACACCTAGCGCATGCTAATCGATTTGGTGGATGACCTGATCCATCATCCAAGCATCTACATAACCCCACATTGTTGAATGTGACGTGAACGGCGGCATTGCAACTCAGGACTACAATTCAAATTTATCTTTGCATATGCATCTTTACGATTCAACAATTGTTGTAGGAGTGCCTTCATCCTTGTGAGATGTGCTATATCGTGAAGCCTTGCAATCTTGATAATCTTTATGTGAGTGCCTCCATAAAGATTATCAAGTACGTGATCCTCATCATGCCACCCTTCTCATCGACAAATGAAGAAGTGAAAGTTTGCACTCATATTAGCAAAAGATGTATTTAGGATTTGATTAAATGACAATAAATGTATTCAAACTCACATAACTATTTTGAACCTCTTCCTCAAGCCAATTCTAGGTATTCATATTTTACTTTACATTCATTATATAAGTGAATAATGGGTAAAAAGGGATTGTCAAAACATGCCACACAAGACATAGACTCTAGTGTGAAAGCATTGATTGAAAAGAAATTCTTGGAATATGATGAGCAATTTAATGAGATGAACATATTTATCCAATCCAAAATTGAAGAAGTATTGTCTCTAACTCAAAACTTAGATGAAGTTTTTGAAGATAATAAAACATTATGTAAAATCTTAAAAGAGATGATTGATAATGAAGTTTCAAGTTTGAAAAACAAGTTTGAGATTTTGTTCAACCAAGTAAAAGAAATTCAATCATGCAATTGTGAACATGAACATCAAGTACAAGTCCAACATATGTCTTCTAAATTCTTGATCAAAACAATTCAATTGACCATAGAAGATCAACACTTAGACCTTCACATAGAAGATTCCATCGTCCTAAAAGATGTTTCTAGTGTGATCAATTTAGCCACATGTTTTGGGATTGTATTGTAGATGAGAGTGCTTGTGATCTTAAATTAGTCACTACAATAGAAAGAAAAATTTGTGATTACCATGTCCATTTACCTTTGCACTTGAACTTAGGAAGAGGTGGACTAAAGAATATTTTGATCAAAGAAAATCTACGCTAAGATCATTTATAAGATGGAGACCAAAGAAATATCATGATAGGAAATCTTCTGAACAAGAAACTTTGATACAAATTGAGAATCAAGTTAAATGTTTTGAAGCAAAGAAACATGATCAAATAAAATTCGATAAACAAAAAGTTGACCAAATATTACAAGAAGAATTGGACGAAGATGAGCAAGAATATGAAAAGTCAATACAATTGAAACAAAAACATGATGAATACTATGTGACATGTAATCCAAAGTTTCTAGACAATGATAAATTATTTGATCATTCAAAGGTTAAAAATTTGAAAGCTTAATTGAGCAAGAATATGAAAAGTCAATACAATTGAAACAAAAACATGATGAATACTATGTGACATGTAATCCAAAGTTTCTAGACAATGATAAATTATTTGATCATTCAAAGGTTAAAAATTTGAAAGCTTAATTGAGCCATGATATGAAAAATCGAGAGAAAAATCAAAGTGAATATGAGAATATCAAACAAGAAATTGGTGAGGATGAGAATAAAATTAACGAACAAAAACTTGAAGAACTGGAAAAATAAATGATCAAAGATATTATCACACAAATTGAACAAAATATGAACAATTCATAAAAAAATTCTACATCTTTAAAAGAAAAGTTTGAAGAAGATCCATGATGAACCGATACTAATGATGAAGCATGACGAGAATGAATGAATTTTAAATTATTCTAATTTATGTTTTCCTTAGTGTGGATTTTCTTTTGGAGATGAATGTATGGTTATGCAAATTTATTTTACTTGTGTGTATAGGTGTTGATGATTTAAGTAGGACTTTTGAAGATGATCTTGAACAAATTATTTAAAGATTTTATGGAAAATTTATGATAAAGTTGAAGATGAGATGATTGAAGAAGAAGTTAATTTCAAGTTGTATTTCTCTATGTTCTAAATTCTTTATGCTTTTTATCTATGCATATCATTTGAATTCATAACAAATATAATCATAAAATCTTGGATGAGAATTATTAAATTATGAAGAGAATCTATTTAGCCATAGTAGGAATACAAGCATTATTTAGGTTTCTACATTTATAGATTGAGTGGGGGTTCGATATAGGCAAAAGAATCTGTAGTTCACTTCAAATAATGGAAGTAATTGCATATATGTAGGAGCATATAGATGCATGATCCTTGTCTGTGAGATCCTAGGTCTTTCTTATACATGCATCTAAAACCTTAGATCGGATTAAGGGGTTAAGCCTTTCCCCTTCAAAACGAAAAAGTTGCGAATAGAAAAATAGAAAAAAGAAAAGAAAAGAAAAAAATATATATGATGGACGGAAGTTATACCTTCTTTCACCCCAAAAAGGTATTTACGATCATTATCTACATGAAGATTTCACATCATACTTGTATGAAGCAAAAGATGCAGAAAATCTAGTTGTGGAAAACACATCTAGTGAATAAACTTGGTAAAAGAAGGCGGATGTCTGTATGACTAGATTTAGTTGATTTCTTTGACATGTTTGATTGCTCATATGTGAATGCATGTATATGAAGAAACCTGATTTTGAGTGAATGAAGAAGAATTATGTTTCATAATCATCTTTGCAAAGTTTATAAATGGATGAAATTTAGATTAATTTTTCGTTGACTGAACCGGTTGATAGCTTAACTTTCTAATTTGATATATTTTCATGACCAGATTGAACTTAAATAAAATTCATGAACATTCTGCATAAAAGATTGATATATTTTGATAAATTTGAAAATTATTTATAAAAGAATTTGATGTTGTTATATGGTTGACTTTCATGATGAACATCAAGATGGTGCTTGCCTCGATTTGCAAGTTGGCCCATCGGGACGATTTTCAGGTTTGGTGGGGGTGGATGTCGGAAAAATTTCCACCTTCAAGTTGATATTCAGAGAGATAAAAATATGGTTTTTGGTGATATCTAAACCCCTCTATAACATTGTTGATAAATTGCCTTGAGCTGAACTATTTTCACTGTGAATACCTCCGTGTACAAATCAATGAAGTTTAATATAGCCACATTAGGGTATACCCTAACTGCACCTTCAAATGTGTGTTTGTTCCCATTTGAGCATGGGGCATGGGTATAAAACTCTAGGAACACATATTATTATGAGTATTTATGTCAGAATATTAGTGCTATGGATAAATATGAGGGTTCCAAAGGGTTCCAAAGTGTGTTTGTGTGTGTAGATATGAGTGTGTGTGACTATTAACATTAATATAATGTGTTAAAACCTTTGATTTAATAAATGTATTGTTATAATTAATTAAATTATCTTACATTTTATACATTTATTTAATATAAGTTAAGTTATGATTTAATTAACTATCATAATAGTATGTGTATATGTGAACATTAAGGTATTTAAATCTATTAAACACATAGTCTAAACTTAAATTAAATGAATTAGAAAATTATTAAAATTAAGGATAATTAATTTAAAATGACAAATAAAATGGATAAATTGTGCGTGGTGTGTGTGAGTAAGTGTGTAAAGAGTGGTACATAAAAGATGTGTAATTACGTAGAGTAAAGTGAATGGTATAAAGTGAGGTGAGAGAGTGTGTGTGTGTTAAAGAGTGGAGAGAATGAGATGTGCACTTAAAGTGGAATAAAGTGAAATGTAAATGTAAGGTTGTGCAAGAAAAATGAATTCAAAGAGTGGTGTGTATGTGTATGTGCTAAAAGAATGGTGACTAGTAATCTCTATGTATGTGTGGTAAAGGCACTGGCGACTCGGCACATAACACGTGCTCGAGAAAGAGAGAAGTGAGAGTTAGCTTTTTTCCTCACACTACTGTTGTTGGTGGTTGCATCGACGAACAAAGAGAGAGAGGGGGAGAGAGAGAGAGAGACAAAGAGAGAGAGAGAGAGAGAGAGAGAGAGAGAGAGAGAGAGAGAGAGAGAGAGAGAGAGAGAGAGAGAGAGAGAGAGAGAGAGAGAGAGAGAGAGAGAGGGAGGGAGGGAGGGGGGGGGGGAGGGAGGGGGGGGGAGGGAGGGAGGAAGGGAGGGAGGGAGGGAGGGAGGGAGGGAGGGAGAGAGAGAGAGAGAGAGAGAGAGAGAGAGAGAGAGAGAGAGAGAGAGAGAGAGAGAGAGAGAGAGAGAGAGAGAGAGAGAGAGAGAGAGAGAGAGAGAGAGAGAGAGAGAGAGGGAGAGAGAGAGGGAGAGAGAGAGAGGGGGGGGAGAGAGAGAGAGGAGAGAGAGAGAGAGAGAGAGAGAGAGAGAGAGAGAGAGAGAGAGAGAGAGAGAGAGAGAGAGAGAGAGAGAGAGAGAGAGAGAGAGAGAGAGAGGAAAAGAGGGAGAGAGAAAGAGGAAGAGGGGAGAGAGAGAGAGAGAGAGAGAGAGAGAGAGGAGAGAGAGAGAGAGAGAGAGAGAGAGAGAGAGAGAGAGAGAGAGAGAGAGAGAGAGAGAGAGAGAGAGAGAGAGAGAGAGAGAGAGAGATGAGAGAGAGAGAAAGAAGGGTTAAAAATAAATATAAGGTTTAGTATTTTGTTATTATGATTTAATTAGTATAATTAGTATATGTGAATGAATGAATATATATATTTACATGTATATAATGCAAATGTGCATAGATGCATATTAGTGTGAGTATGTGACCATGTAGATGGTGTTAGTATATGATCAATGTCTACCCCTCATTATTGTATTCACATTTTGTAAAGCCCCCATTATGAGGAGAAGCCAAGCGTGCATCACCCAATTGATGGGAATCCCAACTTGCATGTTGAATAAAGGTCATATTGGACCATGTAATGTATTGTAAGGAAAGGGAGTTACCAAGGTCCCCAATTGTGGGGTCTGGAGCCAGAAATACTCCAATTGATGGTAAAGGGAATATTCCATGGAATATTCCTTGTCGGAGTCAGAAATCATTTATATTTGTTAGGTCGGTTCAACCGGCCCTAAGCCTTGTATGGCAATTACGCGGGCGGTGGCTGCCCATGCTCTATCGCCCACATATAGCCATCCACGAAAGGCCACCCATGATCCTATATATACCTGACTCTGCACTACCTGAGACATCGAAGTGAGCCATCATACCTCTACCTTGTATCTCCCTATGTAGAGTTGTCTAGATCACCATTTAAGCTCTACCTTGAGAGTGAACGGGTGGACAATGCCATCATCTTTGTACTTGGTGTTAGTAGAAAATTGTTGAGATTCTCCTCTATCTATTATCTTCTCTGCTACTGCTCCTATGTTATATTGCATAACTATTATCTTACATGCTATCAGAGCCGTAAGGTTTGAATAGCTTGAGAAGTATCACTATTTTAGCCTACTAGCAGACTAGAATATGAGTAGATTATTCGAGTGATTACATGATGGCTTCATTGCCAAACACTGGTCTTGGTGCTTCAACTAATGTTAATGCTGCACCTATTCGAATTCGCCCAAGCATGGAACCAACTATACACTCTGGAAGTTCAAAATTTCTGCAATTTTGGACTCCTATGAATTACTTGACACTATCATGGGACGAATGGGATTGGATCTAGAGCATATACCAGTTGATGATCCAACAAATTCAAGATTGATGATTCAACGAGATCCAGATCTTCTACGAGCTTAGAAGAGGCGGAATGCTGATGCATTATGTGCAATTGTCACTAGTGTAAGTGATTCTGTGCTTACTTTAGTTCAACATACTAGTAAAGCACATGAGGCTTGGGGCATATTGGCTCATCAATATGAGACCAAGAACCACACTAGGATACAAAATTTAGAAAATCAATTGGCAAATGAAAAAGCATTCTGATTCTAAAAAGGCTAAAGATTTTATCAAACAGATAAAACATCTTCAAGATCAATTGGCTATAGTTGGTGTTGTTATAACACTAGAAGAGCTGGCTTGAAGATGTGTATATGTTCTTCCAGCAATGTATGATGGATTAGTAACAACCCTTAACACTCAGGTAAGACCAACTCCCCTTACATTTGAAGAGTTTTGTGCTATGCTTTTAGAAGAAGAGATGCGGCTGAAGAATCGCCAAAGTACAAGTGATGCTGCATTCTCAGATGCAAAAGGTAAAGGCTCTTCTGATGGATCAAAGAAGAAGCCAAAGAAGAAAAAGTTCACAAGAAGTTGCTTCTATTGTGAAAAGAAAGGCCATGCCATCAAGGATTGTAGAAAGAAGCAAGCTGATGAACGGAATGGGAGTGTAAAATCATCGTGGAAGAACAAAGAGTCTGCAAACAACACATGGATGGAACTATGGGTATCTATTGAAGAGGTATGCTCATCTGCTCAAGCTCGCCTTGATGAACCATGGATTTTAGATACTGGAGCTTCTCGCCATATGACCAGTAAAAAGGATTGGTATAGTTCCCTAGTGCCTCTACGGGAATCCATCAATGTAGTGGTGGGAAATGACTCCAAGTGTCCAACAGAAGGAACTGGAACCATCTCTTTTATCACTTCTCCAGGTGTTGAGAAAAAGTTATCTGATGTTCTCTATGTACCTACACTTAAAAGAAATTTGTTGTTAGTTTCTGCAATAAGAGTGGTGCAGAAATCATGGATTCATCAGGTTGTGTAGTAGGTAAAGGCATAAGAAGTGATAACCTCTATGAGTTAAGTGCCTTAACTGCTACAAGAGATAAAGATGTAAGAAGGTTATGGCACCAAGGATTTGGGCATCTCGGATTTTCAGTTTTGAAGGAGATGCAAAGAATAGGGATGGTTGCTCATTTGTCTACATTTTTAGAGTTGTAGGAACCTTGTGAAGCTTGTATGATAGGCAAGCAACAACGAAAGGCATTCCAAGAGAAACCAGCAATCGATCTCAAGCTCCTCTAGAGTTGGTACATGCTGATCTCTGCAGTAAAATGTCGTGGCATAAGTATGTGGAAAATGAATCAGGAAGGAAACTGAAGAAATTCAGAACAGATAGAGGAGGTGAATTCTTGTCTACAGAATTCAATAATTACTATAAGGAGCATGGTGTGAAAAGGCAACTTACCACAGCTCATACACCTCAACAAAATGGTGTTGTTGAGCATAGGAATATGACAGTAGTTGAAATGGCTCCTTGTATGTTAAAGGCTCAAGACATGCCTGATTCATTCTGGGTAGAAGCAATCAATACAATAGTCTACATTCTCAATCAAAGCTACACAAAAGCACTGAAGGGGATGACTCCTCAAGAAGCATATTTTGGTAAAAAGCCTTCAGTTTTGCATTTCAGAATTTTATAGTGAAGAGTCTAAACCATATAGGTTGTGGGATCCTGAGGCAAGGAAGATTTTTGTCAGCGGAGATATGGTGTTTGATGAACGATCACACTTAGGAGAAGATAAAGGTAAATCTACTATCTCATGAAACAGAGAAATATCTCACCTTGTGCCTATCAAAAGACAGGTTAAAGTTGAGGAGGATGAAACATCTGATGGAGAAATTTCCTCAATAAAAAGCCAACCAGTTGTAGTTGCACAGCATAAGCCACTACCAAAGTGGGCACAACAGCTCTTTGATGATCACAATCCACATGTAGATGTACCAAAATCATCTTTGGATGGATTACGAAAATCAAAGAGAATAGAGGAGCAAAGAAGAGCCTCAGAAAACATTGTTAACATGGCTGGGCTCGATAAAGGAACCTACCACCATTGAAGAACCCCTTGATGATCCAGGTTGGAGAGTGGCAATGCAGTCTGAGTATGGTAGCATACTCAAAAATGATACATGGGATCTAGTCGACTTGCCACCAAAGAAGAAGGTAATAGGTACTAAATGGATTTGGAAAGCTAATTATAAAGCAGATGGAACATTAGAAAAGTATAGGGCAAGATTAGTTGCATAGGGTTTTTCATAGATCGAAGGATTTGATGTTCAAGAAAAATTTGCACCAACAACATGCATGACAACTATTTGGACGGTACTTGCAGTAGCTGCACAAAAGGCCTGGTCTATTTTCTAGATGGATGTCAAAACTGCATTTTTGAATGGTCACCTCAAGGAGGAGGTATATGTATCTCAACCACCAGGTTTTGAGGTGCCTAATTCAGAAAATAAAGTTTGCAGGTTGAAGAAAGCTTTGTATGGACTTAAGCAAGCTCCACGGGCTTGGTACCAACGGATAGATAAATTTTTCAAAAATATGGGTTTTGAAAGAAGTACTTCTGATGCTAACTTGTATGTAACGAAAAGGGATAGCAAGCTAGTTGTTGTCATTGTATATGTAGATGATTTGATCATTACAAGAGATCATCAGGAACTCATCAATCAAACTCGGATCAGCTTGGGAACTGAGTTTGAAATGACAGACTTAGGTCTAGTCCATTTTTGTCTGGGAATTGAAGTATGGCAAAGGAAGGATGGAATTTGCATCTCACAACAAAAATATGCCAAAGAAATTCTCAAGGCATTTGGAATGATGGACTACAAGCCAACTAGCACACCTATGGAGGTAAATCATAACCTATCTATGGATGGTAACGTGTCTGATGTAGATGCAAAGAAGTACAAGAAGCTCGTTGGAAGTCTTATTTTTTTGTGCAACACTAGACCAGACATTTGCTATGTTGTTGGAGTATTAAGTATGTTTTCCAACAAACCTGAGGAGAGTCATTGGAATGTTGGAATGCGAATTCTAAGGTACATTGCAGGACCCTTGGATTTTGGTTATTTTTTATACCACAGGTGATACACTTTAGGGATATTGTGATTCACATTGGGCTAGAGATTGCGATTCTAGAAAATCAGATTTTGGATATTGTTTCTCACTTGGTTCAGGAATATTTTCTTGGGTAAGTAGGAAGCAACCAACTCTCACACTCTCCTCCACTGAAGCAGAGTACAAAGCAGATTGTTTTGCTTCTTGTGATGCAGTTTGGTTCAGGAGAATTCTTGCAGATCTAGGCTTTCCATCAAATATGGCAACTCTACTCAAGTGTGATAATCAAAGTTGTATGGCTATTGCAAAGAACCCAGTATATCATGCTCGCACTAAGCACATAGAAGTACAATACCATTACATTCGTGAGTTAATTGAAGATGAAATTGTGGAGCTAGAATATTGCCCAACAGAGGCAAATTGTGATGACATATTCACTAAAGCACTTGGAAGAGAGCAGCTCAACAGGCATCTTTGACAGATGGGCATAGGACCGAGACCGACTTGATTTATCATCGGTAAACATTGAGGGGGGGTGTTAGTATATGATCAATGTCTACCCCTCATGATTGTATGCACATTTTGTAAGGCCCCCATTATGAGGAGAAGCCAAGCGTGCATTTGCCATTTGATAGGAATCCCAACTTGCATGTTGGATGAAGGTCATATTGGACCATGTAAGGTATTGTAAGGAAAGGAGTTACCAAGGTCCCCAATTGTGGGGTCCGGGTAGTGGTGAGCAGCCTCGGTGCAACGATAAAGGGAATATTCCATGTCGGAGTAAAAAATCATTTATATTTGTTAGGTCGGTTCAACCGGCCTAAGCCGTGTATGGAAATTATGCGGGTGGTAGCTGCCCATGCTCTATCACCCATGTATAGCTGTCCACGGAAGGCCACCCATGATCCTACATATACCTCACTTTTCCACTACCTGAGACATCGAATTGAGCCAGCATACCTCTACCTTGTATCTCCCTATCTAGAGTTGTCTAGATCACCATTTAAGATCTACCTTGAGAGCACCCAGGTGGACAACACCATCATCTTTGTACTTTCTTTTAGTAGAAAATTGTTGAGATTCTTCTCTATCTATTATCTTCTTTGCTACTGCTCCTGTGTTATATTGCATAACTATTATCTTACAGATACATATGCATATTCATGAATATGAGAGTGGATGCATGTACATATTAAGAATATGAAAGTATGTTTTTAGAGGCATGTGCATGTGAGTGCATATTAATATGTGCATGAGTGCATCTAAGTGTTAGCATGCATGTGCTTTTGCATAAAATGTGTGTTAGCATAAGTAAGAAGGTATGTTAACATGTGCATGTGAAAGTGTGTGTGTTAGCATATGTGAGAATGAATATTAACATGAGCATAAAGAATATGAGAATGATGAGATATAGATGTTAATATGATGCATGAGATAGCATGAATATGTTAGGGTGCATGAGCATGAGAATGTAATGCATGTGCATATAAGATCATATGAATGAATGTAATGCATGAGCATAAGTGTATGTGTATATTAGAAATATATATATTAGCATATATCAACATGTGTGTTAGTATGTGCATATGAATGAAAATGTGTGTATTAGCATGATTGAGAGCATGCATGTAAAGTGCATTAGTATGCATGAGAAATGAATGCATGTAAGTGAATGTATTAGCATGAGTGTGAATGTATGCATTAGAGTGCATGTGAATGCTTTAATGTATGCATGAGCATATGCATGTGTATTAAGCATGTATGAGAATGAATGAGAATGTATGGGAATGTTATGAGAATTATGTTTTGGAAGTTATACTTATACTCCTAATGTTTTGCAGAAACCATTGAGAAGTGTTGAGGAGTGCTGATGAAGTTTAACAAGTTTAAATGAAGATAGAAGAGCACTAATGTTTTGCAGACATTGAATATTTCAAAGAGTTTCGAAAGAGAATTTAAAGAGATTGAAGAATTTTTGTATCACTTAGTTTCAAGATTAGAATTTTGGAAGCTACTTATTGCAACCTTAGTTTCCTTTTCCAAATACACTCAAAGAATTACTTCGTATTTGTATCAAAAAACTTGTATAGGATTCATTATAGATCTACATAGAAACTAGCCAATTTTATCCCTCATATGAATCTAGGAATGCATCTATATGTAATGAGTCCGTGACAAACAATACAAATTCAACAACTTTCATTTTTGACATGTTATTGCCACCATCTATTAAAACCAACACCCAACCAAAACAAAATATAGCCACTAATGAAGGAAATGAAGAGGACTTAGAAGTAGAAGAGCTTATCAAAGACTGCATAACTTATGAATCATTATACTCTCCATCATACAAGTATTGGTTAAATAGATTCCTAGAAGTACAGGCTTATGGAGAAGATTAGGGTCAAGATTAATATTAGGTCATTAGAAAAGCATTTCACCTTAGATATGAACTCGTAGAACAAACAAGTAATTATAGCGTTTAATACTTCTAATAAGCTATTCTTCACACTTCCATATACCCTTGAGCTTGCTCCAAATACCCAATGTGTGCCGATCGATTTGGCAGATGACCTGATCCATCATCTGAGCATTTACAAAACCCGACATTGGTGAACCCGACGTGAACAACGACGTTGCAACTCAGGACTAAAGTTCAAGTTTTTCTTTGCATATGCATATGTATGATTCAACAATTGTTGCAACTGTGTCTCCATCATTGGATCTTGGCTAATCTAAGAGAACACTTGATGATTATGGGTTTTGAAGGACTAATTCGATCCAAATTCAAAATTCAAGGACATAAGGTGAGAAATGTTTCGTGCTTTTGTTAAAGTAATCTTTTCATTATTGCTTATTTTATTTAATGACTTCAATTTCTTGCAAATTGATTACAGGTGGGCAGAAGAATGGAATACAAAATGAAAGTCCTTGTAGATTGGAGAAAAGATGGAACAAAACTCTCCTTGTCATAGTTCTTTTGCAAGCTGATAATGTCACTTCTTGGGCCCTAGTCATTGTATCTCATGGTTTTTGCACTTTCAAGAACCTTGTAAAAAGTAGGACAATCGATTCATGTTAGGTATTGTATATACCTTCTTCTCTGCAATGGTAATATCAAAACGTTTGGAATGTCAAAAAGTCTATGTTCACTACTTTGAAATGTGGCTGCTTATGTTTTTTTCACTTCAAAAAATGGGCCCAAAAAAGTGACTTCTGACATATATATATATTAAAAAATAGTCCCTTTTGAGTCAATATAAACTGAAAATGAGACTTTTAAAAAAACTCATTTTTTTATTCAAATACATGCACGAGTTTGTTGATGTGGAAAGTAGATCCTCTTTCTCTCTCTAGAAGAAGAAAGAGAGAGGCCTACTAAAGCCTAAAAAAAAGCCTACTCCAATCTACTAAAAACTACCCTATTAAATGCACTTTGTCCCCTTAAACAAGAACATAATTAAGCTTAATTCCTAAAAATTAGGGATCCTTACAAGGCCCATGCAAGGTTCATTTTGTCCCCTAATGCCATAGAAGATCAACACTTAGAGCTTCACATAGAAGATTCCATCATCCTAAAAGATATTTCTAGTGTGATCAATTTGGCCACATGTTTGGGAATTGTATTGAATATGAGAGTGCTTGTGATCTTAAATTAGTCACTACAGTAGAAAGAAAAATTTGTGATTACTATGTCCATTTACCTTTGCACTTGAACTTAGGAAGAGGTGGAATTAAAGAATAATTTGATCAAATGAAATCTAAGCCAAGATCATTTATAAGGTGGAGACCAAAATAAATATCATGATAGGAATTTTGAACACGAAACTGTGATACAAATTGAGAGTCAAGTTAAATGTTTTGAAGCAAAGAAACATGATCAAATAAAATTGGATAAAAAAAAGTTTACCAAATATTACAAGAAAAATTGGATGAAGGTGAGCAAGAATATGAAAAGTCAATACAGTTGAAACAAAAACATGATGAATACTATGTGACATGTAATCCAAAGTTTCTAGAAAATGATAAATTATTTGATCATTCAAAGGTTAAAAATTTGAAAGTTCAATTGAGCCATGATATGAAAAATTGAGAGAAAAATGAAAGTAAATATGAGAATATCAAACAAGAATCTGGTGAGGATGAGAGTAAAATTAATGAACAAAAACTTGAAGAACTGGAAAAACAAATGATCAAAGATATTATCATACAAATTGAATAAAATATGAACAATTCATCAAAAACTTCTACATCTTAAAAAAAAAAGTTTGAAGAAGATCCATTATGAACCGATACCAACGATGAAACATGAACAGAATGAATGAATTTTGAATTATGCTAAGTTATTTTTTTCCTTAGTGTCTGTTGATATATTTCTGTAGTGATGTGTGTGAACACTCAAGGACCAGCGGGGCACTTTTTTCCCTCTTTAGGAGGTTTTTTTCCCCCGGCTTGTATATACGCCTATTGCCCTAATGGGCTACTTATCTTTGTACATTCTCTAGTAATAAATTCAGTATTGTGTGTTGTGCTCCAAACTTCTTCTTCTTCCTTGTGCTCTTCGCGTGCTTTCGCAGACGTCTAACTCCAACAATTGGTATCAGATCAGGTTGTTGCTTCATCTAGGGTGTCATCTACACCTCTCTAGTTGCAGTCTCAAATTCGCACGAAATTTGGTGAGCGTACTCAGGGTGTTTCAGAGATCAAAACAACTTTTCTATGTGGTGCCGAGATCATGATCTGAGCTCGTTTCGGCCTCCGAACGCACTATCCTAGCGCTTGTAGAGGCTATTTTTTCTTTTTGTGCCAAAGATATATACCTGTTTCGGTTCGCCAATATAAGCATCTCAAAGTCTGCTACATGTCTAACAGAATTTGTCTGGGAAGTTCTGTTCAACTTTTTGAGATACAGTCAATTTTTTGCATCAAGGTTTTTTAGTCACCAGCCATGGCTGAAAGTAGTGATGTATTCCGTATGTTGGTTGTTGAGGATAAGTTCGATGTATCAACTACCTGTTAAGGGCTTATATGATGCGACATGAATTGGTTGCAAAAGGACTGTGGAACATTGTGTAGGGTGTTGAAAAATGTCCTATCACACCTACAATTATTACAACTGCACATACTAAAGCTGATGCAGAAGGTGTCGAAGATGATGATATTCTGCATATTCTTGTTCGTGCTACTCTTCTGCTGCACCTATTATAGAGAAAATTTGTTGGGATGGTAGAGATGCCCATGCACATGCATTGGTAGCTTTGTCTGTCAAACGTGCCACTATTCCTCACATTTGCTCTTGTAGAATAGCTAAGGATGCTTGGGATACACTTAGCACATTGTACCAAGTTAGGAATGAGGCTTGTGTTGCTTACCTTCGAAAACAGTTGGAGAGTGAGCATATGAATGAAGGTGATTCCATGGACAATTTTCTAACAAAGATCAAAGACTTAAAGGAACATTTGATTTCTACTGATGAGATTATACCAGATAGCTCACTTGTGTAGACCATTCTGAATGGACTTCTTGATTCATATAAGAGTTTTGCTTCTACTCTTTGGTTGATGATGAAAGGCAATCCAAATGCCTTGTCATTTGAGGACTTAGTCTCTGCTCTGTTGCAGGAGGATCAGCCCAGGCATAATAGGTCCATTATGCGTGTTGCAGATCAAGCTGTCCTTGCTAATCAAAAGGGCAAAGGAAAATGGAGCTCTTCAACTAGTAAGTAGAAATCTACTAATTCTGCACAATCAAAGAGGGAAAACAAAGATGAAAAGAAATCACAGAAGCAGAAATTGTTTTGCAAGTACTGTAAAGGAAATGATCATATCATAAAGAACTGTCCAAAACTAGCTGCTAAAGAGGCAAAGAAGAAAGAGGCTGGAATGGTTTTTGTAGAGTCCTCTACACCAAAAAGAGAGTCAGATAATCTGGTGTAGGAAGAAGAATGGGCATTTACTACTCTTTGGAGTTTGGACCCATCTTCTCATGAGCAGTGCATGTCTGCAATAGACTCAGATGTTTGGTACTTTGACAGTGGGGCGACCAAATATATTAGCTCACAACGGAGTTTCTTCTCTTCACTCGAGCTTGCCCCTATAGGGAATATTGTTACATGCTCTAACAACTGCTCTTATCCTGTTATGGGAGTTGGTAAGATCATTTTGACTATTGTTGATGGTAGTTCTTTCATTTTGCCAGATGCTTTGTTTGTGCCAAGGATCAAGAAAAATCTGTTATCCATTTTTGCATTAGCCAAGATTGGCTTGGTTGTGAAATTTGTTGATGACAGATGCACAGTTCATGATCTATCAAATGGCAACATGATTATAGCTTCTAGCATTTTATGTCGTGGGTTGTATAAGCTCATAGACTATGAAAGATCTGTAAATGATTCGGCATGTGCAGTATATAATTCTCAGGCTATGTCAGATGCAAAGGTTTGGCATGCACGCTTTTGTCATCTGAATTTAGTTTGCTACTCCTACAGAAATATGAAATGGTGTCCTCTCAGCCCAAACTTGAGGCACCTGGAAAACATGTTTGTGAAGGTTGTATTTTGGGAAAAATGCAATGTTCCTCCTTTCCAAAAGATGGTTCAGTTCAGGCTACTCAGAAATTACAGCTTGTACATAGTGATTTCTGTGGTCCTATGCAGACACCTTCTTTTGGAAATTATCTTTACTTCATGATTTCATTGATGATTTTCCAAGCATGCATGGGTATATCCATTGATGGCAAAGTCCGAAGTGTTCATGTGCTTCAAACAGTTTTTGGTTTTGGCTGAAAATCTGTCAGTATGTAAAATGGGCACCCTCTGTTCTAATCGAGGGGGGGAATATATATCTTCTGATTTTAATGCATTTCTGGCTGAACATGGGATAAAACACCAGTGTACAATGCCGTATACACCTCAATAAAATGGAGTTGCTGAATGAAAGAACAGGTCACTCATGGAGATGGTGAGGTGTATGGTCAAGAGTCAGGCTTTACCACATAGTTTTTTGGCTTGAGGCTGTCATGTATGCAGCATATGTACTTAATAGGTGTCCCACTAAAGCGTTGCAGTCTATCACTCCATATGAGGCTTGGCATGATCGCAAGCCATCTATTGCTCATCTGTGTGTTTTTGGTTGTTTGGCATATGCATTAGTGCCTGAACAACATCACAGAAAATTGGATGATAAAGTAGTAAAATGTACTTTTGTTGGGTACAATTATGAAAGTAAAAGCTATCCTCTGTATCATCCATAGATTTCTGGTTAGCCGTGATGTTTTTTTTATGGAAGATTCTATTCAGCCATTGCTTTCATGTAGTAAGGAGACATCTGTTAGCTCCAAAGACATGTATGATACTTTGCTGCCTCTTTTTATAGGTGGACAGTCTAGTGTTGGTCCTAATGAGGCTCAACCTTTGTAGGTTTCATCATTAGGAAAAAAAATGAGCCTTCATTGGGCCTTTTAGATTAAGGGCTGATTAGTGATGGACCAATGAGAAGAGGGTGGTGGACACAGTCTAGTCCCTTAATCATATAGGCTAGGTATAGGCTTCTCTAGTTTTTGTGTGGTCAAAGGGAGGAAAACCACTTCGAATTTGTAGTTTTGAATACGTGAATGGTATTAAAGAACTTAGAAATGAATCGAAACCCATGGATTGAGTTAAGAATCCAAAGGATGAGATTGATTTGCAAAAGTCAAGGCTACTTTGAACAAGAGCCCTTGGATTTATGGTTTCTTGAAGGGGCAAGATCTTTTGCTTTTTCCAAAATGAGCTATCACATTGTCACCCTTGGATTCTATGTCCATCGGATGATAGAGATTGAAATCGTTCAAAATTTGGCGCCTTTGAATGTGTGCCACGTGATATTATTTTCATCGAGTGGCTCAAATTCAATGCCTATATGGGATAAGCACGTTAGCTTGTGGACCACTTAATGGTGGGTTGAATCCGACGGCTATAGAGGACTACACAGAAGTATTCAGCCCCATTTCTGGTTTGTCGTTGGATCATCTCAGATCCAAGCGTCCAAAATTGTGGAGAGATTGACAAAAGCATCCAAGTAAGATTCTCTGAGCCTCCACGCATGTCAGCCCATTCAATTGAGGACTCCGCTTTTTTTTTTCTAGAGCTGAGTGCCTTTCAATCTTAAACATTCGATGGAAGCATCCAACGGCCGAAAACAAATCTTTTTAAAAATTCAAATCCAATATTCTATCAAATAATATTTTAATCAGTAAAACCACTGGTGGTTTTCTATGCAGCCTTAATCATCTAGATTAAGCTTTTTAATTCCTAAAAATTAGGAATCCTTACAAGGCCCATGCAAGGTTCATTTTTCCCCCCCTAATGTGTGATGATGCAAATGATTCCATTTTTTATGCAGATTTACATGATGCACTTGTTGATGAGCGAGTTGATATTGAGGAGGCAAAAGCTATGCGAAAATGGTTGGTGCGGACTTTGCATGATAGCAAATTAGATGCACCTCTGTCATATCCTACTCGTTCAGGCTCTCATAGTGCCTCTTTTGCATTAGATTGCTATGCTATGGCTACATCTAGTCTCTGTGATGAGAATGGACCTGTTTCTTTTGATGAAGCACAAAATTCAGAAAATTGGATGGCTGCTATGCAATCTGAAGATGATGCTATAATGAAGAATCATACTTGGTCTTTATGTGACTTGCCTCCTAGCAAGAAGGCCATTGGCACTAAGTGGGTTTACAAGCTGAAGCATAATCCTGATGGAACAGTTGACATGTATAAGGTTAGGCTTGTTGCAAAGGGTTATGCATAGGAAAGAGGCATTGATTTTGATGAGATCTTTGCACCTACGTCACTGCATTTCTGAATGGTGACTTGCATGAAGAAGTGTATGTTTTTCAGCCCTGTGGCTTTGTGTAAAAAGGGCATAAAAACCAAGTGTGTAGGTTAAAGAAGGCATTATATGGTATGAGAAGATACATGCCTATCTAATTGCACATGGTTTTAAGAACAGTCCAACTAAAAGCACCTTATATGTTAAGCATGCTAATGATGTGCTTCTGATCATTATTGTCTATGTTGATGACATGCTACTCATTGGTCCTATTGAGAAGCATATTGCTGATTTTAAGGCTGATTTGCATGCCTCATTTGAGATGTTTGATTTGGGGAATTTGCATCACTATTTGGGCCTTTAGTTTATGCAAGTTGATGGTGGAATGGATTTGTGTCAAAAGAAATATATTGACACATTATTACAGCGTTTTGACCTTGACGATTGTAAGCCTATTTCCACTCCTATGGAGATAGGTTTATGACTGAGTCTTCAGGATGTTGGAGATGCATTTGATGCTGTTCTCTATCAGCAGGCTGTTGGATGCTTGATTTACTTATGCATTACTTGGCCAGATATTCAGTTTGATGTCTCACAGATGAGCAGGTTTATGCATTGCCCAGGTGTCAAGCATTGGCAGGCGGTTAAGCGCATCTTTCGCTACTTGAGTCATACTCGACTACTTGGGTTGTTTTATCCCAAGGAGAAATCACTACCGCCAAATTTGCATGCTTTTTCTAACTCTCACTGGGCTGGTTGCTATGACAATCATGTGTCCACTAGTGGCTTTTGCTTCATGCTTGGTAGTTCATGTATATCTTGGTTGAGCAAGAAGCAACTTTCTATGGCCACTTGCAATTGTGAGGCTGAGTATAGGGTAACTTTCACAGCTACTCTTGAGTGTGTGTGGCTTAGACGCCTTATGGTTGATTTGGGTGTTGGTTAGTCTTCTGCCACCACCATCTTAATTGACAGTTAGAGCGCATTGGCAGTTGTGAGGAACCCTGTGTTCCATGCTCGCACTAAGCACATTGAGGTGCATTATCATTATGTTAGGGAGAGGTTCTCTGCTGGGGAGATCAGCTTGGCATATGTGCCCACACAGGAGAACATTGCAGACCTTTTCACGAAGGTTCTACCTAGGGAGAAGTTTGAAGCTTTCTGCAAAGCTTTGGGCTTACTTCCTTTTGTGGATTGATTCCACATAGCTTGGCACTTCCTTATACATGAGTGCTAGCTCCTTGTTCACCACATCACTCCAAGGGGGGGATTTGTTGATATATTTAGGTAGTGATATGTGTGAACACACTAGGACTGTCGGGGCACTTTTTCCCATCTTTAGGAGGTTTTTTTCTCCCAGCTTGTATATATGCCTACTTATCTTTTTACATTCTCTAGTAATACATTTAGTATTGTGTGTTGTGCTCCAAGCTTCTTCTTCTTCCTTGTCCTGTTTGCGTGCTTCCGTAGACATCTAACTCCAACAATGTGGATTTTCTTTTGCAGATAAATGTATGGTTATGCAAATAAATTTTACTTTTATGTCTAGATGTTGATGATTTTAGCAGGAATTATAAAGATGATCTTGAACAAATTAATTAAAGATTTTATGGAAAATTTATGATAAAGTTGAAGATGAGATGATTGAAGAAGAAGTTAATTTCAGGTTGTATTTCTCTATATTCTAAATTCTTTATGTTTTTTTTATCTATGCATATCATTTGCATTCATAAAAAATATAATCATAAAATCTCGGATGAGGATTATTAAATTATGAAGAGAATCTATTTAGCCATAGTAGGAATACAAGCCTGATTTAGGTTTCTACATTTAAAGATTGAATAGGGATTTAATATGGGCAAAAGGATTTGTAGTTCATTTCAAATAATGGAAGTTATTGTATATATGTAGGAGCATATAGATGCATGATCCTTGTCTGTGAGATCCTAGGTCTTTCTTATACATGCATCTAGAACCTTAGCTCGGATTAAGGGGTTAAGCCTTTCCCCTTCAAAACAAAAAAGTGCAAATAGAAAAATAGAAAAAAGAAAAGAAAAGAAAAAAATATATATAATGGATGGGAGTTATACCTTCTTTCACCCCAAAAAGGTATTTACGATCATTATCTACATGAATATTTCACATCATACTTGTATAAAGTAGAAGATGTAGAAAATCTAGTTCTGGAAAATACATCTAGTGAATAAAATTGGGCAAACCAGTATGTATAACTAGATTTATTTGATTTCTTTGACATGTTTGATTGCTCATATGTGAATGCATGTATATGAAGAAACCTGATTTTGAGTGAATGAAGAAGAATTCTGTTTCATAATGATCTTTGGAAAGTTTACAAATGGATGAAATTTAGATTAATCTTTTGTTGACTGAATCGGTTGATATCTTAACTTTCTAAATTGATATGTTTTCATTAACATGTTAAACTTAAATAAAATTCATGAACATTCTGCATAAAAGATTGGTATATTTGATAAATTTGAAAATTATTTATAAAAGAATTTGATGTTGTTATATGGTTGAATTTCAGGATGATCATAAAGATGCTACTTCCCTTGATCTACAAGTGGGCCCATTGGGACGATGTGCACGTTTGGTGGGGGTGGATGTCAGAAACATTTTCACCTTCAAGTTGATATTCAGGGAAATAAAAATATTTTTATTGGTGATATCTAAACCCCTCTATAACATTTTTGATAAATTGCCTTGAGTTGAACTATTTTCACTGCAAATACTTGCGGGTACAAATTAATGAGGTTTAATATAGCCACATTAGGGTTTACCCTAACTGCACCTTCAAATGTGTGTTCGTACCCATTTAAGCATGGGGCATGGGTACAAAACTCTAGGAACACATATATTTATGAGTATTTATGTCAGAATGTTCGTGCTAG
>CM035416.1:23546699-23614199 GCA_020310875.1 Ceratopteris richardii | reverse complement strand
AAAGTGTGTTAGCATATGTGAGATTGAATATTAACATGAGCATAAAGAATATGAGAATGATGAGATATACATGTTAGTATGATGCATGAGATAGTGTGAATATGTTAGGGTGCATGAGCATTTGCATGAGGATAAATGTATGTGTATATTAGAAATATATGTATTCCCGTATATCAACATGTGTCTTAGTATGTGCATATGAATGAAAATGTGTGTATTAGCATGATTGAGAGCATGCATGTAAAGTGCATTAGTATGCATGAGAAAAGTATGCATGTAAGTGAATGTATTAGCATGAGTGTCAATGTATGCATTAGAGTGCATGTGAATGCTTTAATGTATGCATGAGCATATGCATGTGTATTAAGCATTTATGAGAATGAATGAGAATGTATGAGAATGTTATGAGAATTATGTTTTGAAAGTTATATTTATACTCCTAATTTTTGCAGAATCCATTGAGAAGTGTTGAGGAGTGCTGATGAAGTTTAACAAGTTTAAATGAAGACAGAAGAGCACTAATGTTTTGCAGACATTGAAGATTTCAAAGAGTTTCGAAAGAGCATTTAAAGAGATTGAAGAATATTTGTATCACTCAATTTCAAGATCAAAATTTTGGAAGCTACTTGTTGCTACCTTAGTTGCCTTTTCCAAATACACTCTAAAGCTTACTTTGTATTTGCATAAGAAAACTTGTATAGGATTCATTATAGATCTGCATTAAAATTACCAAATTTTGTCCCTCATAAAAGTTTAGCATTATCAGTAATACCATTTAGAACTTTTCTTTTAATCAATTGATCATTTATGTCTACTGAGCCTATAAATGAGTCTAAGAGCACTGAGTCTAGGAATGCATTCATATGTAATGAGTCTGTGACCAACGATACAAATTCAACAACTTTCATTTTTGATGTGTTATTGCCACCACCTATTAAAACCGATACCCAACCAAAACAAAACACAGCTGCTAACAAGGAAATGAAGAGGACTTAGAAGTAGAAGAGCTTATCAAAGACCACATAACTTATGAATCATTATACTCTCCATCATACAAGTATTGGTTAAATAGATTCGTAGAAGTAGAGGCTTATGGAGAAGATTAAGGTCACGATTAACATTAAGTCATTAGAAAAGCATTTCACCTTAGATATGAACTCCTAGAATAAACAAGTAATTATAGTTGTTTAATACTTCCAATAAGCTATCCTTCACACTTGCATATACTCCTGAGCTTTCTCCAAACACCCAGTGTGTGCCGATCAATTTGGCAGATGACCTGATCCATCATCCGAGCATCTATAGAACCCGACACCGAACGTGGAGAACAACCCATGTCAGGGCCTGATCCAACCGTGCGATGCTATCCCTTCCTTAGACCTTACTTCGCTCTCCGATACGAGTAGACATTGCACGACCGAGGTGCTTGAGCCTTTCTCTCCCGAGGGTGTGGGACCACGACGTATGATACAACCACCGTACCGAGGGAAAGAGACGCAACGTTGTCGTCGAGATTTTCTCTCCTCTCACTTGTGAAGGCCTACAAAAAACATATTTGGTGAAGGTAGCCAAAATTCCCCGAGAAGTCCAGGATGCATCAAGGATGTCAAAGGAAGGTCACATACAAAGTTTCAAAGAAATCAAGAAAGTCCATGGTAGCGGTCAAAGCTGGTCAAAGTTGGGAAATTAGTACAAAAATTTCATTGTCACCAAATTAGATGAAAATTCATATACTTGTAAAGATTGTCAAAGGAAGTCTATAGCCCCAATTTCAGCAGAAAATGGATTTTGTAGCACATTGATATGCTATGTTCATTTTGTAAAAATGTAATTTTTCTAGTTTGACCCTACAAATTCTTGTATAGAAATTTATGTTAGCCATATGGTTTGGCATGTATAAAGATCATATATGGCTTCATATTTGAACAAATTTTCAAGGCTATCAGGGCTTCCTAGAGACCTTAATGCCACCTTGCAAGCTTCCAAATGTAGTCAAACTTGTACAAGGGAGATCCAGATGGGAGTTTTTTCTGCATATTCCTAAAGGAGATCTTTGGAAACATAGTCCTACAAAGTTTCATCTTCATCAAAGCCTATTTGGAGGGTCAAAGAGTACAAAGTCTAGTTTTCAGGATCACCGCATTTTTCTAGTTTAAGCAAATTGAAGGGTTGAAGGGCCACCACATGGTGAAAGCTGATTGAGCCATGTTGTACGATCAAGATGAGCTCATATTCAAGGGTGGAGATGCACTTATGCTTAAAGCAAGGAGGATCCACGAGTTTTTCCATAAAAGCAGATTTTTTTGACAATCAAAGATCAATAATGCAGCTTTTCTCCAAAAATAGTGGCTTATCTTATCCGAATTGATGTCAGCACTGATCCGACGGTCCAGATCATCCCCAGATCCAATGGTGGAGAATGAGGGCGCCTAAATTTCACTCCTTTACACTAGATTTGATAGAAAGAACAATTCCAAGCCATTTGATTTGATTAATCAAATGGTTGTAATGGAAAGTAGTGATCCTAGAGTTGAGAGTTGATTTCTCTAGATCCAATGGCCCAAATTCATTCAAAAAACTATATAAACCCCCCTCCAAACTCCTAGAGCATCATTGTTAGGCATCCATAGGGCTCATGCTAGCTTACGGTTTCCTTGAGACGATCACCCTCGGTTGAGCGAGTGAGGATCCGAGGTGAGCTAGTATGAGTATAGTACCTAGTTTCAAATTTAAGTTAGAACTCCAATCTAGGATAGGCTCTTGAAACCAGCATCTCTATCTCGACTCACCCTCGGTGGAGCGTGTGAGTGAGTTAGAGCTGATTTTAATGAGTCTTAGACTTCTTTAGTTAGACGTTACGAGCCTAGACATACATAGGGTCACTGGAGTGGAACTCACCTTCTTACGTGTGACATTCGGTTGAACTGTCATGGTTTGAGTAGACTGCCTAGCTTGACGTACCACGACGATCTTATACATGTATCTTAATTCAAATCCTTTTAATTCATGTCACTTGTCACTTGTCTCTTGTCTCCTCTCTCAGTCTCTTAAGTATTTTTACATGTCTTCTATTTCTTCTATGTGTGAGAAGACTATTGCGTTGAACCAGTGAGGATGTTTCTTTGAGCTTGTGAGTAAACTCTATCATCATAATTCACTTGCATGCATATAATCCATACATACCCATACATATTGATTAGTTTCTGAAAGTGTATAAGAAGCTCCAATATTGGACCATTCTTCCTTTCGAAACTAGTTTATGTGTAAGGTTTCCATCTATTCACGTCATGCATACATATCATCCAAAGAAGATTATGCATATGGATTAGAATTAGGAAGTGTTTAAGAAGCTCCTTCAATGGACCATTCTTCCATCCAAATTTGATTCGTGTGTATGGTTCTCTTTCATTCTTATCATTCATGTTCATAAATCTAACTTGCACTCCTACATTCCCATTCCCATAATCATTTCAACATCTCTCTCTTCTCCATACTCAACATTAATTTCACTTTCATGTCCTTAAACCTTCCAACATTCATTAGCTTCATACACCCTATGTGTGCCACGACCGGACCCGATCCACCCGGATTGCGATCACCTCCACATTTGAACCCGACGTGAAACGCTTCGTGGCATTTTCTTCTGATCTTGTTGGGAGGTTGTGATCCATATCCTTTGTTTCATATTTTTCATCCTCATCATATCATCATCATCATCAGTCTTGAGTGTTGCACTGGATTTATCAAAGTATCATGCACATCTTCGTCGTGAAGTAAACACATTTGTGAGAGATCTAGAGCATCGTGCATCACTTGCTTATTCACATAAGATGGAGGAAGGATTGAAATCCCTTATTGTTGAGAAACAAGGCCAAAGAATAGTCTCTTCTATGTTGAGAGAGAAGGGAAAATTCAATGGCATCAACATCACAAGCTACTTAGATTTGTTTGAAGAGCAAGCTATGACCAAAGCCAACATAATCGGGATGGATTCTTACGATGGTTTAATTCACCGAAGCCTAGTAGCTCTATTACTCACTTACAAAATGAGTATATTAGACGCTATGAACAACTTCCTGATGAGGGTAAGATAACCTTGGAACCTGATCTTGTGATCAATTTTCTTAAGCTTCTTCATCCTGAAACTCGTAGGGAAGTTGAATGACGATTAGAAGAACCGGATAAGCGCTATGGTCTTACTGACAATTGGCAAAAAGTGCGTAAAGTAGTAGAGGTTGTAGCCCATAGACATCAAAGACAATCCATGCTTTATGAGCAAACTAGTCTTCCTCAAGCTAGCCTTCCACAAATTAAGGATCAATTTAGAGAACAATCCCATGCTATGAATTTTGACTCTACTCCTATTCCTCAAATGATGGAGCCTACTCAAGGTTTTAAAGTAGAGCCAAATAAAGTGTAGTTGAACAATCTCAAGTGGAAATTCTCACTAAGCAAATGGAAAGTCTTATTGCTACACAATCCAATTTGGCCAAGACAATAGATGCTTTACAATCTAATTACACCAAAACTTTCCAAAATCAAATGAGCCCAATGTCTTTTCAAGAGCCTAATCCACATATAATAGCTACCAATCAAAATTCACAAGTAGCTCCTACTCAAACATATCAAGTTCCTCCAATGCATAATCCTTCAATGCAAAATCCTCATCCTCATGGGCAAAATCCTCAAATGTATCAAAACATGTATCCTCAAGCTTCACAAATAGCTTTTCAAAATCCTAAAAATCAAAATTTTCAAAATCATCAACCGTATAATATGGAAGCTCCTCTTCCACCTCAAGTACCACATGTTGCTCCCCAAGCTCCTCAAATACATCAATTGCCTTTTCAAAATCCTAATTATCCTGTTCAAGCAATACCTTATCAACAAAATCCTCAATTTCAAAATTTCCCACCACAAGTTAATCAAAATCCTCAAAATCAAAATGCTTTTGTGCGTGGCCCTCGTAGGTGTCCTTGGTGTGATTCGTTAGAGCACTTTTTGAGAGATTGTGAACTATTGAAGGCTGGTAAGGAGCAACGACTAGTAATAGACATAGACAAGAAAATCTGTGACTATCGATCTAGGCTACCTTTGCAAGGAAATTATGGTAAGGGAGGAATGAAAAAACATTATGAAAATATAACCATAATGGACGTAGGAACTAGAGGAGTGAAACTAGAAGCTCTTGATGAACAACAAGTAGAATCAAGTAAACCCACAAAGGAAGGTGATTTTTCCATAGAGGCTTTAGTAAGAGCACGGGATGAGATTAGGAGAATAACGGCTTGGGAGTCACCGATAGAAGATCAATCTCTTATTTCTCACATATCCAATGTAGAAGAGAAACGAAAAAGAGATGAAGCTGAGCCTAGTGAAAGAAGAGTGACTCAAAAACAAACCTCAGCGGGAATAGAAACAATCATAGAGCAAGGAGAAACATCACAATCCAAAGATAAAAAACAAGAATCAGAACCCAATGAACAAAAACAAGAGGAGAAACAAAAAGGGAAGAAGACAAAGCAAAGAAAAACAGAACCAAAGCCTTTTGATAAACCAGAACAATCAAAACAAACTGAAGACCAAACACGAGAACATGAACAAAAACAAGACCTTGAGCAAAAACAAAAAAAACCAAAGAGAAAACCTAAAGCCATCTTGATTTCAGAAATTGAGAGAAAAATAGATCCTATGGAGATTTTAGATGACATTTTGCTTAAGAGTCAAGTGACTATGTCTTTAGAACAAGTTTTCTCTATTGCAAAGCCTGTTTTTAAAGATAACTTTATCGGCCTAATTAAAAGGAAGAGGTTTCCGCTTAATCTAGATACTGAGATGCAAGATTCTCTAGATCAAGATCAAGCTATGAATGAAGCCTTAAACTTTGATGAATCTGATGAAGAGGACTTTGATGATGATGAAGTAAATGTTAATAAAAATTTCTTAGGACCTATTCAACCTGACCATGAAAATCATGAAAACAATCCTGAAAGTCACTTTAAAAGAACATTTTGGTCTAGAGGTACATCAGAGATGCATGTTAAAATAGGAAATGATAAGAACACTATCACTGTAAATGCATTAGTAGATTCTGGCTCTGAAATCAATGTGATTTCAAGAGAAGTCTATGATAAGTTTTGATGGCCCATAGATAAAGATTGTGGATGGCGTATGAGAACTACAGATAATGGTGTAGGTAGTACCCTGTATGGAGCTTGTGCTAGTGTGCCCATATCCATAGGAGGAATCACAAAAGAGTTTCACTTTTTTATTCAAGATAATTGCTCCTATGAAGTTCTCTTAGGTCAACCCTTTATTTGTGAGAGTCGTATGGAAACTAAAGCCATGGATGATGGGTCTACCTATGCTAGATTCAAGTCTAAGGATGGAATGCAATCACTTCAAGTCATGACAGTAGGAGTGAATCATCCTAGGAATCGATTGTCAATTAGAAAGAAACCTATTGTTACTCAGGGTCATGAGCATGCTTGTAGTGATTGTGCACCTCGATTCATGTTTGGAGCTACATATGATCAAAATTTTGGATAGAATCCATTGTTGAGGGGGACAACAGTGGATATTGGTTTGATATCTCGTAGCCAACCAACATGTACAATAGTTTGTCACTTTGTTTTCCACATTCTAAATTAGATTTTCTTCATAAGAGTCAATTGTCCAAGTCTTTTATCCAAAAAACCCAAAAAAATTATAAAAACAACAAAATCATGGAACATGATGAGAACATTGAGCATGTGATTGAAACATCTCATTGTTTCTTTACTCTTGAGGAGTTAGAGTTATGTCTTCAACAAAATTCTAATTCCCATATTATTCTTCTTTCCTCCCTTGATGAGTATGCTCTAATCCAAGAGTATGCTCTCAATGTTGACAAGTGCTCAAAATTTAACCAAACACATGATGCCTTAGTTGAAACAAAGTACAAAATTGTAGACAAAAAAATCAAACCCATAGCTCAACCATTACCTCAAGGAAGTAATAAAAAAATTATTGATGTGAAAAATGATCCAATTCTTCTGGATAAGAAAAACATAGGACATACATTCACGGATGAGACAATCAAACAGGTGAAAATTGGTAGAGATGATGACTTTCTTTTGCTAGCAGCGAGAGATAAATTTGAGAGAGTCATACGTAGCCATGGAAAAGCCTTTACTATGTATCCTCATGAGATTGGTTGTGTAGATCCTAAGCTAGTTGCACCCATGATAATATTTACTATTCCACATATTCCATGGAATCTTCGTCCTATACCTGTTCCAAAGGCTCACTTACCTGAGCTAATGAAACTACTTAAGGAGAAGATAAACATGAGAATTTTAGAGCCATCTTTTGCACCTTACTCAAATAGATGGTTCACTGTGCCTAAAAAGAATGGGAAACTACGTTTTATTCAAGATCTCCAACCTGTCAATAAAGTCACCATAAGGAATGTAGGAACAGGACCCATTGTAGATGAGTTTGCTGAATCATTTTCAGGACATTCTATCTATTCAATGGGTGATTTATATTCGGGATATGACCAATTCCAATTAGCAATTGATAGTCGTGACATAACCACAATGAAAACTCCTTTAGCGGCTTAGTGCGAATGTGTACCTTACCTCAAGGAGCGACTAATTCTGTGGCTCATATGATGAGTGCTATGAATATGGTCTTACATGACTTTATCCCTCATATAACTATGCCATTCATTGATGATATTCCAATTAAAGGGAGTGAGGAACGTGTAAAGGACATTACTTTAGATTCATCGGGATGTCGTAAATTTGTTCTTGACCATATCTCTGATTGTGAAATAATATTTCAACGATTTGAAGAGGCAGGTCTCACATTTTCCATAGAGAAATCTGTTTTTGGTGTGAGGTACTTATTGTTGGACATTTATGTGGCCATTATGGTCGAAAGCCATACCCACAAAAAGTTGATGCCATTAGCAAGATTTCTGAAACATGTAACAACGTGAGTGAGGTACGTAGATTTCTTGGTGCTTGCATCTTTTATGTTATTTGGATCCCACACTTTGCTCATGTTGCTGATTGTATTTATGACTTGTTGAGGAAGAAACGAAAATTTATTTGGACTGACAAACACACTCAAGCTATGCGTAAATTGAAGAAATTATTGCTTGAAGCTCCCATCCTTAAGCGTGTAGACTATTCTGCTAACAAACCTATTATATTGACTGTTGATACTAGTCCTATTGGTATAGGTTGGGTTATAAGTCAAAATGATAGTGAAGGGAATAGATATGCAATTAGGTTTGGTGCCAAAATTTTTCATGAAACACAATAAAAATATCCACAGATCAAACGAGAACTATGGGGTATGGTAACAGCTTTGAAAACAGACAAAGAATATTTCATTGGTGCAAATGTCAAATTTGAGACTGATTGTTTGCCTCTCATTGGAATGATAGCCAATTGTTCATCTCCTGATATAGCCATGCTTAGATGGATCTCATATATTAAGTTCATAAATCCTAAGTTAGTTCATATTTCAGGTAAGTCAAACTCAGTTGCTGATATGTTATCGAGAGCTAGATTTGATGATGATCTTGAAAGTGATCTAATAAAGAATGTGAATTTAGTTGACTATGTTCCACATATATATGAGTATGAGAAATTTAATGAGTCTGAGTATGAAGATGAATGTAGAGACATAGGAAAGTATCTAAGTACACTACAACCATTACCTAGCTGGACTACGACTAGATTCTGTAACATTAGGAAACGAGCTTATAACTTTTTCCTATGTAATGGTTATCTTTGGAGACATGCTAAGGGTAAGGTTAAGAATCCACAACAAGTCCTAGGAAAGAGAGATCTTCAACTGCAAGTAATGAAGGAAATGCATGAGACGTTATGGGCAGGTCATAAAGGATTTTTTGGAACATATGAAAAAATTAGAAGTACCTATTATTGGCCTAGGATGTATGTTGACATTAGTAGCTATGTTTCTACATGTTCTACTTGTCAACTTCATTCATCAGTCAAACATAGAGATCCGTTGCATCCTACTTATCCACCTTGTATTCACTACAAGTGGGTAGTAGATCTTGTAACTATGCCTAAAGGTATTGAAAAAATACGTTACATTGTACTTGCAAGAGAAGACTTAACTAATCATGTAGAGGGACGTGCACTACAATCTAAGACCACTTACAATGTTTGCAAATTCTTGCTTGAAGATGTCATAAGTCACTTTGGGTACATAGAGAAAGTAGTTGCCGATCGTGGAGAGTTAAATGCGAGAGAAGCTAAAGAGTTCTTTGAGCGTCACGGTATGTGTTTGTCTCTCACTACTGCATATAACCTAGAGGCCAATGGTAAAATAGAGAGAGGGCATCCACCTATTGTGAAAGCCATATCTAAAGCATGTAATGGTGACATCAAACAATGGCCTAAATTCTTACCTTTTGCACTTTGGGCAGATAGAATGACATGCACACGTACTACTGGATATATGCCTGCTGAACTCATGTACTGTCAAAAACCATTGTTTCCAATTCAGTCTCATATTTCTGCATGGTCAAATTTGCCTTGGTCTGAAAACATGTCTACTGATGATTTTTTGATTTTGCGTATTAAACAGTTAGAACAAGGTAAATTAAGACTTGCTGATGCTGTTGAAAAATTAAGAGAATCTAGAATGAAGAACAAGCATTATTTTGATAAAACTCATCGATTGCCTCCTAAGCCAATTGAAGTAGGGGATTGGGTGCTCATTTATGATAGTACATTTGACTCTCAATATGATGCACGCAAAAAGCTCACTCAACGGTGGTTTGGGCCATACATTGTATCAAAAGTCAACAACAATGGTACGTATGCTCTTTGTGAATTAAATGGTGTTGCACTAAAAACTTTGATTGCAGGTAAAAGGATAAAGCTATTCAAGAAACGTGATAATGATGAGTACATTTTGGATGAGTACATTGAAGAAGATGACAACAATGAGGCCGATTCATAAACAGGAGTATCCATGTTATTAAAAAAAAAAAGGGAAGAAAAAATATATATATATATATATATAAATATCATTTCAAGTTCATGTTGCTTTGTTTTTTTTTCAAGTTCATTCTATTTTTTTTCCATTCTTGTTTCATGCATGTTTGTTTTCAGTCTTTGCATTGCATTGCATATCCACATCACTTGAGTCAAAAAAAAAAAGGGCAAATGATGATTTCTCTACTTGTGTAAAATTTATCTTAAGTAGTAACTTATCTACTAAGAAATTGGTTATAATCTAGGATTGTGGAAAGATAGGGCATGTAGATTTGAAGGTTTATTCTGGTGACATGACTTTCATATATAAACATGCATATGTATCCTGTATCGAAAGCATAATTATTGAAATCCTAGCTCCTGCTATTGCATGTTTCTACATCTTTAGTCCACCTCACAACACTTGTATCGGAGTTTAAACGACTGTTTTCCGTCATCAAAAATGGTTGTACCTTGTATCGGGGTTTAATTTTTTCCCGTCATAAAAAAAAAAAGGGTTGCTACATGTTACCAAGAAGTTTACACTTTCTTCCACCCCAAAAAAGTGATCGTAACCATAAAGTTGCCGAATCATCATCATCATCAAAAAAAAAAAAAGAGCAAGCCAAAGGAGGATAAAGAGGCATAGTAGAATAAATCACGGGCTATATAGGCAGATTTATGCATTAGTGGAGTTTAGTTAGATTTCCTTGCATCTTATTAGAGAAAGAGCATATTCCTATTTATGTAGGAAAGGAGTTGATCTAAAATAAGCTAAAGATGAAAGATGTCTCTTGAAAATCCTAAATCTTTGTTTATAATCATATTTAAGGTAGATTGCTTTATGAAAAAGGTACAAAATTTTCTTCAAGATGAGAGGAACTGATGCTTAAAACGACTCAATACATCCACTTCCACTTCATATTGATGCTTGTTTTTTTTCTTTCTTGTTGCCAATGTTGCTTGTTCATTTGCATATATGTTGCCTATTTGTTCATGCATATTCATGTTGCCTGTTTCAATTCTTTCTTTCATGCAAATTTTGCTTCATGTCACGTTACCTACTTATTCATGCATATAATCAATTTTCCTTCCATGTTTCTTATGTTGCCTATAAAAGAATTTGATGCCTGGAACATTTTGTTTTTCACAGATGCTAGAGTGGCGCTTCCGGAGGAATCGCAGGTTTAGTGGGGGCGAATGTCGTCGAGATTTTCTCTCCTCTCTCACTTGTGAAGGCCTACAAAAAACATATTTGGTGAAGGTAGCCAGAATTCCCCGAGAAGTCCAAGATGCATCAAGGATGTCAAAGGAAGGTCACATACAAAGTTTCAAAGAAATCAAGAAAGTCCATTGTAGCGGTCAAAGCTGGTCAAAGTTGGGAAATTAGGGCAAAAATTTCATTGTCACCAAATTAGATGAAAATTCATTTTGTAAAAATGTAATTTTTCTAGTTTGACCCTACAAATTCTTGTATAGAAATTTATGTTAGCCATATGGTTTGGCATGTATAAAGATCATATATGGCTACATATTTGTACAAATTTTCAAGGCTATCAGAGCTTCCTAGAGACCTTAATGCCACCTTGCAAGCTTCCAAATGTAGTCAAACTTATACAAGGGAGATTCAGATGGGAGTTTTTTCTGCATATTCCTGAAGGAGATCTTTGGAAACATAGTCCTACAAAGTTTCATCTTCATCAAAGCCTATTTGGAGGGTCAAAGATTACAAAGTCCAGTTTTCAGGATCACCGCAGTTTTCTAGTTTAAGCAAATTGAAGGGTTGAAGGGTCACCACATGGCGAAAGTTGATTGAGCCATGTTGTACGATCAAGATGAGCTCATATTCAAGGGTGGAGATGCACTTATGCTTAAAGCAACGAGGATCCACGAGTTTTTCCATAAAAGAAGATTTTTTTGACAATCAAAGATCAATAATGCAGCTTTTCTCCAAAAATAGTGGCTTATCTTATCCGAATTGATGTTAGCACTGATCCGACGGTCCAGATCATCCCCAGATCCAATGGTGGAGAATGAGGGTGCCCTAAATTTCACTCCTTTACACTAGATTTGATAGAAAGAACAATTCCAAGCCATTTGATTTGATTAATCAAATGGTTGTAATCGAAAGTAGTGATCCTAGAGTTGAGAGTTGATTTCTCTAGATCCAATGGCCCAAATTCATTCAAAAAACTATATAACCCCCCCTCCAAACTCCTAGAGCATCATTGTTAGGCATCCATAGGGCTCATGCTAGCTTACGGTTTCCTTGAGACGATCACCCTCGGTTGAGCGAGTGAGGATCCAAGGTGAGCTAGTATGAGTATAGTACCTAGTTTCAAATTTAAGTTAGAACTCCAATCTAGGATAGGCTCTTGAAACCAGCATCTCTATCTCGAATCACCCTCGGTGGAGCGTGTGAGTGAGTTAGAACTGATTTTAATGAGTCTTAGACTTCTTTAGTTAGACGTTACGAGCCTAGACATACATAGGGTCACTGGAGTGGAACTCACCTTCTTACATGTGACATTCGGTTGAATTGTCATGGTTTGAGGGTCGGAACCACCTTTGATCAGTAGACTGCCTAGCTTGACGTACCACGACGATCTTATACATGTATCTTAATTCAAATCCTTTTAATTCATGTCACTTGTCACTTGTCTCTCGTCTCCTCTCTCAGTCTCTTAAGTATTTTTACATGTCTTCTATTTCTTCTATGTGTGAGAAGGCTATTGCGTTGAACCAGTGAGGATGTTTCTTTGAGCTTGTGAGTAAACTCTATCATCATAATTCACTTGCATGCATATAATCCATACATACCCATACATATTGATTAGTTTCTGAAAGTGTATAAGAAGCTCCAATATTGGACCATTCTTCCTTTCGAAACTAGTTTATGTGTAAGGATTCCATCTATTCACGTCATGCATACATATCATCCAAAGAAGACTATGCATATGGATTAGAATTAGGAAGTGTTTAAGAAGCTCCTTCAATGGACCATTCTTCCTTCCAAATTTGATTCGTGTGTATGGTTCTCTTTCATTCTTATCATTCATGTTCATAAATCTAACTTGCACTCCTACATTCCCATTCCCATAATCATTTCAACATCTCTCTCTTCTCCATACTCAACATTAATTTCACTTTCATGTCCTTAAACCTTCCAACATTCATTAGCTTCATACACCTTGTGTGTGCCACGACCGGACCCGATCCACCCGGTTTGCGATCACCTCCACAACGTGCAGATGTCACTCGATGGATGAAGCACCCAATGGGGCTTGATCCAACCCCACACCACTCTCCCTTCCTTTGACCTTCCTTTCATCCCCGAAAACATGATAACAAATTAGATGCACCTTTGTTATATCATAATTTTTTAGGCTCTCATAGTGCCTTTTTTGCATCAAATTGCTATGCTATGGTTGCCTCTAGTCTTTGTGATGAGAATGAGCTTGTTTTGTTTGATGAAGCATAAAATTCAAAAAATTGGATGGTTGTTATGCAATCTCAATATGATGCTATAATGAAGAATTGTACTTGTTCTTTGTGTGACTTGACTCGTGGCAAGAAGGCCATTGACACTAAGTGGATTTACAAGTTGAAGCATAAGCCTGATGGAACAGTTGATAGGTATAAGGCTAGGCTTGTTGCAAAGGGTTATGCTTAGGAAAGAGGAATTGAGTTTGATGAGACCTTTGCTCCTACTTGCCGAATGACTACTGTTCATAGATCTGCACACTTGCAGCTCATCATGGTTGGAATGTACAACAATTGGACATTAAAACAGCATTTCTAAATGGGAACTTGCATGAAGAAGTGTATGTTTTTCAACCCCATGGCTTTATGCAAAAAGGGCATGAAAATTAGGTATGTAGGTTAAAGAAGGCATTATATGGTTTAAAGAAAGCACCACTTTCTTGGTATGAAAAGATAAATGCCTTTTTGATTGGACATGGGTTTGAGGGCAATCCAATTCAGAGGACCTTATATGTTAAGCACGTAAATGATGTGCCTCTAATCATTATTGTGTATGCTGATCACATGCTCTTAAAGGGTCCTCATGCGAAGGATATTGCTAGTTTTAACGTTGATTTTCATGCCTCATTTCAGATGTTTGATTTGGGGCATTTAGTATATGCAAGTTGATGGTGGAATAACTTTGTATCAAACCAAATATATTGACATATTATTGTAGCATTTTGGCCTTGAAGACTATAAACCTATTGCCAGTCTTATGGAGACATGTTTAAAATTGAGTCTTCATGATGCAGGAGATGCATTTGATGCTATTATCTATCAATAGGATATTAGATGGTTGATTTACTTATGCACTATTCAACCAAATATTTAGTTTGCTATCTCACAAATGAGCAGGTTTATGCATTGCCTAGGAGTCAAACATTGGCAGGCATTTAAGAACATCTTTTGCTACTTGAGTGGTACCCGACTACTTGAATTGTTGTATCCCAAGGTGGATCACTACCACCAAATTTATATGCTTTTCTGACTCTGGCTGGGGTAGTTTCTATGACACTTCTGTATCCACTAGTGGCTTTTGCTTCATGGTTGGTAGCTCATGTATATCTTGGTTGAGCAAGAAGCAGCCTATTGTGGCCGTTTCCAATTGTGAGGCTGAGTATAAGGTATCCTTCACATCGACTATTGAGTGTGTGTGGCTCACATGCCTTATGGTTGATTTGGCTATTGGTCAGTCTTCTGCCACCACCATCTTCAATCATAGTCAAAGCGCATTGGTAGCTGTGAGAAACCCTGTGTTCCATGCTCGCACTAAGCACATTGAGGTGCATTATCATTATGTCAGGGAGAGGTTCTTTGCTAGAGACATTAGCTTGGCATATGTGCCCATGTAGGAGAACATTGCATACCTTTTCACCAAGGCTCTGCCTAGGGAGAAGTTTGAAGCTTTTTGAAGATTTGGGCTTACTTCCTTTTGTGGATTGAATCCACATAGCTTGGCACTTCCTTATACATGAGTGCCAACTCCTCATTAGGGAAAAAAATGAGCCCAACATGGGTCTTTTGGATTAAGGACTGATTAGGAACGGACCAATGAGAGGTGGGTGGTGGACAGAGTCTAGTCCTTTAATCACATAGGTTAGGCATAGGATTCCCTTGTCTTTTTGTGGTCAAACATGGAAAAACCAGGTAGAACTAGTGGGTTTCCTTTTGGGAATGGTTTTGGAAATGTCGGATTTCATTTAGAGCCCCTTGTTTCCTTTAAAGATGAAAGGCTTAGACGAAATAGCAAAATTCAAGGCCACTTTTGTTGGAGAATTCCTCTCCTAATCGCAGCGAAAAGTATAGAAGACCTTCTCAAGATCAAGACTCTTGCCAATAGCAGAACCTTCAAATGAAAACTGGTACCAATTGAAATATCCAATGAACTTGAAACTTTGGTCACTCAAACTAGACACCTAGAGCTTTCAAATTGAGATATCAAACACTCAATCTGGAGTAGATTTGGGTTGGCAACTATTTGATTCAAAACAGACTACCTGTCCACTCAGTTAGGCTGAAAACTGGACTTCACTAAAACCTGAATAACTCACAGAGCATAAAGAATTTCATAAAACTGTTTTAGATAGAGGAAGTACTCAAGATAAGCTTTCCAACGAATGTCTAAACACTAAAATTGGATACATATATTGAGAGATATGACTCTCACAAGTAGACTACCCAAAAATGGGTGTGCGGCTGGACATACTCTATGAGAGTAAACTGAACGAAATGACTCAAAACAAATGAAGTAGCTACAAGGGGGCTTCCATGCCTTCTTCCTCTATCCTTGCGTGTCCTCCCTTGCCTCTTTTATAGCCAAGTGACCAAAAACTCTCATGATGAGTTTGAGAGCTCTTCTCCATCATTTCTCCACTACTTTGGACAGCCACTCCTCTTACAGTTCAGTTTTTGGATTTGATTCTCTTTTGAATGATTCTCTTTTGGTCTCCACTACTTGCTGAAGTAAATGCTTCTATTTTTCATTTTTGTATTTTTCTTCTACTTGAAGAAAATCCTTTTTGCAAAAATATATACGAGCTTACTTCTTTATTTTTAACACTCCCCCTCAAGCTCACATGTGAGCTTGCACCTTCAGCCATATCCTGCAAGTTGATGTCGTCCTTGAACCTCTTGAGCTTAGAAGCATCTAGGGACTTTGTAAGCATGTCTGCAACCTGGTCATTAGTTCCAATGAACTTTATATCCACATCCTTGCTCAAAAGCTTTTCTCGAACATAATAATAATGCACTTCTATGTGCTTGCTTTGTGCATGAAACATTGGATTGTTTGTCAAGTGAATGCTTGACATGTTGTCACCATAAATTGGAATGGTCTCCACCTAGATCCCTACTTAATATGAAATTGAGCATCCTAAAGCTCCAAGGTTGGTAGTTTTTCTTCTTAAGATTCTTAATAGCATTGGAATCATGAGCCATGATAAAAGTAGGTGTGTGTTACCTCCATAGAATTTGTAGATAGCTTTATGCCTTTTGGTGATGAGAACTCCTGTAGATGCTCCCCCTTGATGTAGCATTCAAGTACTTCACCTTGTTGTTTTGATTCACTTCAAGTCTTCTTACACTAAACTTGATGTCTTCAAGCTACTTTGATACCACTGATGGAAGATTTCTCCTCCAAATGCACAACAAGAAGCATGGACCTTGCCCAAGACCTAGTTGCTCTTAGAACAATAATCACTAAAACAGCTATAACTCAAACTACCCAAATCCAATAAAAAAACCCTATTAGCCACATAAACAAGACACTAAGAAATTAGCAATGAGCCATTAGTTACTAGAATTGGACACCTGTAGACTAGTCAATTTAGTCACACAAGACATACTCGGTTTCCTTTCAGGTTTTATGACACACAAGTAGAGAAAGAAAAAGTATAACTCACAATAAAAGATGAATTTACCAAAAAACCTTTTGGATATAGAATTTATAAGCTTTCCAAAAAGTACAAGAAATCTGAAAATGGAGCTTCCTAAAGAGAGAAAACGAAGTCATAATAGGCTGCTATAGAAATTCAGCACCCTTTGGAAACGATAGGAGAGATATACTTCCTAACATCCACAGAAACTTAAAATAAGCTTGGACAATGCTTAAATAGCCATGCCAGCCTTCCATGACTCTTCATATGTCCTGTGTAATAAAGTGATAGGTAGGAGATGGTTGAACCATGCAAGAAACTCATGATTATGACCACCACATGCTAGAGAGATGACTCTCCTCCCAATCAAATGCCTCTATATATAGCTCTCTCCAGGGTACTCCCTGCTTGGGCAGGTGGATACTAACCATCCATGTGTCAGCCATGTAACTTCATGTGCACCAAGTGTTCGAGTTAACCAGAGTTAACTCAAGTAGATGCTTCTAGAAGGTTCTAGAGCTCTTTGGGCAAAATACTCCCCCCATGTACCCCATGGGGGTGGAACCCAAGAACTCCTCCTTCACACCCTTGAGACTTAACCACTAGGCTAAGTGGATCACTTGGTTACAAGAGTAAATGACCTTCTAGTAAGTCTAGACTCGAGATCTTTGGTCATACACACAGGTGACGAAACGGTGTCCGATTTCAGATCTGTCCAAATCGACCAGACCCTTGGATCATAGACTTACTTTATTACATTCTTCCCCCCTTGGAAAAATATTTCTGTCCTAAAAAATAAATCTATATATCTATTGTAGGCAGCCCCTGAGCCTCATGTTCTAAAACCTGGAAGAACGTGGTCATGTTCTAGAACTGGAAGAACATGTCTCATCTTTGTGGTGGCATCCCTGCCCAAATGATTCAAAACACTATCTCGCTTTGCACTTTGATAAATTGGTCAAAGTACATAGTAGTGAAGGAATAATAAGGGTGGATCTAAAAACATCCTTGGCCAATTCACAATTTTTGCTAGGTGCCATCTAGGCATAAACATGTGAACTAGGTGGATTCAAGTTACTAGTCTATTTTTGGGCATGCCTGGTGCATGGAATTAGCAACTAGGGTGCGATTATTATGCCTCGCAAGACTTTGAGAACTCTTGATTCACTTGAATTTGGTTTGGAGAACTTGAAGTTTGGTTGTCCCAAACATCTAAATTGGATGTTTGTGCAATGGTTTACTCCTATCCAATAGTTACTTGATTTTTTCACTCGACTAGAGGACTACTTTGTCCTGATGAGTTTAAAAATCCTGTGTAAATTGTAGGAGAAATTTTACCATTCTTGAGTCAACCATACTATAACTTGACCAATTCAAATTCAAAATGAAACTTGTCCAGCGTAGGACACTTTTCTCAAAGACTTGAGCTAAAAGCTCTTTGGAATTGTCAATCTGTTGAGCAATTCCCAACTTCTCTATTCTAGAGTATATTGGACTCTAGCAAATCATTTATGCTATAATTTTAAGCGAACTCAAATGAATAAGTCAATCTTGAACTTCTCATCTTTCAATGTTTGAAAAGGTTCTTATTCAGAACATCTATTGAGGATGTTTAATTTAGTTACCTAGTTCTAACCGACTAACCCTTAACTTTTGAGAAAAGAATCAGATACCGTATCTGAGTCAAATCCAAAAGATTTGGAAAGCGAAAAGAAAACAGTAAAACTCAGTTCAACCAATTTAAACTTCGAAGATACGTAGAATTGCTATGTGTCAAAGTCTAGATGACTTAGGACTTTAACTTCTCAAAGATCTGTTTCAACAGGGTATTGAAGCATTTTTTTCTATCTCTAAGAGAAATAAGCTAGATTCTCAAAAAGATTCAAAGAAAATTGAAAACATCATCTAACCACAAGATACTAGTGTGGTAACCAACATGATTGTGTCGACCCACTGAGGTTCTATTGATGAGTTTTGTATTCAAATAATACTTCACTTGAGACTAAGTTCAGATCATATTCAGTCTTTCTGACTCCTTACTAGGAATGTAATTCTTGTGCATTTCTTTGATTCAAAAGAGTGACTTTACCAAGTTACACTAGGAACTTGGTGCTTGATTTAGTCAATCAAATCCTTGGTTGAAAAGATCAACTCAAAATCAAAGTCCAACGTTTTTTAGAAATTTATGAAATATTTCCGAATTAACAATGCTTTATCTTGAAGTGCTTCAAGAAGATATTGGAAGTTACTTACTTCATATCTTCTATTTCCTTGATCTTTCTGTTTCCTTGATCTTGAAGTTATCTTTAAATATATTGAGATACTACTTTTATACTCCTTGAATTTTTTTAACTCCTTTGAAGTTTTAATTCCATTGAGGATCAAACCTAACTTCAAGATCCAATCTAGGACTAAAAGCTAATCATCATCTCATGATCCAATGTCCCATACCATCTTTCCTACATCAATCTGAGTATAAAATCTAGTGTCCCATACCACCCTATTTTATACTCACATTGGCGTGTAAGTGAATTTTATCCTAAAGTCTAAACATATCTTGGTAGAGTACCTTCTTTCTTTATTTCTTTATGACAACTTTTGAAGTTTTAGGCATTACCTCTAACTAGATATTCTAGGTTTTGATTCCTTCACATGATCGTTTCACAATCACGTGCTTTGCCTTGGAAACTTGAAAACCTTCTGATGGAATATCCATCCTTCTAGGGTTTTCAAATGAAAACCAATCAAAATTCCAAGTACTTGAATTTTCACAAATTCAAGTTCAATTGGTTTATCTTTGACCAATTTGTAGTGACAAGAGCTTGTGACTTCTTGTCTTTAGATTCCTTTCTTTATTGATGCTTTAGGTACCTACTGTAGCTCAGTGATGAGTAGCACCTCCTTTAATGTCAATCCAAGAAGAGGTGAGGATGGTATGAAGACCTCGAACAAGTGATGGCACAAGTGTGTGAGTGAGAAGCACACTGACATGCACACACATACACACACACGTGCACACAAGGCAAGAACAAAGAGAGAGACAATGGAGTTCTTTAGATTTCTCAAAAGTGCTCTTCAACTTCAATTATACAACAAGCTACCCTCAAAAATGAGCTCTCTAGCTCTTTTTATAGTTTTTGACTAGTTTTGGCCCTGTGCAGACCTAGTGTCCGGCCTAGTTGAAAATTAGGTTCTAGGGCCTATTTGAGGGCTCAAATGGAGTCTAAAAAATATGAAAATTGATAGGTAGGTACTTCTAATGCTCCTCAAGCTCAAGGACTCCTTGGCTTGCACAAAATGGAGTCAAAACTATCCAAAAACGGTATTTACAAGGTTAAGGTAGTGATGAAAATCACTGTTCAAATGAGGTTTGGTTGGAAAATTTGGATGGCCTATCTGCCAGATCTTCATTGACTACTTTGTCTGCTTGTGCCCTCTCTCCGCTCTGGCTCCCTTCTTTGGCTTCCTTGTCTTGTGAGTCCTTGGGTGCTTTGACTGTTTCCAACACCCCCCCTCTCTCGCGTCTGTCATCTCTGACAGACCCTTGTTTGGCTGAGCGTTTGACATAGAATTCAACCACGTCTGAAGCGGTGGTGTTCTTCCAGCCGCAGCCCTCGTGCTAAGTCTGTTAGGAGGGCATCCCAATCCACTGGACCTGGAACGTTCGGATGTGGCACACACAGTTGTTCTGAATGTAATGTTCGCTCCATTGCAAAGAGGTGGAGTAGATGGGAGGGTCTGGGAACAAAGACTTCAGAGTGGTATTCCCAGAACCCCGTGATGAACATCTCTTCAAATGTTTGTTTGTAGCAAGCGGGGAGGTATTTAATTCGTGCATGCCATGCATATATCACCTAGATGGAGGGGGTTGTACTCATATCGTAGACCAAATCGAGGTTACATGCTATGAATCCAACTCCTGAGAAACGTGGATCTTTAATATTTTTGAAGGTTCTGAAGGTTACCAACATCAACTCGAATATCTTGATGCACATTTGAGCCATTACATCTGGGATGTTTCGCATTCTAACTCCCCAGTGGTGGATGGTTGAGAGCATGTTGCCCACCGTAGTTTGTCCCCGTGGCGGTGCCAGGTATACGTAATTGAGCCACTTTGCACAACCTTTGACATTCTTCACAGTGATGGCAAACTCAGACCATGTGCGTCTTCTGAGTATGGGAGCATAACAGGGATTATACTTAATGAATAGTGGCATGTTATTCCAAGTTCGAACCATCTCACGGTAAGTTTCTAAGAGTCATAGCCGCCGGGTAGGTTGATGAATTGATCCTTGTTTAGCGCTCTCAGGGATATCATCAGGGCGGAATTGTGTGGAAAAGGTTGGAGCCTTGCCACATCGTCGTTGAATTTCTGCGTTGTAATATGCCAAGAGCACACAATACGGCACATACTGATCATCGTTGGTGCCTATCCATCTGTGATGAGACATACTTTGGAAATATTCTGATTTGATAATGGTGTCCTCAATCTTGGTCATGGACTCAATCTGGACCCCGACTCGATCATCATGTGTATTGGCCGTTTTCTCGAGTTTCTGCATCCAATGGATCTTCGTATGACTCATCCACTTCTATGGGTACCAATGCTTCTGGTTCTGGCTCGATGACTGGGGAGGGTTTTCTTTCATATTGGAGTAACTTGTTTTGCAACTCCGCGACCTGTTCTCTTAGTGCATTTACCTCTCCTGTAGTGGTGGTAGACTCGGTGATCTTGGGGGCTTCCTGCATCATTAGCTGTTGACAGAGAGTATCTCGTTCTTTGCCTAACTCATCATGCGCTTCCAGGAGATCCGCATAGCTTTCTAGAATTGTCTTCATAGTCTCGGATGGAACAGCTTTGAATCTTTCAAGGTCGATCTCCGTGGGGGAACCCTCCATGGCTGTCTCTAAATTTTCTTCGTTCTGCCTTTGCAAGCGCTTGTTCTCTTCGAGGGCAGTGGCCATGTGCTGTCTGAGTAAGGTCAGATTACGACGGCTTTTAACATGTTCTGTCTGATAAAGTTCCAGTAGAGCTGTTAGTTTTTTAACTTCGACGGGTTCGGATGACTCGGAAGCTTCCAAAAGGGTCTGGTGAGCGTGCTCAAGCGTAGTGTAGCGTTGATTTAGGTCAGTGTTTTCTGCTTCCAAAGCTGCAAGCCTCTTTTGTAGTTGCTCTTGCTCCGTAATTATTTGGCGATGACGATCTGCTAAGGTTTGGTATTCTGTTTGCAACTGATGTACACATTGGTGTAATGTAGAAAACATGTTATTTACATTTATGAATGCAGGGAAGGTGGAGGATGCAGGGGGAATGGGGAGGGGGAAAGGGATAGTGAATGAAGTGGTCACGAAAGGTGATGTGGGTGGAGGGGGTATGAGAGATGGTGGTAGAGAGGGGGGAGGGAGTGGTGCTCTGGCTGGTGATGTTTCCATGGTGTCAAAAGTGTGTGTGACCGTGTAGATGGGGACAGTGGGTGGGGTGGATGTGACGTTCGTGAATAGTGTTGTGAAGGTGGGCATAGTAACCCCTCCAAGGTGGATGCCTGAAGAGAGGGGAATTCCCATGACATACGTGGTGATCGTGGACGTGGGGGTGGTCGTGTCAGGGGGAGGAGTGAATTGTGCAGTGATGGGTGAGGTGTGTGATGATGACGGTGCCGCCTGATGTTCTTCCGTTTGTGTGGTATCTCTCGGTGCTGATACATCCATGTGGATTTGCTTTCCGGAGCAAAGGGGGCGAGTAGGCACTCATTTCTCAAAGCGATGAATGTAAGCCATAGATGAATGAATGGCTTCATCCAGGCCCACCGCGTTCGCGTGCAGGTTCAGGGATTCAATAAACAGTTCGTCCACTCCTTCTTCTGCTAACATCTGACTTATTAGCATCTTTCTTGTTTCCAGTGATAGCTTGTGATGCTCTTGGACTCTCTTCATAGTCTCATATAACCTTTTGATTTGCGCAGTATATGTGGGGGCACTCGCTAGTTCTTTAATTTCTTCGTATTCTTGATCATGTTCGTCATCTACTTCCTCCTCAGTCTCTTCTTCATCTTCCTCAACTTCCACTACTTTTGGTTGGGTCGGGGCTGAAGTTGTTGTGGTAGGTTGTGGTTCTTGGGTCTGCTCTGCTTCTGTCTCAAGGTTAGACTCATTAATCATGCGAGCGATTTCTTCGTCTGTCAAATCAGCCAGGGTGTAGCCTTGTGGGAACTCCAAGTCCGATGGAATAGGAGGAAAAACCAAATTGGGTCCTTCTGCACTTGGCCTGGGTACGCAAATAGTAAATGGTTGGACACGTCTGGTCTGAGGTGGTGTCACCTCTGGTGTGGTGGTGGCTCCCCTTGCTTGGGCACACGGTAATTGGACTACACCTCTCATTTTCTTAGATGGAGGTCCTGTTGTTGATAGCCGTCTCTGGAATTCCTGAGCTCTGGACCACACTAGTGCTCTTTGAATAGGCACGTCATAAGCTAAGCACCTATAAATTATTTTTGTCAGCGCACAACACCCATGAAGCACGTTCTTCTGTTTCTTATTCCATCATTGATGTGCTAGGTGGGTTTGATCTATGATCCAGTGTGGTAAATTGATTGTGAGGTCCTCTGTCTCTGCCAAGTACAAACTGAACCAGATTCTTTTTGGTGGCATAGTGAAGCGTTCTTGGGCGGGGAAGGCGAAGTGTTGCATGATCGTTCGTAGGTGTAGGGCGATGGTTGGTGTCATTGCTACCATGTCCTTCAATTTTTTGAGATCCTTGTGCTTCATCCTACCGGGAATCATTATTTCTTTCTCAGTGGGAATATGCATACCTTGCATGTTCAACGCTTCCCGTACTAGGTTGAGGGTCAGTTTGAATCTCTTTAGCTCATGGCCTGACATTAGTGAGGGTAGCACGAAGGTACTATCGCCTCCCTTGGCTCTGTAAGGGGTGATGGTATTGATAAGGTAGGAGCAACGCAGGAAATCTGGCTTAGGTGGATGTGCCCAAAAATAGCTATCCAAGCCTGCTTTGGTCCATACCGATCACATTACTTCTGTGTTAATTGCGGACAAAACAGCCAATGTTAAGGCCAGTGTTGAATTAATGCATTGTTCTAACTGTCAGCACGTGTCAAATGAATCGTGGGTTCTTGGGAGTGGTAGGGGTCTGTTAGACAGAGGCCCTGTCAGCTCCCAAAATAACTGATTCAGTTGCAGCAATAAAATGCTATTGACAGTTCTATCTGAATCTACTGTCCTTAGACAGTGTCATCACAGTCTTAGCTCAGCTACCAGTAACAACTGGATTGTACCAGACTTATCTATACCTTTGTACTGAATTACTTCAGACTAATATGCTACTGTAACAGTACAATAGTCCAACCTTCAAGAAGACAGCGCTCACAGTCAAGCAACCGGATCACAGAAGGTACCTACGGTTTCAACCTACAGTTCTGAAGACTAACACACACTGGAATTACCCCTTAACTATAGGTAATTATCACCGTACAAGTGCAGATCGAGAACAGCACTACTTCTGCACAACGTTCTTAGGGAAAGATTACTACATTCACATAGACTTATCAGTACTTAGCAGTTCAACAAGGAGAGGAGCACTACGTCGTACATCTTAACAGAACAATTCGTCACAACGATCCACAATAACTCTTTCAAACAACGATCCAACGACTTACTGAATGGAACTAGATTCACAGTGTAACTGAGATTGACAGATGACAACACAGAGTACAACAGAGTACGCAGAGCTTAGACAAGACACACTACAGCAACACTCAGACACTCAACCAAACGAACAGTCTGGCGCTACTCAGAATTGATCCGAAAACCGCCCCCCCTTTTTTGAGCACTTCCTTTCATTGCTTTATATAAGATTTACAAATATGCGCGTAACAACCTTTCGCACGTGTTTTACAAAGATTTCCGTTACACCTGTCCCAATCCGATGGCTGACTAACACTGGCACGCATGGTGGACTCGAACCCGCAAGTTGCAAAACTATTGTTCATCGACTATTCCTTCTAAGTACATGTTTCGGGCTAATCTAAATGTACGGGTGATCTTTTTCTTAAGTGTTTCTATTAATTGTTTGAGAGTTTCTGGCTCTACTAGTTGGGCATCTACTCTAACAGAACTTATGGCTATGGCTTCGATTAACAAAATTTCTACTTGCGTTTGCAGAAAGGTTTCTTGCAGATAAAAGTTATTGGCCAATGCAGCATCTCGGGACGTCTTCATTTCCTCGAGCTGTTGCTCCATCTTCTGTACTCTTTCTTTTATGTTTGCCAGTTGGTTTTCGCGCCTCTCGATCTCCTGAACTTGAAAATCTACAGTCCTGATGTATGAGTCCTTCTCGTGTTTGAGATTGGCAATGAGCTTCTGTGTCTGCCCTTCCTTTGTTAGGTAGTGCTTGAGCATATTATTTACGTCTGTCAAATTTTCGTTGGTTCTCTGTAGTTCTTCTTCTGTTCTTTTCTACTGCAACTGCTGTTCTTGACTCTGCTACACCAGTTCTTGTAATTGCTTTGTGGTTTCTTCTAGTAGATTGCCCAATGCAATTCGGGCATCTTCTTTGTCTTGTATGTCCTGCTTCATTTTGTTGATTTCTTCATGGCAATCTGCAGTAACTCTTCTTTCCTTGTAAGTGATGCCACTGTCGCATCTCTCTGATTGATCAGCATTTCCTGTTCGGTGAGTTTTGCCTGTAATTCCTTCAATTGCTCTTGTAGGGATTGGTTTTCGGCTTTGGCAATTAGTACTTCTTCCTGTAGGGGGCTGATGTCAGCTTCTAGCATATCAACTTTATGTTGTAGCTCGTTGCGGATACTGTCTGTGGCTACTTTCATGTGGATGGGAAGTTGTTGAGATAAATTGATAAGAACTTGACCCATATTGGCCAGTTCGGAAAGCATTGGAATGGAAGGGAGGGGTAGCTGGGGTCATGGTTGGGAAGAGGATGCGTTGAGGAGTTGTTGGGAGTTCGATGGAGAGTAGTTGAGGGAGGAGGATGAGGACTCGGCGGTTTTGGCAGGGTGAATGGGCTGGATAGGGATGATGGGTGGTTCCGGTGGGGGAGTGGGAAGGATGGTTTGATTTGTTACCTGATTGGCGGTTTGTTGTTCCTGCTCTGCAACTGTGGATTCCACTGCTTTTAGCAGTCTCTCCAGTGCTTCCTTAGCAGCTTGTTCTTCATCTATCTGTTGTTTTTCTTGAGACTCTTGCTGTGATTCTTCTTCGGTCGATGATGTGTCAGCTTCCGTATGTTTTTCCTGTTGTTGTTCTTGGGACGATTGTGCAGAAGATTCGTTTTGCATGGATGTTGTGGTGTCGTGGAATGTTTCTTCATCTTGCTTATCCTCTTCTTTGTCGCCCTCATTGTTCCCTCCGGCAGATCCTTGTGCTTCGCTTTCAGAAGAGCTAATCCTTATTCTTTTTCTTCGGAATAGTTGGTTTAATTCCTCTTCGTCTTCTTCTTCGTCGTCCCACAGCTGCACTGACTCTTCATGTCGCAGAACTGGTCCCTGGGTGGTGGTTGCGCTGCGAGTATGGCCGGAAAGAGGAATGAAATGATGTGTGGTAGTCTGGATCTCGGCGTGCCTCCTTTGTTTACCTGTTTCATGATGGCGACGCATTCTCGGTGGATGCGGTGGAAGAAGAAAGAGGTGAAGTTCACTGGTTCTTGTGCAGCTAATTCTATGGCGGAGTAGAAGGGGCGGGATATTCCATATGTGCGTTTTTGGAGGTTGAGTATGGCTACTAAAAATTGGAGTGCTGATCGTTCTGGTTCCGGTCGGTAGAGGATTTCATACTCGTTAGACGAATATCTAGGAAATAGCTCAATCATTCGAGCAACTATCAGGCTTGGGCCATTTTCTCGGCCTTGCGACGGGAGTCTAAAAGCTTCTGCAAAGGCTTGGAATGTGATAAGTGTTCGGGACGCAAGGGAGGTGATCGGCCATCTCTGATCGGTGGCAGAAGTGTTGGCGATGGCGGAGATGATTTGGAATGGGTGGGACTCCACTGAATGCCAAGGCAATTCAGTGAAGTTTGCCAACCCACATATGCATAGGTACTCTCCTACGTCAGTAGGGAGCCCATCACGGAAAGCGGCGTAGTTAGCCAAAGCTTCCATGGCGCACATGACGATAGTAGACACAAACACGCAGAGCACAGGGTAAACACATAGCACAATCACACAAACACAATAGCGTTTTTTGGCGAACTGGAGAAGGTTAAGTAGATGCGCTGTAGTGGACTGTAATTAAAAATCACTAATCATCGTGCGACATTGAGATGATCGCTTCTTTAACTTGGGTGTGCATGTCTTAGTAGTTGGAAAGAGCAGGGCGGCTTATGACATAATTAGGAATCAAGACACAGATATTTACAGACTTATATTATTAAGCAAAAAATAAAAGAAAGGAAAAGAAAAGAAAAGTGAACTCCAAAAAACGCGGCCAACCGCAAAACGTTTCAGTGCGGGTTCGCTGTGTGTTGATACGGCCGTAGCTTCGAACCCTTGATGACTTTCGGAAGAGGGTTTCCGGTCAACGTAGTCAACCAAAAAGTTGTTGGGCCCACTTGTTCTGAAATCCGGTAAGGGCCATACCATCGTAATTTGAATTTACAAGCAGACCGATTCGACTTTGCATTATAAAAAAGGACAAGTTGTCCCACCATAAAAACTGGAGTTTTAAGTGTCGATCATGCGTCCGAGCCTCCCTACATAGTTAAAAAGCTGTGCCATCGAAGCTCGTCTAGTCCTCTGAGTGTATCCAACCGAATTGACAGTGAGTCTTCCGGTAGCAGTTTCTGATTAATGGCTACTCGTAAACTAGGCACAATGATTTCCATGGGTGCTATGGCTTCCACTCCGTAAGCTAGTTTGAACGGGATTAATCCTGTTGCTACCTTGTATGTACTTCGGTATGCCCATAATACTACAGGCAACAGTTGATCCCATCTTTCTGGTGCTTCCATAATCAATTTCCGAATCATATTCAGCAAAGTTTTGTTTGTACTTTCGGCCAAACCATTAGCACGAGGATAATAAGGAGAACTAAACTTATGCATGACCTGGAACGACTGTGTAAGTGCTTTCATTAAATTGTTTACAAAATGAGTGCCTTGATCTGAAACAAGTTCCAGTGGTAAACCAAAACGTGGAAAGACATCGGTTAGCAGACACTTTGCTACCGCAACAGCTGTAGCAGATCGTAAAGCCCAGGCTTCTGCCCATCTGGTTGCATAATCTGTATAGGTCAGTATATAACGATTGTAAGGTGTAATAGGTCCAATGAAATCTAGACCCCACTTCTGAAAAGTTTCTAATGGCAAGACAGGTTGTAGAGGGAAAAGATGACGTTGTAGGGCTTGTCCAGATCTTTGACAAGTATCACATTGTTTGACAAACTGTGATACATCTCTGTACATAGTAGGCCACCAGAGACCACTTTGCAGAATTTTCCGGTGTGTTAAGTCTGCAGCAAAATGGCCACCGAAAGGAATTGAGTGAGCCAAAGTAATAATTGAGTTAACTTCATGTGGCAGAATACAACGAAGTAAAATTCTAGTATTATCCACATAGTATAATTCCCCAGCAATTAACCGAAATCGGTGGCTAAAGACTGCAATTTTCCTGCGTACTGCCGTAGAAGTCTGAGATGGAAGACATCCATTAGTGAGAAAGGTCAAGATTTGATCATAGTATGTAGATGGCATATGCGGGTCTGTAATTTCATCATGGGTTGGTTCAGAGACATAAATTGCCGGAGTTGTGTCATCTATACCTACTGGAGCTTCACCGGAATCTAGTCGAGAAAGAAAATCTGCTAAGGCATGTGAACTGCCTGACCGATGAATGACTTCGTAGTCAAACTCCTGTAAAAGTAGAACCCATCGTGCTAATCGACCACCTAGATGCTGTTGCCGAACCAGATAAACAAGTGCAGCATGATCTACATGAAAAGTAAATTTACGGCCCAACAAATAATGGCTGAATTTCTTGTCAAAATATACTAAACCTAGACATTCTCTTTCTGTTACAGAGTAATTCTTTTCAGCAGGGGCTAATCTTCGACTTGCATAGTACACTTGTCTGAACCACTTATCGGTTTGTTGCATTAAAATGCTCCCTATTGCTATATCTGAAGCATCAACAAACACATGAAATGGGTGATCCCAGTCCGGAGGCTGTAAGATGGGAACTTGTGTTAATAAACTCTTGAAGCGATCAAATGTTATCTGACATTCCTGAGTCCACTCAAACTGTCGAGGAGTCTTGGTGATTAATCTGTTCAGAGGTATTGCCAAGTGAGCAAGCCATTGTAGGTGTCGTCCATGCCATCTTACTTGGCCCATGAAGCGCATTACTTCCTTCAGTGTAGTGGGCACTGGAGCTTCTAACACAGCTGAAATTTTATCTGGATCCACGTGTATGCCCTGTGCAGATACAATATGACCGAGTAACTTGCCACATGAAACTGCAAACATAGATTTTTTTGGGTTCAAACAGAGTCTGTATTCTCTGCATTTTTCAAAGCAGCACCGTAAATGGAACAGGTGTGCTATCATCTTACCGAAAATTGAAAAATCGTCAAGATAGACTTGCATAAAAGAGGTAAGATAAGGAGAAAATATTTCCTGCATACACCTTTGGAATGTGAGTGTTTGATATCTTATTTGAAAGCTCTAGGTGTCTAGTTTGAGTGACCAAAGTTTCAAGTTCATTGGATATTTCAGTTGGTACCAGTTTTCATTTGAAGGTTTTGCTGTTGGCAAGAGTCTTGATCTTGAGAAGGTCTTCTACACTTTCTGCTGCGATTAGGAGAGGAATTCTCCAACAATTGGTATCAGAGCATTGGAGTTTGAAGATTCAAAGCATTGGAAGTGAATTGAAGCAAAGGAGAAGCTACAAATCAAGGGGGAGCTTCGTGAAGTCAAGAAAGAGCGCCACAACATACTTGAGGTAAACTTCAATCTTGGAAGTTTTCAGTGGAGACGATCCACAACCGGTGGACATTGAAGATCCCAACATTACTCCGGCACAAAGGAGACAATTTGCTGATTGGGAAGAGAGGAATCGAAGGGTGATGTTCCTCATCTCACAAGTTATTTCTAACACTATGATTGGTCATGTGCAAAGCTTAGAAACAGCCAAGGAAGTTTGGGAAGCATTGGAGAAGGTGTATGCTACCTCAACAAGGTCTTGAAGGATGCAACTCAAGAACGAGCTCAACAACATGAGGAAAAGCTCAAACCAAAGCATTAGTGAGTATACATTGAGGATCAAAGAGCTTCGAGATCAGCTAGCATCAGTTGGATGCAAGATAGAAGAGGAAGACATCATCCAAACAGCCCTCAATGGCTTGAGAAGTGAAGAAAAGTGGAAGCCCCTCATCACAAACATCCTTTATAGAGATCCTCTACCAACATTCGACGAGATTATACCAAATCTTGTGGCTGAAGAGGTTGCTCAACAAGGAGAAGGCAACAAAGGTAAGGACAGCCATAGTCAAATGTTATATGCACGAAGAGGTAGAGAAAGGAACTCAAGAGGAGGCTCGAGAGGAAGAGGAAGAAGCTACAACAACACAAATTTCAGCCAACACAACTCGGAGGACAACAAGGACAACTCAAATGAAAACACACATGGAAGAGGTCGAGGAAAAATAGAGGAAGAGGTCGAGGTTCATACAATCCTCATAAAGGTATAACATGTTATCATTGTGGTAAACTAGGGCATTATGCAAATGATTGTTGGCAAAAGAATGGAAGGCTGAATGGAGGCAACCAAAGGAGCCAAAATAACTATGCAAGTACATCAAGTGAAGGAGACAAGCAAACCATGCTTGCCATGAAGCATGACTACAACAACTCGAGAAGTGATGACCAAAAATGGTTCATAGATTCAGGTTGCAGCAACCATATGACATGCCAAGGAGATTTGTTCACAAAGCTACAAGCTCCAAGTGGAAAAGAATGTGTGGAGACCGGCGATGAAACTCAATACACAATTGAGCATGTTGGAGATATCAAGTTTGGAGACAAGAAGGTATTGGCTGATGTTCTTCATGTTCCTACTATTGCAAAGAATTTGATTTCAATAGGACAAATGGTAGAGAAAGGATATCATGTTATCTTCAATGAAAAAGGCTGCTTTATAAAGAATCCAAAAGAAGGATTCAAGGTCATTGCTCAAGGAAGGAAAGAAGGAAGGATGTTCACTTTGGAATTCAACAACCGCATGGAAAGGTGATGTATATTCAGTTTGGAAACAAGAGGATTGCTGAAATGGATTTGTGGCACAAAAGGTTTGGACATATCAACATTCCCAAACTCAAGGACATGAGCAACCATGAAGTGGTAAGAGGTCTTCCAAGATTCAATGATGCCGGACTACATGAGTTTTGTGAAGCATGCCACCTAGGAAAGCAAACTCGACAACCATTCAAGAAAAGCAACTATGTGGCAAGGAATGTCCTTGACGTGATACACACGGATGTATGGGGACCATCACAACAACCATCAGTGGCTGGTAATAGATATTTTGTCACTTTTATTGATGATCATTCAAGGAAAGTATGGATGTTTTGCATAAAACAAAAATCAGATGTGTTCTCCATGTTCAAGAGATTTAAAGCACTGGTAGAAAAGGAAACAGGACGCTACATAAAGACCTTGAGGTCTGATGGAGGAGGAGAATATTTCTCCAAAGAATTTTCAGATTTTCTTTATGAAAATGGCATCAAGAGACAATTTACATGTAGGTACACACCTCAACAAAATGGAATAGCTGAAAGGAAAAATTGACATATCACAGAAGTTGCAAGATGCATGCTCAACGAGATGAAGATGCCACTAAACTATTGGGCTGAAGCAACTAGTACGGCCGTTTATTTGATGAACAAGTGCACAATGGCTGGAGTGCATAATCTAACTCCTGAGGAGGTTTATTCCGGTAAGAAGCCTGACCTTACACATCTCAAAGTTTTTGGATGTGTGTGTTATGTTCACATCCCTCAAGAACTAAGGACAAAGATGGAGGCAAAGTCCAAAAAATGTATTTTTATTGGATATTCATCGGAGCAAAAGGGATATAGGTGCTACAATTCGGTGACAAAGGAGCTACGAGTCTCACGAGATGTGGTATTTGATGAGCTAAGACCATGGTTTGGGGACAAAGGGAAAGAGAAGATTCTTCAAGAAGATTGCAAAGATGATGGAGGTGCTGTCCAAGAAGAATTTTAGCAAACAAGCACTCAAATGTCAGGTCCAGAAGCTTCTACATCACTTGGAGAAAGCTCAACATGGAAGGGGAGGCTAAGGAGTCATTCCTCATTATCAACATCAGCTTATGAAAGATCTAAAGCTGAAAGTGCTGCCCAAAATAGTGATTCAAATGCAAGTGAAGAAGAGTATGAAGAGGTGATCACACCGAAGGTAAAGTTGAACCGGTTGAAGAAGCAATGTTCAAAAGGAAATGAAAGGAGGTCTTCAAGAGCAAGGTATCCAATTGAAAGGCTGAGCTATGATAGTTTTATTGCAAAGCATTTTGCATATATGACACAGGTGGTCAAAGACAAAGAACCGGATGCATATGAAGAAGCATGTACACAAAAAGAATAGCAAGAAGCTATGCAAGAAGAGATGAAAGCTCTCAAGGACAATCACACATGGGAGCTAGTTCCAAATGCTGAAGGTATGAAGATTGTTCCAAATAAATGGGTGTTTAAAATAAAGAGAAATGTTGATGGTTCTCTAGCAAGGCATAAAGCTAAACAGTAGCAAAAGGATTCAAGCAAACTCATGACATCGATTATGAAGAAACTTTCAGCCCAGTTGCAAAGATGGGAACAATTAGAACCTTGATTGCAGTGAGTGCAGCAAGGAGATGGCCATTGTACCAACTTGACATAAAAAATGCTTTTCTCAATGGTGAACTTCAAGAAGAGGTATACATGAGTCAACCGATTGGATTTGAAGACAAAAAGCATCCAAATTTTGTTTGTAGATTGAAGAAAGCTTTGTATGGGCTGAAGCAAGCACCACGTGCTTGGAATCGAAGATTGGTCGAGTACCTCAAAAGGTGTGGGTATAGTCCAAGTAATGCAGATCCCTCTCTCTACATGAAGAAAGAAAAAGGCAAGCAGGTATATATTTGCATATATGTTGATGCTCTCATCATAACAGGAAGTAATGTTACATGAATACAAGAGATCAAAAGGAAACTTGGTAAGGAGTTTAAAATTTCAGATCTTGGTGAGCTGAAATACTTTTTAGGCATTGAGATAGTCTATGGGAAAGATGGCATTTACTTAATGCAAAGAAAGTACCTATTGGATGTTCTTTTCAGATTTGGAATGAGTGAATGCAAACCACTCAGTCAACCTATGGACACAAATGTGAAGCTATGCTCAAATGATGGAGAGAAGTTACATGATGTAACTACATACATAGCAATTTGAGATTCTTTTGAGAAGCATGCATTCTCCAGGCCTTCTCATGGACTCTTCACTATCCACCTTCTTGAGGATGTCTATAGCCATAGCACCTCTGATACCATGTCAAGAGAAAGGAGATAAGGAAGAGAGCTCTCACACACTCTCACACACTCTCACACACAAAGAGAAGATCACACATGAATTGAGGCAAGGAAGACTAATCTTTTTCTACTTCCTCTATTAAATAAAGAGAATGTACAAGAATGACCTTATGCAACAATATAACAAGTAAAATATATAAATAATAATACATAAAAAAAATCTTCATGTCTGCAAATGAGTCAGTTAGAAAATGTTCCATCACTCTCAATAGATAAATATGGTAAAGATTAATAAAATTTTCCCTAACGTATATTGGAAGAACCACTATACATGTCAAAGAGATGAAAAGCTAGTATGTGTTATCCTCAATCATCACATGTTGATCTTGATATCTCAACACTTGGAATCCCTCACAAACAAGGATAGAAGAATGCCTAAAACCTATTGAGAATGAAGAAAACATAAAGGCCTATTATGTACCAAAAAGAAAAATACGTCAAAAGCTTGCTAAGAGTAAGAATTGGGTAGTAAGTTCCCTATGGTTGCATGGGGAGACTACTTTGAGCTCAATTCTATCATGAGACAATGAGCACAACCCTTTCCACTTTTGATATAGTCCAAAAAAGCATCCAAAGGCTAATAAATCCTTGAATGGAACTAGTTTAACATCTCATCATAGCATGTGATGAGGCATTTTCTATTAGCATAGGGAGAAAAACATCAGACCATGCCCCTCACCAAGGAAGAAAAACAATTCACACATTTGAGCTAATGTTCTAAGACTCGCATTCACCATTTCCTTTTCTAAAGGAGGTTTGATTTTGCTACTCCTCCTTGATAATTTGAATTAATGAAAAATACAATGTAAAAGGCATAATATCCATGAGATCACTCAAATGCCATATAAGGAAAGCAAATACATAGCAGCTAGCGAGAAGAATCAAACGCAAATGACCGCCTATGGGTATGAATGGGGTAGGCATGATCCTAAGGCTAAGAATAGGAAATCTCCTTTACTTCACAACGATCTTAAGGTATTTGCCCTCCTTTCAGTTCAACAAGAAATCTATCCTACTTGGAGACATGCCATAAATGTTTACTTCTCTCCTCCCAAGTCTTGAACAAATGGAAGAATCTCTATAGAAAGGCTTCTTTGCCTTGAGACTGAAAACAATAAAGGAAACTCCACGACAAACTGATTAAAGAAATGTGTAGAGTCATAAAGAAGAAACAGAAGTAAAACGGATTTTCCTCATATGATTGATAAAAATGGTGTGGAATGTTATTTGGATAAGGAAAATTGCATGTTGATTTCCAATCATTTCGAGTAACTTCTTGGGTTTTCTACTTCACTTTCTCCTCATACACACGATTTCATGGCCACCATCTTGTGAGTCACATAAAGAAAAATTCTCCAAGAAATTTTGTGATTTCTTGATACTCTCTTGATTGATCGAGATAAAAGCCCTAGGCTTGAAGATCTCACTAATGATTTCTCCAAAACTTTAAAGATGTTCAAGCAGTTCCTCTTTTCTTAGTTTGGTGTGATTCACTTAGCTTTGGTGCACTAGAAAGATGCTTTAATGAAGGTGTAATTAAGCTCATCCAAGAGATAGAAAGTAAGACTAGAATTTAAAATTGGTCGCTTCTCTAAGATTCTTTTCAATCACGTTTTTGTTATCTCTACTTGTGAATCAAGAAAGATCAGAAAGGTTTCATCAAAGGTTGATCCATCCTTTAAGGGATCTTGATGTTTAGAAGGAAATTTACTATGTGAAGGATTCTTTCCAAAACACTATCTTCCTCAAGATCTATTTTGAAAAAGTGTATGGCTACTTGGAGTAGGATTTTATTCTCTAATCCCTCAAGGACGTTGACTATGACCTAAGTTTATAAAAATGGTTTCCATGTTCTAGCAGAATGCTTATGTTCATATTAACATTCACGGAGAGATCTCCCTAGATATTTGTCTCAAGCTCTCTATAAGGTAAGATGGCCCACTTAATCCATCCCTTTTGACCATTGGAAACTAATGGGCACACTTGCCTTGTTGATACTCTAAGTGCATTTGGGGTATATTTTAGGTCTCTTTCTCCATTGTAGCTATGATCCAGTGGTTTTAGGACTCTTTATCAATGACCCGAATGTGTTTCTTTACAATCGTACTACGTATGTCTCCTACTTTTGCCATTGGCTTGACATTTTGTGAAGGCCTATAGATCTAGAATCAACCACTTGATAACTGCTTATAGATCACTCCTTGATCAATACCTTCATTTTCCTAGTGCGCAAGGATGTCAAAAGCTCTCTAGTGGCCAATTCTTTTGTCTGCTAGGAATTCCCATGGGCTTTGGTGTTTTGATGGGACAATATTGGGATTGGATACTTTTTAATCTTAAAAATAAGCTTTGTTACTTGAACCATATACAACTTAATATGAATAGGCATACATTGGTGTTCGACACATTCCTTATCTCCTCTATCATCCACATCTTGGCTTGTTGGATTTCATGTAACAAGGATATGCTGAATTGTAAAGGATTTCTAGAAATGTCCATTGGATGGGGAATGTCGACAGAAGCGGTGTGTTGAAGATCAAATGGGAAACTTTATCTAACTTGGAGGATGTGGGTGGATTGGGTATTTTGGATGTGGAAGTCTTGGCCAATGAGAGGGTGGCGAAATGGATGATTAAAACCTTGGAATAATGCCAAATCTTATTGGGATACACTCATTTTTAGAAACATTGAAATCCTTTCTCTCCTAGAGATAACCATGTGAAAAGAGCTTGATTTAATCACTCTTTTCTTATGTTCATTCCTAGTTGTTCTAAAGGTATTAGAGCTTGTGTGCTCCATGTAGATAGGGTGGAAGAAAATGGAAATCATCCCCACCATCAATAGTGATTGGAAGTTGGCTATTGGTATCAAATAATAGGACTCAAGTTGGACCTTGATGGCTTGTATTATGAGATGGATTCAAAGAACATCCGAAGAGCTAAAAGGCTTTGGAACAAAGGTTTCCATATTTGGAAGTATCTCTAGAACCAAGGTAGAAGACATTGGATGAGATTTGAGCACATTGATCAGATTTGGTGAGTTTTCTTTGAAGACTGTTTTTTTTAAGGGGAAAAACCAATGCCTTTGATGAATCCAAGACCCACCTCATGCTTGGCCAAGACCCCCCCCCCCCCCGCCACCCCCTCATTTGGAGGATGTAATGTGCTAGAATGGCATCAAAATGGAGGATATTATGAGAATCAAAAGAAATATGGAATTTCATCCCTCACTTAAAACAAATTTGAGGTTGAAATCATCTTGTATTGGATGAAAATTTAAGTTCAAAGTCCTATGGCACTAGCTTTTTGAGAACGAGAGAGCAATCCTTATAAGGTAAATTCTCTATAGGGGGATATTGACTAATGTCAAAACTAGTACAATTTGCAATGATCCTTGTGGTGTAAGACATGCTCTAGTGGTAGGGAAGACTTGGATTACCTTTTACTTTCTTCTCCTTGGAACATCCTTCCTTGCTAGTGCCTAAGAAAGCTCCTTTTGTTGCCTCATCAAGTCCATTGGGAGAATTATCTGCTCAATGAAGCTATCCTTGCTCATCTACTCTATGGAATTCCAATAGAAGTGAAGCATTTTGGAAGATCTAGAAGGAAAGATGTGAGGTCTACTTCAACAAACCTTTAAGAAAATGGTCGATTAAGAAATCCCTAATCTATCTAGGTAGAAGGGTCTTTGACTGTAAGAACCCTTCCTCTCCCCCTTGAAGCACCATAAGGTGTTTATTAGAGAACAGAAAAAGTTGAAAAACAATTGGGTACCCCATGAATGGGACAAACAGTTTATAAACCTTCTTTAGTATACCCTTCAAGTTTTTTTTATTGTTCTCCCTAATTTTAATTTAGGGTGAACTTTTAAAAAAAAGTCAAAAGTTGAAAGTGATGAAAAATTGTAAGATGGATAAAGAGATCAAATTGCTTTATCATTTTTTTTCGTTAGGGGTGTGGATCTAAGTCTTGTTGCTTGCATTGGCAAGACACTCCTCATCACACTCTATTATGAGATTTGAAACCAATTCCTTTCATGAGTCATTGTTTTTTAGTGCTATAGTTGGACTATATCAGGAGTGTTAAGGCTCATGATCAATGCAGTAAGGTTGATATCAACTCAGAAAATCTTAATATTATAGGGTAGTGATCAAAACAATAATTTTCATGCTTGGATATTATAGGGTAGTGATCAAAACAAGGGTAGGGTCATCGACAGTCGGGAGAAAGAAACGTGGGACAAAACTAAACTACACTTGGATTTGGTCGAATTCAAAGACTCGAAGAGCTTTTCCTGGTCAAATCTCCAAGCAGGCGAGGACCTGAGGAAAGCTAGACTGGATAGATGCTACATCTCCCAGAGTTTTACTCATCAGTGGGGCCACCCTTCCCTCTCGCAACGCACCGACCTCACCATCTCTGATCACTACCCGATCGTCATCACTTTTCAACCCCCCACCAAGATTCGTAAGGCTCCGTGGTTCCATGCCAGTGTGCCCTCCTTCTCTCTCCCCTCCGTCCATCAAGAAATTTCTGATGTGTGGAAGGAGGCATTTGCCTCTGGCTTGTCCCCAGCCAAGTGTTGGAGAAGTGCAGTCGACAAGTCACGACAGATCATGATCAGATCCAGGAAGATGCTAGAGACTGTGCGGCGGGCTCGTAGAGAAGCTCTATATCATAGACTCTGGCGGCTCGAGGAGGAAGTGAACAAAGGAAAATCTCAAGCTCAGAAAGGACTTCGAAAAATCAGAGCGCTGCTGAGATATGAGGAAGAGATACAAAGGAAAAATTTGCAAATTTTCTTCAAGGAGTGGTGGGCTGGCAAAGCCGACAAACCCACCAAAGAGATGTGCCGTATCCTCAAAAGGAAACACAACAGAGAATCGATCCCCTTATTGCTAAACGCAAATGGCAATGTATGCAATACGGAAGAAGATAATTTTGAGATCATTGAAGGGCACTTCACGAGACTCCTGGGGACCTCAAACCCCCTCTCCCACCATAGAAGGGACTGTATGGCAGCCATATCTAGGGTCTCCCCCCATAGGATACCACCCAACCTTCACTCTCTGCTTCATGCCGCTATCTCTGAAGCCAAAATCATTGAGGTCATCGATGCCCTCCCCTCAGGTAAAAGCCCGGGCCCCGACGGGCTCACTAATGAGTTCTTTAAATCCTTCAAGTTGGTGGTTGCCACCCCTCTCCGTTTGGTTTGGCAAGAGGCACTCAAGTTTGGCGCGCTTCCTTCTTGCCTCAACAATGGAATTATCAAGCTGGTACACAAAAAAGGGGAAAAGAACATAATAGAGAATTGGCGTCCCATTACAATGCTCCAAACAGGATACAAGATCATCGCCAAAGTCATTGCCAACAGAATCTCTTGCCACTTGAGAGCGTGGTTAAGCGAGGACCAAAAAGGTTTCATCAAAGGCAGGTCAATTTTGGAAACCATAATAGATATCTGGGAAGGTCTTGAATTTGCAAATGAGTCTAAACAAGAAGTGGTCTTCCTCAAGATCGACTTTGATAAAGCCTACGACAGGCTAGAATGGGACTATATTCTTCAGTCGCTACAGGATCTTGGATGTAGCCAGAAATTCACCAAGATGATCGCGACCCTTCTCGGAAACGCATCGACCCAAATTAACATTAATGGAAATCTTTCAAAGGTGATCAAACTTAGAAGATCTATCAGACAAGGGTGCCCTTTGGCTCCCCTTCTCTTTGCCATTGCCACGGAAGGTCTTAGCAGGATGGTGGAGCATCAGGTGGAAGCTGGTAACATTAAAGGCCTTCGTTTGCCGCATGACCACAGTCAGATCACCATGAGACTTTTTGCCGATGATATGAACGCTTTTGTGCACAATGATAGTACCAGCCTTGAGACGTTCTGGAAGTGTCTTGCTACCTTTTGTGAAGCCTCTGGATCCATAATCAACCACTCTAAGACCGCCTTTAGAGCTATTGGTGGGTCACAACCCGACCTTCTCATTGATCATGGCTGTAAAATCATCCCGCAGGGCCAAATTTTTCGGCTTCTGGGGATTCCCTTGGGGTTTGGCGTCTCTATGGAACAGCGGTGGAACTGGGTGCTTGCCAAACTCGAAAACAAGCTTAACTATTGGACAGGTATGCAAATCAATCTTGCTGGTCGTGCTATGGTCATCAACACGTTCCTCTTATCATCTACCATTTATTTCCTTTCTTGTTGGAGACCGAAAGAGCAAGATCTGTCCAAACTGGATAGTATTTGTAGAAACTTCCTTTGGACGGGCGACCACAATAGGAGGGGGGTGCCTAAAATCAAATGGTCCATCTGCACCAGCCATAGAGATAGTGGGGGACTTGGTATCTTGGACATTGGGTGCATGGCTAACAAACTGTCGGCCAAATGGATGACTAAGGCTTGGTGCAACGGGGAGGCCTCGTGGGCCAAGCTGATCTTCAGAAACAAGAATGAGTTGGAGCTCATGGGCTTCCCAAATTGGAGGAATCTTGACATCTTGACCTTGCTGTTTTCCCCGATCCCCGTCTTCCCGAAAGGCTCTAATCTGGTGTGCTCCCTTTGGAAGAGTTGGAATAAAGTCAAAAGCTTCACAAGAATAAGTGAAGACTGGAAGTGGGCTGCCGGTATCAGACAAAACGACTCTATCTGGTTTCCGATCCATGGCATCCGGAGTGTGGAATCTTGGAACCTTCAAAACGCCAAGAAGCTATGGAACAAAGGCTTCAAAAAATGGAAACATCTCTGGAAACAAGACACCTACCGCTGGATCAACTTTGAGGATATTGACCCTAGCATCAACATTTCGCATGAAGAATGGAACACTTTGCAAAGCAGATTTCTCGCCTGGGACCGACACAAAGTTCGCCTTCTCATGGGACACGACATGCCGAGCTCGCTTGGTCTCAAATGGCACAATGGGGATAGTCTATCAAAAATCCCGAACATCAAAGAAACGATCGACTATCAGGTTAACCTCAACAAAAAGTGGTGCCTGTCATGGACGCGGCTTCGGTGGGACATGAAGTTCATGGCCATCTGGCACCCCCTCATAGAAATCAAAAAGTATGTCCTCTTATGGCAAATTCTTCATCACGGAATCTGGACCAACCTTAAGGCTAGCAAAATTTGTGGGATCCCTCCCTGGTGCAAACGCTGCCACCGGTCTATCGAAGATGTTTCACACATCTTCTTTACCTGCCCCAACTCCAACAGACTCTGGCAGGTGGTTGGAAAGAGAATTAGACTTCAAAAACGTCTCAGTTGGCAGCAGGCCCTGCTAGGAGAAGCGATCGGCTGCTCCGCGACTCTCTGGAACGCCATCAGAGGGGAGGTTCTATGGAAAATCTGGCGGGAAAGATGTGCTTTCAACTTCGGTGACTCCCCCAAGGAGTGGTCAATTGAGAAATCGTTGTTCCTCCTTGGCAAAAGGATTGTCAACTGTAAAAAATCCCCCCCCTTTAGGCATCATCAAGTACTCCTTTTGATCGATAACAAGCTTAAACCCAAGTGGGCCCCACATGAGGGTGATGAGAGGGTAATTAACCTTCTTTGTAATGTCATCTAAGCTCTGTAAAAGCTTCCCCTGCTTTGTGGGATTTAGGGGGTCCCGTGGGCACTAGTCCCCTTCTCTTGTACTTTTCTTTATTTAATTCAAGTCCGGGAGAGTAGGCTATTGCCGAACTTCCTTTACATTAAAAAAAAAAATAATTTTCATGCTTCGAGAGAGGGGGTGAGCCCCAAGCTATCGTTGATGCTCTTAGAAACATAGAATTTGTCAAGCCTACTTTTACATACATTAATCGGCATGAGAGTGAACATTTGATAACACAAGTCTCTCAAATTCCTTAAGCTTAACCAAATCATGATGATGCGTCAATAGGCCGCAAAAACCATGATTTACATCACCCCTTTGCTCCCAACTAAAATATGTCCCACCATGTCAAAATCACCACAAATGATGGATCGAAGGGCAAGGAATCCAGAGTCTACCACAGATCAATTCCCTCTAAATATTGATTCGAGGCATATATCGAAGTAAGTGATGGTAAAGGGATGCCATCCAACAAAAGAATTTGCTATCCGCTAGTAATGTGGGTCCTCTAATGACCCCACTACGGGATGAATACCATAAGGCCTTGAAGCCAATCAAAGTGCCACCACTACCCTTGGATAGGTTGGTGAAGAGCCAGTGGTGAATTGTGCAAAAACTCTGAAGTCTTTTAAGAAGATCTTCTCCATCAATTCTTACCTCTTGAGGACATATGAAATCTTGCTTAAGACTATTTCTCCCGAAGACATTTGCCTATAATAGGTGCTTAGGAGGGGTGCATAAGTTTACTAACATTGAAGGAAATGATGATTACTTTTAATGTAATATTTTAATTTAATCCGGTTTTATCATATTTCTCTTGTTCTTTATCTCTTTTTTTTCTTCGAGGAAAGATCACAATTAAAGGGGAATTTTCATTTGATAGTGCTCTTCCATGGGAATTCAAGTGGCAGCTTGCTTTTTAGGCTACTTGCTTGCTTTCCATACAAATCTCAAAGAGTTGACCTAAGAAAAAGACTTTTATTATCCGGATTATCTTCTTTGTTAGTAATCTATTGTTCTTGATTATCCTCCTTACTTGTAGCATAGTCCTTCATGGCCTTATCATCTTCAATATCTTCCATTAGCACCCATCCTGCTAGATAGCCCAAAAGGTTCACTTCTTTTTCCATCTTGTTATTTCCTTTCATCTTCAAATTAGTATTGTTGCAGGAAGATTCTACATCCTAAGAACCTTTGGGATTTCACCTCTATCTACAACACAACTCAATGAAACCTCGAAATTGGGCTCCGAATATTGGGTCTCTTTGACCATCTCCATTTTCGACACAAATTTTATTGAAGTTGATTCCAACTACTTTGGATTATGTTAGGTTTTTTAGCCATTACAACTTGTTGAGTCTCTTTCCTCGCTCCACCTTGTATATCTTTCTAGGCTCTCTATCTCAATAGGAGTCTTTAACTCTATGACCCTACATGTTGCAATGAACAAAAGCATTGTTGACACGTGTTGGTTCAAGTGGATAGGAGTCTTGCCCCTTGGGGCAAGGACATTGGTTCATCCCTACCACTCACAATTGACCTATACTAAGCCTTAGGTAAGATTTCAAATCGAGATTCCCCTTTGCTTTGGAACTGTCACCGTTATATCATATTCGGGTTGTCTTAACCTGTGCTTGTGGGATATAATGGGTCCCATGTGTACTATGCCAATTCACTTGTACAATTGTTCTTTCAATTAATTCAAGCAAGGCGAGAGTAGCCTTCAGCCAATCTCCCTCTTTAAAAGAAAAATGAAGACAATCGTGAGGTTAATTCTTGGATAAAACTTCAAAGGTCTACTTCACTTATGTCAAAAAAAAAATTCTAGAGTTGAGATGTCTATTGAGATCAACTTCGACATAAATCTATGGGTGCCTTCCCAAGATGCTCATTGGATGCAAGTGGCTGCCTAATTGAGATCAGAATTTCTTTGATAAAGGCGTAAAAGAAGAAGGGCAAGTTGGGAAGCTCCAACTAAGAAGGATACTTCGAAGATTTAGACTTATTTTTTTTTTTTTAAAGGAAGTTCGGCCTTGGCCTATTCTCCCGGACTTAAATTAAAATAAAGAAGAAAAGTTACACGGGAATGGGACTAGTGCCCATGGGACCTCCCAAATTTCACAATGCAGAGAACAAGTTCGATAAGCTAGAGCGCATTACAAATGAGGCATACAAATCTATCATCTCCCTCATGTGGGACCCATTTGGGTTTCAGCTTGTTATCGACGAGGAGATAAATACATTGGTGCCTAAACGATGGAGAACTCTTATCACGGGAGATTCTTTTAGCAAGCCATAGACTTATTACGAACCAAGCCATAGAACCACTTAAATAAGCAAAGGCTAGTGCAAATGACCTTTAAAATTCTAAATAAAAGGGGAGGAAAGGCCATATCCTCATTCTTGAGCATGAGAGGGAGATGGCTTGCCAATAGGAATTAGCACTTAATGAGACTGGAAGGAAATGTTTCCTTCCAAAGCCATTGCCTAAAGATTCCAAATTCCAATGATGAAAGCAGCTCAGAAAGCTAGTGAATAAGACATGTCTTCTTTAAATGCTTCCTTTTCAAACCATTTGACTTCCAAAAGAGAGACCACCTGCCACCTGGAGGCTGGAACCGATGATTTGATTTCAAAAAGCTGGAGAGAGTTATGGCTTTTTCTTTTGTCCGGACCTGGTGAACCCACCATGCAAAGAGTTGCGAAGTCTAATAGGATGCCACGAGAGAGAGACACAGAAAACAATAGACTTGAAGCAAACTCAAAAAGACCTCCTAACGTGACTTTTTGGAAAACCACATACTAAACCATATACTCTTTCGTTTTTTTCCTGTTTTAAAGAGGAAGTTTGGTTGAAAGCAACTCTCCCTTGCTTCTCCGACATATTCTGTTCAGGGCTCATAAGACCATAAGAGATATCCGGAAAAAAAGAAGAGAAGCAGCCGGAGGCTCTCACGGCTTGAAGAAGAAGTGAACAAAGGTAACTTGCAATGCCAGCAAGGTCTTCTGAAAATCAAATCAGGGGAAAACTAAAACTCGAGGTGGAGATTCAAAGGAAAAATCTTCAAGTATTTTTCAAAGACTGGTGGGCGGGGAAGGCCGACAAACCTTCGAAAGAGATGTGTAACATCCTCAAAAGGAAACAAGCTAGGGAATCCATCCCCTTCTTGGTCGATAACAATGAGATCGAATGTAACACGGAAGTTGAGAACAGAACTATCATCGTCGAGCACTTTACCCATCTCCTCGGGGTCTCGACTCCTCTTTCCTCGCACAAGCGTGACTGCATGGCTACCATCTCAAGGATAGCTCAATCTAGAATCCCACAGAACATGAATCTCTTTTGGAGGCTTACATGAAATTATCGAGGTTATTGATGCTCTTCCGAATGGAAAAAGTCCGGGTCCTGATGGCCTCACCAATGAGTTTCTCAAGTCCTTCAATCACGTGGTGGCCACCCCACTACGTCTGGTGTGGCAAGAGGCTCTCTCCTTCGGTGCCCTTCTTGAGTGTCTTAATAATGGCATCATCAAGTTAATTCACAAAAGGGGAGATAAGAACAAAATTGAAAACTGGCGGCCAATTACCATGCTCCAAACTGGATACAAGATAATTGCCAAAGTTATCGCCAACAGAATCTCTTGTCATTTAAAGTCATGGCTTTGTGAGGACCAAAAAGGTTTTATCAAAGGTAGATCTATACTTGAAGCAATTGTCGATATTTGGGAAGGACTTGCGTTCCCTGAGGATTCTGCACAAGATTTTGTATTCATTAAGATCGACTTCGACAAAGCATATGACAGATTGGAATGGGACTTTATTCTTTAGTCACTGAAAGACCTTGGATGCAGTCAAAAGTTCATGAAGATGGTGTCCACTCTTCTCAGAAATGCTTCTACGAGAATAAATATTAATAGTAACCTCTCTGAGCCCATACGTTTAGATCTATCAGGCAAGGCTGCCCACTGGCTCCACTACTCTTCGCTATTGCCTCGGATGGCCTTATTCGCCTATTAAAGCATCACATGGATGCTAGAAATCTCAAGGGTCTTTCCCTACCTCTTGCTCAGGGGCAAATGATTGCGAGACTCTTTGCCAATGACATGAATGCCTTTGTACATAACGATATGAATAGCATCGAGGTATTCTGGAGTTGCCTCGACACCTTTTGTGTGGCATTAGGTTCAAAAATCAACCATGCTAAAACTGCTTTCAGATCAATCCGTGGTCCTCCACCCCAATTTTGTTAGATCAGGGATGTCAAGTTATCCCTAGAGGTCAAGTGTTCTGTCTCCTTGGTATTCCAATGGGCTTCGACATTTCAATGGACCAACGGTGGAACTGGGTGCTATCCAAACTCGATAGCAAACTAAGTCATTGGAAAGGTATGCAAGTTAACTTGGCAGGGCGTGCCATGGTTGTTAACACTTTTATGCTTCCTACGACTATTTACTTTATCTCGTGTTGTAGACCTAAGGAGAAAGAGTTGGCCAAAGTGGAAAGAATCTGCAGAAACTTCCTATGGACTGGGGACCCCAACAGGAGGGGGATTCCCAAAATTAAATGGGAAACTTGCATGAACTCGAAAGACGCGGGGGGCTTCGGTATATTGGATATTGCTGGGTTGGCTGACAAGTTGGCGGCAAAGTGGTTTATTAAGGCTTGGAGCAATAGTGAGTCCTCTTGGGCTAAATTGATCTTCAGAAACATGAAAGACCTTACCTTAGTTGGCCATCCTGGCTGGAAGGACATAGGGATCCTCACGCTTTTGTTCTCCCCTCACCCAGTGTCCCCAAAAGGCTGGAGCCTTGTGTGTTCCCTATGGAAGAGTTGGAACAAGGCCAAACAATTCATCAGAATCAGTGATGAGTAGAAGTGGGCGGCTGGAAGAAGACAAAATGACTCTATGTGGTTCTCGATTTCTGGCATTAGGGGTCGAGTCTTGGAACCTCCAAATTGCTAAGCGGTTATGGAACAAGGGGTTCAAAGAGTGGAAACAACTCTGGAATCAAGAGACTGGCCAGTGGATTAGGTTCGAAGACTTAGACCCGATACTTAGAGTTATCCTCGAGGAATGGAATCTTCTTCAAGGCAGGTGTTTAGTGTGGGAACACTCAACTACCCGCCTTCTCTGCGAACGGGATCTTCCTTGCCTAGAGGGCCTCAAATGGAGAAATGGTAAGAAACTATCCAAAATCCCCAACTTCAAAGAGAACTTAGATGTTCATCACACCCTTAACAAGCGATGGTGCCTTTCTTGGACCAAACTTCGATGGGAACTAAAGTTCATGTCTATTTGGCACCCCCTAATTGAGATCAAAAAGTCCGTTCTCATGTGGCAGATCTTGCATAAGGGTATCTGGTCCAATGCAAGGGCTAATAAAATTTGCGGTGTGCCTCCATGGTGCAAGCGTTGCCGTAGGTGCATCGAAGATTTAGCTCACCTTTTCTTCGATTGCCCCAAGTCCCGCGTTATCTGGCTCCATGTGACGCGGGTTTTGAGACTCACAAACCAAATCAATTGGCATCAGGCGCTATTAGGCGAGGCGGTTGGCTGCTCATCTAGGTTGTGGAATGCCATCAGGGGCGAGAGTCTTTGGAAGATTTGGAGGGAACGATGTTCTGTCAATTTTGGGCAAATTCCAAAGGAATGGTCGATTGAAAAATCCTTGTTTCTTCTAGGTAAAAGAATCTCACGTGATAAGAGATCTCCACTGTTTAAACATCACTGTATTTATCTCCTCGAAAATAACAAGTTGAAACCCAAATGGGTCCCACATGAGGGAGACGATAGATTTGTCTGCCTCATTTGTAATGCCCTCTAGCTAGCCGTTCTCTTCCCCTGCATTGTGGGATTTGGGGGGTCCCATGGGCACTAATTCCATTCACTTGTAAGTTTTCTTTATTTTAATTAAAGTCCGGGAGAATAGGCCAAGGCCGAACTTCCTTTTATTGAAAAAAAAAACTCTCCCTTGCTTGAATTAATTGTAAAAACAAGTATGCAAGTGAGGCATGAAACCAAATTTGAAAGTTGGTTTAAACCTCATAACTTATCAACCATCATTAGCAAGGGTTGAACCCCTACTCCCACCTTAAGAGACGAGAGTCCCAACCAAGTGAAACAGCGTGCATCAACAAACTTCCAACTTGTAGAAAGCACCACTAATGCTAGTTTAAGGAATTAGGAACACCAAATGTTACTTGATGACTCCTTGGAAGTGCCAGCAAACATGCGATGCAAGATTTTACTTGAAGATTGTTTAAGCAAACATTCGCAACCTAGTGGCTTACATCTTGAAACTCTCGGAGGAAATCCTGAGTTCAAGTCTTGATTGGACATGTCCATGTGCTTCTCATGATGAGTGCCTCTACCTTACAAGGTCGGATGTGTGAGTGTATATTTCCAATTCATTGTACTCTATTCAAAAAAAAAAAAAAAAAAAAAAAAAACCATAATCAACTTGAAGTACTCATCTTCGCAAAATGAAAACATGATTATCCACATTCCAATCTTTGACATTGTTAAATAAAAATCTGATGTTCCGTAGCTGTCGGACCTGCAGAAGTGCTGCTGCCTATCGTACTTCAGTAAAAGGGCAAACTACGGCATAATAAATAGGACTGACCATGAATCATGTTATCAGATAAATTGTTAAAATCTACTATCTTCCCGACAGCACGCTATTGACATCAGCAGCGTAACTTCCTGAAAGAAGCCTGCCGGAGGCGTCGGACGTTGTTGTAGTGGAGAGATTCTGTGTTTCATCCACTTCACTATTACATTGACGCCCGCCGCCGCCAGGACTTTCGGCGGTCCTCGGCTTTTTGGGCCGTGGAAGTGGAACGTAGGTGGTATCTAGAGGAGGATCCGGGACCTGAAGGTATTCTTCTAACATCAGTACTACTGTCGTCATGGACGGCCGCATGGTGGCGTCTCCTTGAATGCACCAGAAAGCCACGTTTATCAGCTGCTCCATTTTAGTGAGCGCTTCATCGTTATCTTCAACCTGCACCCGGTTATGAACTTGCTGCAACAATCGCATATCGACAACGTCTCGAATACGGCCGCTTCGAGCCTGTTTCACAGCCATTGCAGGAAGGTACCATTCCTCGCTAGTTTCAGCAGCAGTGTTCAAATTCTTCCGGCCGCCTACGAGCTCCAATAGTACCATGCCATAGCTGAACACGTCACTTTTATCCGTAATGGGAAGGTTGTGAAACCATTCGGGTGCCATGTATCCTGGCGTGCCCCTCATCGCCATCACCGACTGCTGAAGAGTCCCATGCTCTCTCTCCATGAGCCTGCTTAGTCCGAAATCCGCCAGCTTCGCCCGAAATGCAGAGTCCAGTAGAATATTCTGTGGCTTTACATCCAAATGCACCACCTTGTCCCTGCATTCCTCGTGAAGGAACGCTAATCCTCGGGCCGTATCAAGTGCAATTCTATATCGAATATCCCATGAAAGTGTCATTGCTGTAGGGTCAGCCACGGAACCTGTGTTGTTCGCTGTGAATATCCACTTGTCCAAGGAGCCGTTTTCAGCGAACTCGTAAATAAGCATTCTATGCATACCTTCTACGCAGAAGCCTTTCAATTGAATGAGATTTACATGATTCACGTTCCCCAGAGTCGCTACCTCTGCTCTGAATTGCCTTTTGCTAGCTGTCGCGATGTTGGAGTATGTCGATATAGTGAGCTTTTTCACCGCCACTTTGGTTATTTGTTTCTGCTGCTTGGCTGTTTGAAGACCGCGCTTATCGGCTGCAAGGCGGAAATCAAGATAGCCTTCATAGACAGCTCCGGAAGCTCCGGATCCTAAAGCTTTGCTGAAACATTCGGTGGCTTTCTCCAGCTCCGCGTAAGCGAAGCGGGGCGGAAGCCCAGGCAATCCTTCGAGAAACGCCTGCTCCTCTAAATCCGACTCCCCTTCATCCCTTTTTCTGGCCAACTTCTTGCCTATCCATACCGCTATGCCCACCAATATAGCCGCTGCTGAAACGGCGCCAACAGCTATGCCTATTATAACCTACATCAGATCAACCATAAAGTAATGTCAGATACTTCTTGAAACGCCTGTGAATTTCGCTAAACAGAGATAGGGTTTCGGAACCTTCTTCGGAACGGAGGCGCTACCGCCTGCTCCAGGAACAGCTGGCAGAGAGGCTACTCTTAAGAACGCGTTGACCTGAGGATTTGATCCAAGCTGGATTGTTTGCAATTGTTCATAGAGGTGGCAAGCACCTGTGTTGTTGTTATGGAACGCCCCTGTGCAAGAACAGTTCTGCAAGCACAAGTTAGTGCAGTCCTCAGGATTCTGCACAGTCATGGTAGGCGCAAGATAACTGTTGGCGAAGTAGTCAGCTCCAGGAACCTCGAGGAATTGATGCTTCATGAAGAGGCTGCAATTTAGAGGTGTTTGGAGCTTGCATCCTTGAGTAGCATCGAAGGGATCGATTCGCTCAAAGAGTTGCGGACAATCACAATTACCGGGACTGCTACAAAGGCCATTCATGCCGCAATAAGACGGGAGCTTGCAGGGGCTCCCGTAGAAGCCGGTGAAGAGATCATTGTCCAATTGCAAGCCGTTAGAGGAGTTTGAGATGAAGAAGGTGCTGATATCTCCGTTCGGCATTAGTCGGAGGAAGCGGTATCCGTCACCAATGATGCGAGTGGCAAAGCTTACGCTATGAGTACTATTAACGCCTGGCTGCTGAAGACATTGAGGACTCAGAGGAGCTTCCTGATCTAGACTGACGCCGGAAGCGTCTTGATTGTAGAAGACGGCAGTATGATTGCAGGGAGAATCCAGGGAACCATTTAAGGATGAGTCTGTGAATATGTAATTGAGGATTTTGTAAGGCACCATTCTTTGTTGGGAATCGAAGGAGGCGTACAGGACAGCGCCTCCGGGTTCTGCTTTGAGGGTGTAATATCCTGACCGCCAATCATTCCAAGCACGGCTCGAAACGGCGGTGTGATTCGTGCGAAGGCGCTGACCGGGGACGAAAATATCAGACGGATCATCGAAGCTTTGCCATTGCAGATCGCCGGATGAGCCAGAAAGGATGTACACATTGCCTGTGTTATTCATAACAACAGTGGAGATGTTTCTTACGGGGGGTAACCAAACAAAAGTGCCATTCGCGTCCCGGAGCGCCAGCGCTGGCGATGGCTTCTTCAGGATAATAAGAGTGGCATTGGGGGACACCGGATTGTCACGATTCGCCATCCAGACAACAGTCGTATTATAACGAGTACTGAGAATCACCAACAGCCTCTGCGAAGAGTCGCCATAGCTAGGATAGAATTGAAATGAGTACCCACCATCGCTACTGAGCAAGATGTGCTTGCTGGTGTTGCGAGCATCAGCGATCTTTACCTCTGTCGCATCAGCAGATGATGAGGCCAACAGCTTACTGACATCGACAGCATCTTGTGCGTTAGCAATTGGATACATACTCAAAACAACCAGCGTAGCTAGCAGAACCCTCATTGCCTTCGCGATGGCGCTGATCGGATGCAAAATGAGTTTCGCTCACTTACCTATGCTGTAGCTCTTCGATCGCCAACTCCTTCGTAGCTAACATAAGACCTCAGGAGAGCTTAAAAGCAATATGCTTTGTAGTGCTGCTACCACCAGTCTTGCGAGTTTCATAAATGCACATACTTTTCAAGCAACAGTTGAAAGCTGTAGCGGACCAGCGGCCTGAAGACGGTAAATTCACGCTGGAAGATGGCTCACATGCTAACTTGGTAAGTTGTCCCGGTTCGCTGGCCTGGTGGTTGGGCCTCTCACCTCTTGAGGCGGGGGCGAGGGTTCAACCCCTGGCAGCAACATGTAGGGACATATAAATCCAAGGAACTGATGTATGCGGCTGTTGGCCACCGTTTGATCATCCCCGCGGTAGTTGTGATAGCCGTTTAACCCAATTGTAAACCCCTGTTCTTGTGGGATAAGGGGAGTCCCATGGGTACTATGCCCTTCAGGGGTCCCATGGGTACTATGCCCTTCCTTGTACAGTTGTAATTTCAAAGTTAAAGTCCGGGGGGAGTAGACCTCAGCCGAACCTCCATTTAAAAAAAAAAAAACTTGGTAAGTTGTGACATGTTGACTTGGTAAGTTTATGCTGAAAGATGGCTCAATAAATTCAGCCAGGTCTATTTTTGAGACAACAAGGAAACAGTTGTCTAAAGAAAGGATGTTACATGTTTGTAGGGGGAGGATCCCACCAGAGACGTAAACAAGATACAAGCCTCAAGGGTTACAAAGAGAAGACCATCAGAAATCTCTCTTTAAAATACATTTTGAGTAGTGAATCTCTCCATTTCTTATAATGGGTGGCATAAACGGTAGAGAGGATGGGGATGTTCTCACAAGGGGCATCCTTAATGGTCTCCGACAAAGAAGACATATTTTGTACGAAGAAGTTCTAAGGAGATACATGAGATCCTTCTTGACTAAGTTGCAATACAAGAGGTTCCTACTAATCCATATGTGTTGTAATATATGTCCTCTCCATATGTGCCATAGGGCAACATCCATGTGTTTGTAGATTCGAAGGATCATCTCCTATTGTCCAAGAGTACCTAGATTATGCTTCGACAAAAAGTGCCAAATAGGTTACCAAAACCTCTTGGCATGGTGGCATTCAACAAATAGGTGGGTCAAATCCTCATGCTGGCCACAATATGAACAAAGCCTTTCATTTTAACCATCTTAGCCTTTTTCCCATCCACAAACCATTGTGGAGTGTTTGATGCTAAAAGGGAAATCCCAAACACTCTTAAATCTTCTCCATTATTCATTGGAGCAACTTAATTTTTGAGTGATTGTGTTTTCCAGCAATCTCGGGCACACATCCTTTGGTCCTCTTGAATTTGATCCACATATCCTCAACAATGTCTTCTAGCTTGATGTCCTTCTTGCAACACACTTCCATTGTCCTCTCCAAGACCATTTTATGATTACATAGAACCTGTTGATAGGTAAAAGACAAGTTGGTGAGAGAACTGAACAAGATATCGTGCTTCAACTCACCTCCATCGATGAAGTTCTCCCAAGACTTCAACCCTAATAGACAATGAGTTACCATTCCAGAAAGATAACCAACAATACCAAGGTGACTCCAAAAAAAAAAACTTAATGTTGTTAGTAAGATCAGCTTTGGGGGGAATAAACATATTAACCTGCATCCAAGCATTCCAGAATCTAGAAGTCAAAACACTTTCAACAAGAACAAAAACTTGAGGGGATGATACCAAGAAAAAAACTTCATTTTAAATTTGTCAAGGACCGAGTCCCATCTTTGCTGAAAGGAAACAGTAAATCCCATGGGAACTCCTAATAGTATAAAACTAACCCGTCTGTAATGAGATCTCAACCCAATTGAAAAACAAAAGCAGGAATGCAATTATTGGAAGCCTTAAAATGAGTTATCTTATGATTAACCCTAGAACCACTAGCAAGATAGAAAGTATGCTGATAGTCCAAGAAGGTGGAAGCAGACAAGTCATTAGCATTGGTCAACATATCAGTATCATCAGCTAACATCTGAAACCCAAGTTGAGTAGGAGCATTGGGAATGTTGATGACCTTGATGGTCCCTTTAAACTAAATCTCTCACAAGCCACCCAAGAGCATCACGAGATATAGAAAAAATTAGGGCAGGCTAGGGGGCAACCTTTTCTAATAGATTTTTAAAGCTTGAAGGGGTCAGATAATGTCACGAGGAAGATGATAAGGAAGAGAGCTCACACACACACTCTCACTCTCAAGGAGAAGCACACACACAGACTGAGGCAAGGAAGAATGATCTTCTTCTTCTTCTTCTATTACATAAAAGGAATGTACAAGAATGACCTAAAAACAAGAATACAACCAATGCAATATATAAAGACCAGTACATAAGGAAAAACCTAATGTCTGCGAATGAGTGAGCTGGCAAGAAACAAATGTGCTATCACTCTCGGTAGATAAATCTAATAAAGCTCAATGAAGTATCCTTGACATATACCGGTGTGACCATTATACATGTCAGAGAAACGAAAAACTGGTACGTGTCATCCTGGATCATCACATGTTGAGCTTGATATCTCAACACTCCCCCTCAAGCTCAACGCCATATCCTGTAATCCAAGCATCTTCCGAAACTTCTTCAACTTCTCAGCTCCAAGTGCTTTGGTGAAAATATCAGCAACTTGCTCATCTGTTCTCACATAAACAAGATCAATATCACCTGCTAATACCTTCTCTCTGATGAAGTGATAATGTACCTCGATATGCTTTGTTCTAGCATGGAAAACAGGGTTCCGTGCTAACTGTATGCTGCTAAGATTATCACAATAGATAGTGATAGGCTTTTGCACTTCCACACCTAAATCTGCAAGTAACATCTCCAGCCATGATGCCTCACATGCTGCCATTGCAACACCTCTATACTCAGCCTCTATACTCGACAAAGCAACAGTGGGTTGCTTCTTACTGCTCCATGTAATAGTTGCACCTCCAAGTGAGAAAAGAAAGCCACTAGTAGATCTTCTATCTGGAGTACTACCAGCCCAATCTGCATCGGAGTATCCATGAACCTGCAAATCTACACCAGCTTCATAAAACAATGCATAATCCAAATTAGCACTCACATAACGTAGAGTGTGCCTCACAGCATCCAAATGTGGCTTCCTGGGAACCTGCATAAATTGACTTTCAAGTCCAACAGTATAACTTAGATCAGGCCTTGTAATTGTGAGATATATAAGACTTCCCACAATTTTCCTGTACATAGTAGCATTTTCCAATGCTTCACCTGATGTAGTATCCAATTTCAAATTCTGATCTAATGGCATAGAAATTGGCTTACAATCAGCCATACCATACTTTTGCAACATATTCAAGGCATATTGCCTTTGCGACATCCATATACCTGTTTCTGTATGTATAAACTCAGTGCCCAAGAAATAGCGCAGCACACCAAGATCTTTCATGTCGAATTCCTGCATAAGAAGTTTCTTTACCTCTTTGATGCTTTCTTCATTATCACCACCTACAATCATGTCATCAACATAAATAGCCACAATAGTGATGCCATCATCAGCCTTCCTTGCATATAGTGAGTGATCTGCATCACACATAGAGAACCCAATGCTGGTTAGGTAATCAGCAATCCTTGCATGCCATGCACGAGGGGCTTGCTTTAGCCCATACAAAGCCTTTTGCAACCTGCAAACATATTCTGGATGCTTTGAATCTTCATATCCTTGTGGCTGGTCCATATATACTTCTTCATGTAACTCACCATGTAGGAAAGCATTCTTCACATCCATCTGATGCAAAGTCCATCCTTTTGTTGTAGCTAATGCAACAAGTGTTCTGACAGTAGACATTTTAGCTACAGGGCTGAATGTTTCCTCATAATCAATGCCATATGTCTGTGCATAACCTTTAGCTACCAATCGTGCTTTATACCTGCTTATGCTACCATCAGCATTATGCTTTACCTTGTAAACCCATTTGCAGTCTATGGATTTCTTTCCTTGCGGCAATGGAACCAGCTTCCATGTATCATTTCCATAAAGTGCAGCCATCTCCTCATCCATAGCTTTTTCCCAATCTGCATTACCAATTGCATCTTCAAAACAAGAAGGTTCAGCATCTTGTATTACCTTTGTCATGTAGGCACAATGGCGAGCCATGTAACTATCATATGTCAATTGTTGCACTGAATTACGCATCCTCCCAGATCTTCTTGGTCATGGGTCACTTCTTCTTGTATCATCTGCATATGCCCTTCTTACTCCTGGAGTCTTCACAGAGGGCAATCCAAGTTCCTCATCAAGACTCTTTTCTGAACCGCTTGAATCTCCATCAACGTCTTCAAAACCTACACCTGTTTTACTACCAACAGAAAGCTTTTCTTTACCTTTCTTGGATGTATTCGATGAATTTGTTGGACTGAAATTTCCACGCAATCTTCCACTCCATGGATTTGAGTTGGAACTATTGCTTGGTGATGCACCCGGTCCACTCAAAACTTGAGATTCTGCACTAGATTTTTCAACATTTTCTTTGTCATTTGGTTCAAGATTCAGTCCTTCTTTGGCATCTGCATAGAAGCTTGACATTTCATCAAATACCACATCTCTGCTCACCTTCACCTGTCATGTGAGTGGGTTATAACATTTGTACCCCTTTTGCTCAAGGGAATATCCAATGAAGACACATTTTTCTGCTTTCGGATCAAGCTTCGTCCTCAACTCATCTGGAACATGTACATATGCAATACAGCCAAAAACTTTCAGATGTGATAAGTTTGGCTTTTTACCTGTAAACTTCTCTTCAGGTGTAACTTGATGTACAGCAGCAGTCGGAGTTCTGTTCATGATGTATACAGCAGTATGCACAACTTTTTCCCAATAACAATGAGGCATATTCTTCTCAGCCATCAAGGCTCTTGCTATTTTTGCAATATGTCTATTTTTGTGTTCAGCAACACCATTCTGTTGTGGTGTGTACCTGCATGAAAACTGACGCCGAATTCCATGATTTTTTAGAAAACTGCCGAACTCATTTGACATGTATTCACCTCCTCCATCAGATCTTAATGTTTGAATGTACTTCCCTGTCTGCTTTTCCACCATAACTTTAAAATTCTGGAAGTGAGCAAACACCTCGCTCTTCTCTTTCATGAAATATACCCATACTTTGCGTGTATGGTCATCAATGAAAGTAACATAAAACCTGTAACCACCCATAGATGTGGTCTTTGCTGGACCCCAAACATCTGTATGTACTACTTCTAGTACATCAGAGTAGAATACCTGCTTAGAACTGGGCTTTCCTTGGGAGTTTGAATCCTCACCAAGATTCTTTTCTTCAATAATCAACATAGAGACCAAATCAACAAAATTCGGAATATTTTCCCTGGTCTGTATAGAAGTTCTGAACGGCTTATATGCAGCTCCTAAACCACGAAGGCACACTTCCACCTTATCATCATCATCATCTACATTCACGCCAATAGATGCAAGTGACTCACATATGCTTTTGATTTTTAGAGTGTAGTCACTTACCGACATGCTCTTTTTCTCCAATGTATGCAGCTCATTCTTGAGTTGCAATTTTTGTGCCTTTGTATTGGTCTCGTACAAAGTGACCAAACTGTTCCAAGCCTCTTTTGGAATCTTGGCATCCTGTATGTGTCCAATCATGCTATCCTGTATGCTAACAGATAGCCAATGCATTACCTTTCGTGATCCTTGATTCCATTCCTCATATGCTCTTAACTGTTCTGCAGTCCGATTCCTTTCTGGTAACTGCGGAGCATTTTGATTCTCTCCTTCGATGTACTTCCAGTAGCCTTTTCCCATCAAGAAATTCGTCATTCTGAATCTCCAAGCATGGAAGTTGTTCTTGTCCAGCTTATCGCTCATAAGCTGACTCATTCCATCTGCGTTTGCCATTTCTACAACAATTCACAACACCGCAACACACTACAAGCAGCACTTCTGCTTGAACACTATCGCACTATGACGTGACAGTTCGATCTCAGAAAAACACAGTTTTCGTGTATCAACAGTACACATAATCGCTTGAAATTCTGAATCTAGAATATATGAGTGTCGCCGAACACAATGCAAGTTACAGTTTCTGAAACTGACCTGGTTTTTCTATGGGCCCCACCTTGCGGGCTCGAAACGGAGGTTGAGATGGCTCCAAAAATATTTTGAGGTCTTCTACCTTCACGGCAATTTTCGTAGCAAACGGAGGCCGTTTGTGAAATCGCGTTTTCTCCACACCTTGCCGCGTAGTCTTCACCGTCACCTTCTCCATGAGCTCTCTACAACCACGCTGGCTCTGATACCATGTCACCAGGAAGATGATAAGGAAGAGAGGTCACACACACACTCTCACTCTCAAGGAGAAGCACACACACAGATTGAGGCAAGGAAGAATGATCTTCTTCTTCTTCTTCTATTACATAAAAGAATGTACAAGAATGACCTAAAAATAAGAATACAACCAGTGCAATATATAAAGACCAGTACATAAGGAAAAACCTAATGTCCGCGAATGAGTGAGCTGGCAAGAAACAAATGTGCCATCACTCTCGGTAGATAAATCTAATAAAGGTCAATGAAGTATCCCTGACATATACCGGCGTGACCACTATACATGTCAGAGAAATGAAAAACTCGTACGTGTCATCCTGGATCATCACATGTTGAGCTTGATATCTCAACAGATAAGACCTCATTCATAGTTATTCCAGAACAATCATTGACAAACAAGGTACTAACAAACCTAATGAATTTCCTTCCAAAAACAACACCATCAAGGGATTGAAGGATGAAGTCCCTCTCAATTAGGTCATAGGCCTTGTCAAAGTCTACCTTGCAAGATATATATTCTGGCATAAGATTCTTAGCACAATCCATACTCTCACAAATAGAACCAATAGTATCAAGGATGAACCTCCCTTTGATGAATCCTTTTTGCTTACGCAAGATGATGTGGTTCATCAAAGGACTAATTCTAAGACTTGGAAGGGGAAAGACAATGGTTAAAATGGGTACTAATGATATCCTTAACGTTAGATAAGATGCAAGATAGCTTGAGGAGGTAAGGGTCAAGATTGGGCCATCAAGACTTGAAGTTTGGGTTTCCTTTTTTAAGGATAATAGTCAAAGGTTTACAATGAGAGATCAAAATGGAAAGGTCTAGCTCACTTCTCACCTCCTAAGAATCCTGAATGAGATTGGCATTGGCATAACATCTATCAAGCCTAGTTGAAACATAGGAGTCCCCCAACTATTTATTGTTCCAAGAAAAAACAATGTGATTAGGAATGTCCAATAGGTCTTAATTGGAACACAATCTAAACCAGACAATTTTTTAAGAAACCCTAATGATACTAACGTTACTATTGTGTTTGTCACTAGTATTAGTGACCATGTTGAAGTCACTTAAGAGAATAAAAGGGCCATCAAAGGAATCGTACTCTTCCTAGCATAGCTTCCTCTCATGGGAAGATTTGGTAGCAAAAATATTGACAATATTGCCATTGCAATCCGTTGGTGAGAATTACATTAAAGTAAATTTATTGAACATAATTCTAATACAAGAAGAAATGCCAAAAAAGCTCCCCCCTTACCAGAGGGGTGGCCAAAGATAAACTAGTCATGCCTAGTAGAGACATGTTTAATGTTCACTTGTAGTTTATTACCACAAGTCTTAACTTCTTGTACACAAACAAACTCAAATGAGATATCTTTAATCCATAAACCAAAAACTTTACCCCTAACAAGGCCTGTGATCCCTTTTTCATTTAAAGAAATCATGTTGCAAGACGATAATAACAAATAAAGGATAAAAATGTAATAGCGAATAGACAAAGGTCATTTCCTACTAGATTTGGTGGGTTTAGCCATTTCCAAAGGTTCTCTGAAGTATTTCGATGGCGATGCACCACAGTGCGCTCTCCTTCTCGAGAGCTTCACGACCATATGCTCGGAGTAGAAAACCAAGGTCCTAAGGCCGGACACAATACTCCGCACAGAGGCTGCAGAATACGTAGAAAACGTAGTACACAGGGAGCACGAAGATAGACTTCTGAGGTCTTACAAATGTGGTTGAACTTACAGTCTGTGACTCACCAGGCCACTATATGTTTTATTAAAGAACATATACAAAGAAGTGTCCAATGGCCATTTGGCCTTTCACATGGACACTAATGATAACAATATCCCACTAAAGGCCAACATGGCCAAAGTAACTATGGGAGAAAAAAATAAAGAATGATAAAGAATACCTCAGTGTAAGTATACAAACTATACCTCCCACCTGATGGGCATGTTACACAGTATACAAGTGATTGTGTAAGATCAAGAATCAAGTAACCCCCATCAAATGACAACACTGTCAAAAGCTATCCTGTGGTAGAGCTTTAGTCAAAGCATCTACAACATTATCTTCAGTCTGAACCTTCTCAAGGATAATGCGCTCATTGGCTAAGCAATCTCTAATGAAGTGATACCTCACCTCAATGTGCTTGGTCTTTGCATGATAGACCGGATTCTTAGCCAAAGCAATGGCACTCTAACTATCACTGAGCAAGCGGGGTACATGCTGAGGTAAATCCATATCACAAGCAAGACGAGAAAGCCACAATGCTTCCTTACATGCCTCACTTGGTGCAACATACTATGCTTCTCTGGTGGAAACAAATGTACATTCTTGAAGACGAGATCTCCAAGAGATAGCACCTCTAGCAAAATGAAAAATGTACCCTGATGTAGACTTACGATTGTCTACACAACTAGCATAGTCAGAATCTGTGTAACCAATAATGGATGCTTTCCCTCCACCTAAGCATAGACACTTGTCCTTAGTGCCACTCAGATATCTCAAAATCATCTTGACCACTTCCCAATGTTTCTTGCCAGGATTAGACATATATCTACTCACAACTCCCACTGCAAATGCAATGCCTGGTCTCGTAGCTACCATAGTGTACATGAGACTACCAACAGCAGACTGATAGGGAATTTTGGTGATGAATTCCTTTTTCTCATCTAATTTGGGGCAATCATCCTTGCTCAATTTCACATATGTGGGTAAAGGTGTACACAATGCCTTTCCATCCTGCATATTGAAACTGTGAAGTACTTTGGATATGTACTCACTTTGAGACAAGTATATGCTTCTTGTACTCCTATCACGAGTAATGCGCATGCCAAGAATATGTTTGGCATCCCCCAAATCCTTCATATCAAATGTCTGATTCAACTTCTTTTTGAGAATTGACAAGTCATAAGAGGACTTCCGAGAAATCAACATATCATCGACATAAAGTATCAAACATATCAAGCTGCCATCTGAGCATCTCTTTGTGCAGAGACAATGATCCTCATTGCTTCGAGAATAGCCTTGAGACTTCATAAAGCATAAAACTTTTGGTACCATTGTCTAGGGGACTGTTTAAGTCCATACAAGCTCTTCTCGAGCTTACATACTAGACTTTCCTTGCTAGGAACTACATAACCCTCTGGTTGTTCCATATAGATCTCATCTATAAGATCTCCATGCAAGAAAGCAGTTTTCACATCCATTTGGACTAACTCTAAGTCCTCCATTGCAATGAATCCAAGCAACATGCACACGGTAGTCATCTTGACCACTAGAGAGAAGATTTCCTCAAAATCAACACCATGTTTTTGCTTAAAACCCATTGCAACAAGTCATGCTTTATACTTTGGAGAAGCACTATCTGATGTAAATTTCAGCTTATATACCCATTTACATGGTAAAGCTTTCCTTCCATTTGGCAAAGGTACTAAATCCCAAGTACCATTCTTGTGAACTCTAGGTCCTCCATTGCAATGAATCCAAGCAACATGCGCAGGGTAGTCATCTTGACCACTAGAGAGAAGATTTCCTCGAAATCAACACCATGTTGTTGCTTAAAACCCTTTGCAACAAGTCATGCTTTATACTTTGGAGAAGCACTATCTAATGTGAATTTTAGCTTATATACCCATTTACATGGTAAAGCTTTCCTACCATTTGGCAAAGGTACTAAATCCCAAGTACCATTCTTGTGAATAGAATCCAACTCACTCTTCATGGCACACTCCCACTTGACATGATCCTCTGTCTGCATAGCCTCTTTGTAGCAAGAAGGCTCACCGGCATCTGCTAACATAAAAAAATCTAAACCTGGAACATATCTATCAAGTGGATGTGAGACACGTGCAAAACGTCTCATTTGTTGCTGAACAGGAACATGTGCAGAGTGATCTGAATGGAAATTCTCTTGAACATCCCTATGTGCATCATTTTTATGCATGCTAACCGGAGGACTAGTATCCTCAAACACCACTCTTCTCACTTAAACCTCCTTAATGGTTGTTTATGCATCTTAGACCCATTGAAAATGACATCACTAGTTCTAATCACTGTCTGTGTTTCCGGATCCCATAAGCGATATCTAAATTGTCCTTCTCGACCATATTCAAGAAAAATGCATTTCTTTGACTTATGGTCCAACTTTTGTCTAAGATTCTTGGGTATATGAACATATGCTTCACACCCAAAAAATTGAAGATGATCATAATATGGTGGCTTCCCTGTCCACAACTCTTGTGCCACTTTCAGACCTTTGGTAGTACTAGGTGAAAGGTTAATCACATGGAACTGCAATCAATACTGCTTCTACCCAAAAGCCTTGTGAGAGGTTTGCATGATGCAACATAGAGACTACTCTATCTTGAATAGTTCTATTCATCCTCTCAGCCACACCATTCTGTACTGGGGTATAAGGAGCTGTAAAATCTCTAGGAATCCCTCTAGACTAACAGAAAAGGCTGAATTCATGTAAGGTATACTCACCCCCATTATCTAAACATAAAGCCTTAAGCCTTGTTCCTTTTTCAGTCTCAACTGAAGCAAGCCATTTTCTGAAAGTAGGAAATACCTCATCCTTTGATTTGATAGGATATACCCAAACTTTTCTAGCAGCATCATCTATGAAAGTGACAAAGTAAAGAGAACCACCTAAGGACCTAGTAGGCATAGGACCACACACATCTGTATGAACGAGATCTAAAGGTTGAAATGAAGATTTAATGTGCATTCTATGCACATTTCTGGTTTGCTTTCCATATTGACAATGCTCACAAAATGAAAAATCAGAGAAAGATAACATAGGTACATAGCCAGAACGAGAAAGATTTTCCATTCCACTATGCGATATATGGCCCAAACAACAATGCCAAATACAAGCCATAGGCTGTTCAGTAACAGCTAACAAGTGTTCTTTCTGTGATACAAATAAAGGATAAAGTGAGCCAACTTTGCTTCCTTTTGCAATAACCATATTGCCCTTTGATATGCAAAAGGACTTAGCATAGAAGACCACCTTGTAACCAAGGTCATCAAGTTGACCAACTGACATCAAACTGCATGATAAATGAGGTACATGACATACATTATGCATAGTAAATTTTGAACCATCAATGAATTGCAGAAGCACATCTCCAATCCCCACAACATCACATTGGTAAGAGTCACCAAGTCTCACAGTACCAAGAGACTTTGCTACATAATTAGAGAAACATTCTCTATGTGGTGTCACATGGAAAGAAGCACCAGAATCTAGGAACCAGGTGTGGGAAAGAGAATCAGCCATTAAAGCCTGAGTTGGCAAAGTACTATCAAGTGTCAACACATCAGCATCATCAAAAATCGCATTAATTTCTTCAATCTTCACAGTCGAAGTAGATGGTGCAGGTAACTGTTTAACATGCCCATCAACATTCTGTCCTTTACCTTTAGCATTCTTTAATGCATAAGAGTCTTTCTTCATGTGTCACATAAAGACCATGTACCGTTCTTCATTATAGCATCATATTCAGATTGCATAGTAGCCATCCAAAATTTTGTGCTTGATCAGATGAAACAGGCTCATTCTTATCACAAGGACTAGACGTAGCCATAACATAGCAATATGATGCAAAAGAGGCACTATGAGAGCCTAAACAAGTACGGCATGCCGATAGATTTTTAGAAACAACCAACAAATTGTTTGAAGCACATAAACACTTCAGACTTTGCTTTCAATGGATACACCCATGCATAGGACCAGAGATATCACTGTGAAAAAGTTAAAATTTCTAAGTAGCTCAAATTGAAACCTCCTTTGGGAACAAGGAAGACTGCATTTTGCCCAAAATACAACCTTCACAAACATGTTTAAAAGGTTCGTAAAGTTTGGGTAGAGAGGACACCACTTCAGATTTTTGTAGGCATAGCAAACTAGAAAAATTTAGATTACCAAAGCATGCATACCAAAACTTTGCATATGAGCTAGCAAGAGAATTATATACTGCACATGCTGAATCATCACAGATTTTCCATAGTCTATGAGCTTATACAACCCATGACATAAAATTCTAGAAGCAATAATAACATCACAATTTGAGAGATCATGGACTCTACATTTGTCATCGACAAATTTGAAAATCAAGCCAATCTTGGCTAATGTCGAAATTGACAACGTAGTTATCTTGATCCTTGGTATAAAGAAAGCATCTCACAATGTCGAAGAACTACCCTCAACAATAGTCAGAATGATATAAAAAACTCCCATTATAGGATAAGAGGAGTTATTGGCACATGTGAAAATATTCCTTATAGGCACAAGCTCAAGAATTAAAGAAACTGTGGTGTGAGGTAATATGTTTGGTTGCGTTACTATCAAAGTACCAAACATCTGAGTCTACTATAGATGTACACTGCTCATGAGAAGATGGGCCAAAACTGAAAACAATAGTAAATGCCCATTCTTCATTGTCCAAGATTAGCACACTCTATTTTAGGTGTAGAGGCTTCTAAAACCATCATTCATGCCTATTTCTTCTTTGACTCTTTTGCACCCAATTTTTGACAAATCTTTATGAAATGATTATTTCCTTTACAATATTTGCAAAATAATTTTTGCTTTTTTTATTTCTTCTCATTTTTGTCTTCCTTCTTTGACTGTGCAGCATTAGATGAATTCTGTTTGCTAGTAGATGAACTCCATTTTCCCTTTGCCCTTTTGACTAGCTAAGAAAGCTTGATCTTCAAGACACATGATTGACCTATTTTGTCTAGACTAATCTTCCCGCAACAAAAGAGAGACTAGCGCCTCAAGTACTAAGGCATTTGGATTCCCTTTCATCATCAATCAAGAGTAGAAGCAAAAGTCTGATATAGATGTTGAAGAGCATTAAGAATCGTCTCCACAAGTGAACTAACAAGTAAAACTTCATCAATAGAAAGCAACTGCTCCTTCAAATCTTTGATCTTTGTCATAAAATTGTTCATGGAATCTCCTTCATTCATGTGCCCACTATCCAAATCTTTTTAGAGGTAACAAACACAAGCCTCATTTCTTGCGTGGTATAAAGTGGTAAGTGTATCCCAAGCATCCTTTCCTATTTTGCAAGAGAAAATGTGAGAAATAATGCCATGTTTGACAAACAAAGCTATCAGTGCATGTGCCTGAGCATCTTTGCCATCCCAATGAAGTTATTCTATAGTAGGTGCAATAAGATCCATAACACGAACATAAATTTGGGGATCTTCATCTTCAACGCCATCTGCATCATCTTCGATAATTGTATTTGAAAGTGTAATAGGACTTTTCAACACCCTGCACAATATTCCACACCCCTTTTGCAACCAATACAAGATGCATCATATATGCCCATAATGGGTAATTAGTACCATCCAATCTATCCTCAACAACCAACATATGGAATACATCATTGCTTTTAGCCATGGCCACTAACTAAAATACCTTGATGCGGAAAAATGACTATATCTCAAAAAGTTGAACAAAACTACCCTATCGAGCTTTGCTACGTGTGTAGCAGACTTTGAGGTGCTTGTATTGGTGTACCAAAACCTATATATATGTTTGGCACAAAACAAGGAAATTTCCTACATAGGTGTTGTGTTAGTGCGTTTGGAAGCCAAAACTCCTAGTTTCCCTGAGTATGTTCACCAATTTTCATGCAATCATGAGTTTGTGACCAGGGGATGTGGACGATGCCCTAAATGAAGTGAGGACTTGCTCTCATACCAATTGTTGGAGTTTGATGTCTATGGAAGCACACAAATTGCACAAGGAAGAAGAAGAAGAAGCTTGGAGCACAACACACAATACTAAATGTATTACCAAGTGAATGTACAAAGATAGGTGATCTGTTAGGGTTATAGGTGTATGTACAAGCTAGGGGAAAATAACCTCCCAAAGAAGGAAAAAAGTGCCTTGGTGGTCCTAGTGTGTTCACATACATCACTACCAGAAAATATCAATTTTTATGAGATGGTCCTATTTGTAGCAATGAAAACAAGCATTTGGTAGGTTTCTATAAAAAACTTTTTGTTCATGTAGGAGACTACAATTAGAGTCTTCTATGACAATTAGGCTTTTATATTTTTAGAGATGTCCACCTCTATTAGGACTTGCACATCCCACTTAGGATTTATTCTATTATTCCTTGATTTTTCCCCAAAACTCTACCAATCCTAGTGCCCAAAGTTTCAAGCCAAGGGTAAAACTCGGCAAGTAAATCTAGAAACTTCGAAACAAGTCACTTTACAAGGCTTGGGTCCTCTTGTGTTAAAGCCACTATGCCATTCGAGGAAAGTGATAGGGGTGCTTTGAATCAACCATTGGCCTTTGGAAATAAACTCAAGAGAACTGTAGGCATCCTGAAAGAAGAATAGAAAAAAAAGTAGGGAGATATTGAATATGTTCAACAAAGACACTTCTTCCTTCTCAATTAATGGATATCCAATGCTTCATTAATTTTTGAGATGGACGAGGCCCGTGAGAAAGACCAATGACTACCCTTTCTGCAAGCTACGCTTGCCAAATATCTAGGAATTTTGATCTATTATAACAACCTCATCATCATCATCGATCATAATCACTCATGTTAGCATCTACATTCGGCTTATGCGGATTATCTTCCACCTTGATGTCACCTTTATTGTTGACAAGATCTTGTGCAAAAAGACTCTTACCTGAGCTCTATTGAAATTCCATATCAGAAGCGTGGTCGCTTTGTGATTCTCTTGCAATGGAGGTACCACTCTTGAGGCATCCCTTTCCTCCACTCTCCCCTCTTGCATATTTAAGTTGCTTTCTCTTAAGGCATAATTTTCTTCCACTATATCACCTATTGCTTTAAGTTTCCATCCCTCTATTTTCTTAAAAGAGAAAGTTTCTTCGAAGCCTACTCACTCACTTGCAAAGCTTGAATTCATTTCAAAGAACAAATAAACATGGGCTTAGTACCATGGGACCTCTCATATTTCACAAAGTAGTTGTTAGATATGATAGATATGCGTGAAGGTGATACATGGTTAATTGGTCGAAGACAAACAAGGAATCTGGTTTTCAATCGCCTAGAGTCCATAGCCTGTTCAACAGCCGTCAAGAGGGCTCTAACCCCACCCCCACGTCATAAGGTGGGAGATTCAACCATTCAACCCAACGTGCGTGGACAAATCTCTCTATATTTTTAACACAAAGTCTTAAGGTCTATTCAAGGGACAAAATATAAAAGAACATTTAAGAGATTCAGAAATCGCGTTTATGAACTTTTCGTCCCTTTCATGTAGGATCAACTTCTTTTGTAGACACTTCTTTAGTGATAAAACACTAAAGCACTCACCTTCTATTCTAAGATCCAAATCTCGAACCTAGAGTGTAACCTCATGCATAACCTCTCAAAAATGAGATATAAAGGAGATCTTCAAAGTGAGTGTGTGTGTTGTTCAATTTAATGTTTTCAAAGTAACTGTTGTTCAATTTAATCATATAAGAAAATTGGAAGAGTATGTTCAATTTAATCATATAAGAAAATTGGAAGAGTAGTCATAAACCTAGCTTCAACAAAAAAAAACCACTTCTTCTTTAATAGTGCCACTTGAATTAAAAAATCATCACATAATAAAAAATGGATTACTTTTTATGCTTTTTTTTTTAAAGAGGATGTTCGGCTGAAGCCTACTATTTTTTGCTTGAATTAATTGAAAGAACAAGTATTCATGTGAAGTGGCATAGTACCCATTGTAAGAAATAATAACAGAAATAATAGCATAGCATAATAGAACAATAGATAGAGCTAAGAAAAAACACAAGCAAAGAGAGGCATATACTAAGAGACAGAGGACTCATATTTTCCAATTGTCAAGAGTAATACAATTACAAAGATGGTGTTGTCCACTTGTGCGTAGATTAGATAGGTAGCAAAGACAATCAATGAAGTATGAGCGTCTATATGTTGAGGATAAATAATTGACTTGTACCAGTGGTGGCATTTTCAACTACAAAAGAATGTATCATGCATTTGCCATGGTAACATGTGAAGGGACATGGTTCAAGAAGTTATGTGATAACATGTAGCTTTCGAATGTGACTCCATAGACTTATGCTGACGATATGAGTAGCATAGATTTGATGACCAATATGTTTTTTCATTTGCATATCAAGCATATCAAATTTCATTACCATTATATTGGAGAAAACATGCCCAGAAAATAATATCCACACTTCATTTGTCGTTAAAAGATCATTTTCCCAATATGATGACCAAAGCTTTTGATTTTTGATGGAACAGAACTAAAAAGGCTCAAACATCTCCTCGATTTGAAGTATTATTCATGCAAGGCTTGAGGGGGAGAATTTTTGCATAACAAGAAATTAGGAGACTATTTTGGGAATATACTTTTACATGGATGACGCGTAGAAACCCCTGGAATATACTTTTCGATGGATGACGCGTAGAAACAACGAAGTGTTTCAGGGTCTCTTTTAGTACCACATGAACACTACCTTTTTGTAAAA